>JAUMJK010001345.1:0-573227 GCA_033558105.1 Coccyzus lansbergi
CAGCACCAAAATGGCGGCGCCGCCGGGAGGAGGGAAGGAGCGCGAGGCGCCGCCCCCGCGCATGCGCGACAGGGCGGGAAAAAGAACAAGGGGCGGGGCCCTCCCGCGCGGGCTCTCCCCCGCCCGCGCTGCGCATGCGCGAGTCCTCGCGCATGCGCAGCGCCGGCGGGGGAAGAGCCCGCGCGGGAGGCCCCGCCAAGCGCATGCGCAGTGAGTTTGGAGAATAGCTCGGGTGCCGCCGCTTTGCGCATGCGCCATAGGGAGGGCGCGGGAGGTGCGTCCTGCGCATGCGCATTGGGAAGGAGCTTGGTGGGGACCGGAAGTGGAGAGGGGTTTACATTGAACCCATTCAGGGGTGAGGCTGATGCTGCTCTGAGCAGCCTGGGCCAGGGCTTCCCCTGGGCCAGGGTTTCAAACCTTTATATACTCATTTATATATATAAGAAAGATATATAAAATCTCTAAATAGTTCCTCCAAGCCTTTTATTTCCTCATCCACTGGCAAAAAAAAAAAAAAAAAAATTAAAGTTTTCTAATCTTCACTCGAATTGTCTAATTCCTCCCAGTCTGACACGCTCATAACTTCTGATGGAAAGTCAAGGTGATACTTGACGCGGTCTGCATGCCATTCCGAGGCCCATTTCTCTGTTTCCATTAAGAAGAAGAATTTCGTACTTATCACTAAGCTAAACCTTCCCTCTTACAATATGAAGCCATTCTCTCTTCTCCTGTCACTCCAGGTCCTTGCAAAACACTTCTCCGCAGCTTTCCCGCAGCCCCTTCCAGCCCTGGGAGCTGCTCTAAGGTGTCCCCACAGCTTTCTCTTCTCCAGGCTGAACAAGCCCAGATCACTCAGCCTGTCCTCACTAGCAGAGGAGCTCCAGCCCTCAGATCACCTGCGTGGCCTCCTCTGGACCTGCTCTGTGTCCTTATCTTGGTGATTTCAGAGCTGGACACAGGATTCCAGGAAAGCAGAGGGGCTCCAGCCCTCAAATCATCTGCGTGGCCTCCTCTGGACCTGCTCTGTGTCCTTATCTTGGTGATTCCAGAGCTGGACACAGGACTCCAGGAGAGCAGAGTGGGACAATCCCCTCCCTCAACCTGCTGGCCACACCACCATGGCTGCCAGCACATGCTGCTGAAGGATTTACTCTGCCTCATATTTCTAAACTCTAGGAATTCTTAACTATGTTCGGCTACCGGAGGATCTCGACCCAGTGTACTCTTCAATACCTCCAGTTATCTCATAGAATCATAGAACAACCTGGTTGGAAGAGACCCATCAGATCATCAAGTCCAACCAATCTCCTCACTCCTTTGTTTCTTAGCCTGTGGCAAACCACCCTCTGCTCTCTATCCTCATCCAAAGCGTCTAACGAGTGGATGACAAACCACCGCTCGTCACCCAAGCTGGTGTAACTTGCCCGACACTGATGTGGTAGCAGAGGATCTAATTAAACTCACCAACACTCGTGACTCCACACAGAATCATAGAATCATAGAACAACCAGGTTGGAAGAGACCCATCGGATCATCGAGTCCAACCATAATAAATAAAACTGAGACGGTAGTTAAAAAAGTTCTGGCAGGATTTATTAACCTCTGCTTGTGAACACACGTGCCTCGTAGGTGAACGAGGAGATCACAGAGAATCTTTCCTAGAAATCTTCTTTCCGCTGTGCTGACAGAACTGGCAGTACAGAAGCTTGGGAGTGGGTGTCAGTTGACAGGCTGTAAGCCAGTTAGAGACGGCTGCATGCCCAGATGAGATGAAGGTTCAGACTTTCTTGCTCCTGTTCCTGTATGTTGGATGTTGCTGCAAAGCCAGTCAGGCTGTCTGACGCACGGCACAGGTAGCAGATGGGGGGTGTTACCTTCCTATAGGAGCCGGCTAGGAAGTTTTATTACCAAAAAGAAAAAAAGAAATCTCAAAAAGCTTTTTCAAGCTAAAAGCTGGAAGGAAAGAAGCTAGTCAAGCTGAGCCTTCTGTGCCTTTTTTTTTTTCCTGTCCATGCTGAAGGTTGAGAAAAGTCTCCTTTGAAGGAAAAACACCTCCGTACTTTAACAGGGGGAAGGTGGCAGTTCTGTGGTTGCTGCTTTTTTTGTGCAGAACACTTGCAGATGGGCAGATATTGACTGTGAATGGCATTTTGTGCAGAACACTTATTCTTCAAACCTTTAAATACTGATTTATATATATATATAAGAAAGATATATAAAATCTCTAAATATTTCCTCCAAGCCTTTTATTTCCTCACCCACTGGCAAAAAAATAAATATTAAAGTTTTCTAATCTTCACTCGAATTGTCAAATTCCTCCCAGTCTGACACGCTCATAACTTCTGATGGAAAGTCAAGGTGATACTTGACGCGGTCTGCATGCCATTCCGAGACCCATTTCTCTGTTTCCATTAAAATAGCCCTGGGCAAAGTGAGCACGCAGGCAGCCATCCCCGAAATATCATCTTCCAGCTGGGGTCCTTCCTCCCAACAGTCTCTCTCTGCATCATAAATGTGGACATAATCCATGCGGATTCCTCTGTTGTGGGATCTGCCTCCCAAGACATAGATCCTGTTGTCTAGGACTGCGATGCCCGGCTCTCCGTGCCCTGCGGGAAGCGGACACACGTTTGTCCACTGATCGGTGCTTGGCGTATAGCAGGCAACCTGGGAAAAAAAAGAAAGAGATCAGCTCAAATCAAACTTTCATCATAGAATCATAGAACAACCAGGTTGGAAGGGACCCATCGGATCTTCTAGTCCAACCATTCCTATCAAACTTTAAACCAAGTCCCTCAAGACCTCATCCATCCATGCCTTAAACACCTCCAGGGAAGGTGAATCAACCACCTCCCTGGGCAGCCTATTCCAATGCCCAATGACCCTTTCCGTGAAAAACTTCCCCCTAATCTCCAGCCTAAATCTCCCCTGGTGGAGCTTGAGGCCATTCCCTCTTGTCCTGTCCCCTGTCCCTTGGGAGAAGAGCCCAGCTCCCTCCTCTCCTCTCAGGTAGTTGTAGAGAGCAATGAGGTCTCTTAGTGACAGAGCCTGCAGGTTCTGCAGCTGCGTGGAGTTGAGCTGCCGTTGGGCACTTTCATTTGCACACTTAGTAGGAGAACGACATTACAACAGAGTGTAAGTGTCCATAAGACACGGCTATGACATTTTCTCACCTGGTGAACATCTCTTCTGTAGCCAGAATCGTTGTTGCTTCCTCCGATGACGTAGAGCTTCCCCAGCAGCGCAGCCATCCCGTGCCACGCACGTCTCACCGGGCCGTCCGCCAGTGCTTCCCAGTGGTCAGTCTTTGGGTCGTAACATTGCAGCTCCTTCAAGTAGTCTTCTCCTCTCCTCCCACAGGTAATATACATCTTCCCATCCAGGGCTGCGCCAGCGTGTGCGTACACCTGTGGCACCACAGGGCAAGCAAGAACTTAAAATCTGGATTTATGTATGGAATAGACATTAAGGGAGTGACATTCGTCATGAGGAATGCAGACGGCAACATTTGGAAGGACTTTCCTACAGACAGGTCCTTTCCAGGTGATTATGGTCTAAGCGTGAACTTCTGAATGAAAGATATTAGAATTTCTAAAGCCTCCAGAACTGCACTGGAATCTCTTTCTTTATTGTTTCCTAGTTAAGAGAATCCGCTGCCACCAAAACTCATCACCCAGTCTCTGTTCTCTGTCCAGGAACTAATTAGTCTGTAGAAACTGCTGCACCTCCTTACTGAGGCACCATTGCTTCTGACCAAGAGTAAGGCACACTCGCAGGGCTGCACGTGAGAAGCTGCTACTCCTGTGGCTCAGAGTTCATCCGCTTAGGAAAAATGGGAACTCGCTGTTCCCAGAGGCTATGGGTTCAATTTTAAATGGTTTTATGGATTAACACAGGAAAGGTGCAGCGGAAAGCAACAAAGGAAGAGGAAAAATAAACATTTAACCTCAAAATGGAACTTGCACGTATTATTCTCCTTTCTTGATATCCATTTATCCCACATAAAAAGGCTCCTTATTCCCATCCGAATATCAGCAAATGTAATGCTACACAGAGAAAAGCATCTAAGAAGATGAAACTGGGACACTGTAGCAGTGTGTGTGGTGAGCGCACTCCTTACCTCCTTCTTCAGAGGTGCAACATATTCCCAAGTGTTGCTTTTAGGGTCGTACCTCTCCACCTCCCTCAGGTCTTCGTGGTAATCGCGGCCGGCGACAGCGTAGATATAGTTGTCCACAACACAGACGCTGAGGTCTGCGTGCTCCTGCTGCAGGGACTGGATCTGGAACCACTTGTTGTGTCGCGGGTCATACCTGGGAACAGAATGGGACGCGAGGAAGTTATTTCTACAGCCCTGGGGTCATTGCTGGAATACCAGACAGCACCAGAGGCCTGGGTTGCTGTGCTGTCTTTGGCTGAAACTGAGCTCAGCTGTGAGCCAAGTGGAAGTCGGCCTTGTCAGCATTTTATTATTATCAAAGTTGTTTTGATCTATTTTTAGAAGTTGCATTTAGCTGATATAATCATGCTATAAAAGCCTGGGTTTTCCATCCTCTTAGGCACTGCTGTTAGATATCAAAATCTTGCCTTGTACAAAGCTGCTCTGGGAGGTAAAACAATCTAAAAATAGCACAAAGACTGAATATGGATCTTCCAGAGGCCAAGAAAGGCATAAACATGTGTCGGGTTCTTTGATTCTCTTCCCCAGTTATTTGCTGCTCAAAGTGACCCTCACGATTAATTTTCAGATCAAAATATCTCTCTGGTCTAGAAATGCAGTTACAGAAAAAATGGTTATGAAGTGAGACTACGTGTGCCACAGGATACAGGCAACTCGGCTAAAAGTGACCACATTATAGAGACAAAAAGGTTTCTATCTGGCTTTGCAGTGTAATGGGCACTGAGATGTAATCCTCATCCTTCCTCTGGCTCTTTCCCTTGGCACAGAAGCCCTTCAGAGGACCCTGGGATGCTGCTATCTTATTTAAAAATCCTTTTAGTAGCTAAAGCCCTTTGTACTGGGACCAAAGCTACACAAGACGACTTCTAGAAAATCCTAGTTCAAGAGCATCTAGACAGTCTAGGGTGTAGGGAATGCTAGTTCATCGCTGCCTCCCACGCCTTTAATACTTCCCCTCTCCAACAAGGCAGGAGGTAGCACAGGTAACTCTCCTGAATGAGGAGCTGTTTCTACCCTGTCGGGCTTGGCTTTATCCCATAAGCACTGCTGGAAGCTTCCAGTTCCTGAGGCTCCTTTCTTTCTTCCTTGTGTTTCTTTCCCTGAGGCCCCTGCTCAGTTCCTGCTCTTTGGGCTAGCAAGTGTACAGGCTGCTTACAGGCTCAGGTGGGCAATAGGGTGGGAGTAAAATAATAGCAGGATTATCCTTCTCTTACCTCCAACACCTTGATTCTGCTCGAAAACCACTTACATTGTTGTCGCCGCCAATTAAATATACAAAGTTATTGAGAACAGCAATCCCCTGGTTGGACATTCGGGGGGCTAGGGCCGCTGTAAAGTGCCTCCACTCCCCCAACAAGGGGTTCAGATACTTGGCTTGATCGCTGAGGACAATGGACGGCGTAGAATGCATCCCTCCAAATCCCACTACACACTGGAACTCCGATCTCAGCTGTGTCTGGGAGCTCTGAAGCATTGGCTGAAGACATTCGTTCTTGTGGTACATTAACGCATCCGCGACTGTGTCTTTTAAAGGACACGGGCTTAATTTGTCATGAAGCCTTTGCAGGATCTGGGGTTCCATGAGAGGAAAACGAACTGTCTCAAGTAGCTTAAGGGGCTCCATCAGGGAGACCTGGTCTGACTCCAGCTGCTCTGGAGAATAGTGATAAAAGAGTGCCCCGTCATAAACTTCAAACTCATAGTTAACCTCCAAGCGGTTGCTGCTGAGAAGGGAGTAGACCTTCTGCAAGGGCAGCTGGCGGTACACTTGTGTCCTTGAGAAAGCAGCAAAGTTCTTCAAAATGTAGGAGTCCAGCTGCTCGCTCAAATGTCTCAAGTCGTAGTGGTCAGCCAGTTGGTACACGTCGAGGATGTTCTCTTCGTCTACCCAGGACATGAGGAAATCGCAACAGAACTTAATGACTTCTGGAATCTGCAAGAGAGAGATTTTTCATCTCAGACATCACTTGCCTCACGCTCAAAGAGACAGATGACAGAAGCCTGGGATGACTACAAGAAGGTAGTCCACAAGCCAACCAATCTCCTCTCAGTCTCATCACTGTGCCCAATTCGCCTTTCTCCAGAGAAAAAGAACTGAACATGGGTATTTAGATAAATATAGACCTTCCAGCCACACTGTACTGACAGCCTGTGAGGTTTAGGAGTGAATGCCAGGGCCTTGTGCAGTGGTTTCCTGCACGGGAAATTAGAGAAACAACCCGTCTTAAAGGCACACAAACTCTGCACTTAGTGCAGAAACCACAGTGATAGGATTTCCTGAAGCAATGGGGTCAGGGGAGGTCGTGCAGAGCTTATGTGCCCGTGGGCTCAATCTGGGGAAGATCTGGAGCAGCACAACGATTTCTGAGCAGCAAGCCCTGTCCTTAACCATCGCCCACAGGTATTCTGTCCCAGGGAAGCTTTCACAAGCTGGTCAGTGCAAGTGCTACATAAAACAGTCCTTGAAATGACATGGTAAATGTTTATAAGTAATAAAACCACTGGCACAAATGAGATGTGCAAGTACTTATCCACTGTTCCTGCCCTTGCATAGGTAGTTCCAATGGATACCGCATCCCAGAGTAATTCTTCTCATCGGTACCATGCCCTTATTCACCCCCAACCTTCCATCTAACCAGATAGCCCCGTTTTCTGTTTCTCTCATTGTTGTCACCTCTCCCAGTACTTCACCTGAAGCTGACAGGCAGCAGCTAAGGTTTCCTGTACACTGTTCACACTGAGTTCCAGCTCAGAAGTGTAAATGAAGTTCAAGATTTTACACATTGCATTGTAGGAGATGCCATGAATATGAACTTCTTCTTGTTCCATCTCTCGCAGTCCTCCTGCAAACATCCCTCTGTAAAAGAGACAACAGCACACGCTATGGCAGGTTTGCACTCAAGCTGTTTCCAGTTTGCTTAGCTGACCTTGTCCTGCGAACAGAGAAGACATTCAGAAAGATAAAAACCTAGTCAAATACTTCCCGGGATTCCCTTTTTTCTAAGCCAGGATACAAAAAGGACAAGCCTTTAGGAGCTAAGAAAGGGCCTCTCAATTCTGCGGGAAAATAGAAGGGACCATCAGAAAGGCGAAGGGCTTAAACACAGGCCCAGACTGTATGGAGAGTCAGTGGGCAGAGGCGGATACTCTAGGTGTGAGGGAAGAGGTAAAACAGAGGAATGTGGGACTGTCTTTTTTTTCTAAGCTAAAGCAGTTCTTTCTCCAGGTAGAAATTTGCCTGGGTTGTCTTGGGATTTGTTTGAAAACAGTTCAGAAACTGCCAGTCAAGCTGACCAGGGCAGTGCTTGAAGCGACAGCGAGTCACCCAGAGGCACCTCACAGCAGAGTGACCTGTGTCTACATAAGACACAAACCCAACGTTTTGTGTCTTATGAAATGATCACCGCAACAGGAACAGTCTCACAATGCTCAGGACATGTTAAAAGCCACCCAGACAATGTTTACGCAGAAGACGTCTGTTAAAACTGCCTCTCCTCTTTCTACCCCTCCAAGTACCGCAGGCAGGGAGCCAGTGGAGGTAAGCTCAGTCTGCTTATTCTGTAGAGACACAGCAGAGATACGAATAAATTCATACTTAGTATTTTGAAACACATTGAGCTCCGTCTTACGGCTCTAATTTTACCCGGAGGAGCAGTGTGCTAAGACAGAAGATCTGGATGTTTGCAGGCCGGAGTAACGCGTGGACACACGCTTGTTTCTGCCGTACTGGAGGGTACCTGAAATAGTCGCAGGACGCAGCCAGAAGTATGCGATGAGCCTCAATTGGTTTCTCTTCCACTACCAGAACTACATCGAAGAGGATGCTGCTGTCTCGGAGAGATACGAGGCCGCTGAGCAAGGCCTGGGAGTGCTCTGCGCTGCGGTACGTGTTGCTGCTGCGCTGCTGAAGGGAGGGCTCCAGCGGGGCTTTGTGCGGCTGAGTCGGCTCCTGATCCTCCGCCATCCCAGGCACAAACGCTCGGCCACCAGCTGCGGCAGAATGAAATCTGTCAGGCAACAGAATCACCAACGGTTTGTGCCTTTTGCGATACAAGCAGCCCTCTGACCCCTGTCACAGAAAAGAGCTCCAACCAACCCTTCTGTCAGTAGAGAGACAGTTCTGCTCTGGAGAAACGGCTCTGACTGACGGCGCTGGACATGGGCCCATCCATGAATGGGTTGTTTCAAACAAGTGCTCTGGCCTGAGGTTTCAGCCCAAGAATCAGAGGATGTAGCAGATGGGGATATTTTTTTTTCTTAGCAAGAGTTTCACTTCCCAACCCTTACCAGAACCTTGTTCCCTCTGCATTTCTGCATCATTTACAACAAAGAATGGACACACAATTTTTGACAAATTACCCAATCCTCTCAGGTAACTTAGCTGCGATACAGACTGCACCCTCTACCTTTCTCCTGATATTTTACCCTGGAATCCAAAAGCTCTCCTCTTTCCCCATCCTTGCATTTTAATATTCCCTAGCTGAGCACACTTCTATCACTCTAAAAAATACTACAGGAAACTAGAGGCTTCAAAGTGAGTTTCTTTATTGTGCCAGCTTCACACACAACTGCTTTTCACTTCACTGTGATTCCCTGCACTGGGAGAGCAGCTCCTCCAGGCAGGCAACAGCTGAGGACTATCCTGCTTTTCTCCTTCACACTGTGGGAAGGTCCCTGTGGCACGTGGGAAATGCCTGTAAAAAGCTTTTCTTGTGCTCACTGAAAATCCTCGTCCTTCTAAGAATGCAGGTTATAGGAGTGACGTAGCTCAGCTAGAAAAGGGAAAGGAGAAGTTAAAGGCGTGATAAAATAGATGTGGCGAGAGAGCATGCGGTGTCAGTCCTACCTGAATCTGGAGTGGGAACTGATACAACATACGCTTCCCGTGATTATGAACCGGATCCTGCTTCCCTAAGAGCAGATCTGTGCAGCACCTGGGAGCGCTGCCCCGCGGCTGGGTCAGCGTCTCCTGGATGCCGTTGGGGTACTCTCAGCCTTTAGTCCCTGCGGAGACATGCTGTGCGCTCATCCTGTGCTTTAAACCCAGCGCTTCTGCCTGTTTGGGTACCGCCTGGTACGAGATAGGAATGGTTGGACTAGAAGATCCGATGGGTCCCTTCCAACCTGGTTGTTCTGTGATTCTGAGATACCCCCAGACCAGTGTCCACCCCGTCTCCAACCGGCATCTGTATTGTACAGCGATGCTCGCTGGGATGTGGCGGGAGGAGTCTGGGGTTTTTGTGTGCAGTTGTGCTGACAGCCTGGATTCTCTGCTGTAGAGAAGTGCCTGGATACAGGAAGGATTATCCCAGTCAGTTTCTATGGAAACTCAGACATTTCTGTATGGAAGAGCTCGTGGCTGTCAGCTCCATCTCCCCAAAGAAGTGTTCCATGCCGACTGTGAGATTTGCTGGTGCATCAGCTGTGCCTAAAATAAACCAGAGCTTGCTGGTGTCGGGTATCCAAACCAGTTCAGCTCACTGCCCTGTGGACAGGTGCCTTGAGCTCGGGGGGTTCCGTGCCTGTTCAGAGTTGTGAAATAATTTAGGCTGGAAAAAAGCCTGGGAGACCTCTAATCCTATCTCCTGCTCCAAGCAGGGAAACCTCCAGCATCAGGTCAGGATGCAAGGAGCCCCATCCAGCCAAGCGCAGAAACTCCATCCTTGTCAACAGTCAGAAAACAGAGTGATTCACCATCAAATCTGTTTTCTTCTTTATCCTCTCTGAGGAAATTGCTTCTGTGCACCACAAGAGCTCAGCTCTACATTGTCTGGCACCCACCAGGTAGCTAAAACAGTAGCAACAGGCTTTCCCCTCAGCTGATTATTCTCAGTACTGAGCAACCCCAACTTCTTGCCCTGCAGGCACATCCTCCTCCCCACGCGCTCTTGCACTCACAGGGCGTTTCCTTCAGCACGGAGCCCAAAGACAGGCTGATAAGTGCTGAGTAGAGCAGTAAATAATAATTTCTCATGACCTGCTGGCTATGGTGTTGCTAACACAGCCCAGCACGATGCTGGCTCCGTTGGAGGAATTCCATTCACTCAGAGCCTCCAGGCTCTCTTCTCGTCAAGCCGACTCCCTGGCCAGGCTTGACTCCGTCCTGCTCCGATACATGGAATTATTCTGACCCAGGTGTGTGGCTTCATGTTTGCTATTGAAATTCCTGTGGTTCCTTTTGGTCTGTTCTCAGAGCCTCTGTTCCCCTTCCTCACAGGACACCTTCTTCGTAGCTTTTCCCTAACACAAAGCAACCAGTACGGCATGTGGATGGCGATCCAAACAGACCAGACCTTTAAAAGCCGTGGTTCCTCGAAGGAAGCTTCAAATCTGTTCCCACAACTTCACCTCTCCTTAGGGAGCAAAGGGAATTAGGATCTAAGCCAGACTTCAGCTGGAAGCCTGAGAAGACACGTGACTCGAGTGAAACGCTGACTCTCGGGAGCTGCAAATACAAAGAGGCAGAAGCTGGCTGTGCACCAGAGCTGGTGGGGCAGAGGCCACGCAAACAAACGCATCAACTAGCCCGGAGCTGCGGAACAGGGAGGTGCTGGGGGCAGCCAAACCCGAACACAAATGGAACCAACGGCACCAACAACGTAAACGGAAAAGCAAAACTATTGTTCATTCCAGCCGGAGAGCAAATTCCGCAATAATTCACCAATCAAATCATAACGTGTAATGGGTGCTTGTAAGACGTTGCTGGAGAGAACTGAGCACACGTCGTGTGTGGATGAGGCTTAGGCAGTTTCATGCTTTTTGACGAACAAGGGGAAAGAGGAGGCGAAGGAAAACCAACAGCTCTGTTCAGCAGCACAACTGCTTTCAGAATCATCCCTCAGTACCTTCATAACTGCGAAAGGAAATCTTCCTGAAATCCTACTTCAGTGTAGGAACCTTTTACAAAACAAGCCAAACGACCCCTTTGGACTGAGGTCACGCGAGAAAGGAACGGAGGCAGCTGGCAGCACAGAATTTCTCAACATCCATCCCGAACGCTCCAGGTCCAAGCACACAGCCCTTCCCCAAGTCACCGGCAGCCAAGTGGATCCCACAAGCCGAACTGGGGCCGTTTGCAGCTCCCAGTGTTCCCGGGAGCTCCCGGTGTGGGACAAACCCCCGACGTGCAGTTGGGAAACGGTGTGTGCCAACTGTGCTCTCACAAATCCTGCTGTTCACCCTCTCACCAAACACCCGTGGGGTTATTTTCTGTGCCTATTGCAAGTTATCGCTAAGATATATCAAGAATAAAACAGCTCATTTAATGCATATGCATAAAAAAATCCAGGGAAATCATATATATTTGAATAGAGACACCTTAAAAATCTTCTCCCCCGTGAGCAGTAGCACAAATATTGAAGAAGAGCTTCCTAAGTCGTGAGTCTAACTGGGAGTGGGAGGAGGGGGACAAGGCTGGTCCCAGGGGAGAGAGCCCAGAGAGGGGGGACAGGGGAACAGGGGACAGAGGGACAGGGGACAGAGGAACAGGGGGAGAGGGGAACAGGGGACAGAGGGACAGGGG
Organism: Coccyzus lansbergi; assembly: GCA_033558105.1. Lineage (NCBI taxonomy): Eukaryota > Metazoa > Chordata > Aves > Cuculiformes > Coccyzidae > Coccyzus > Coccyzus lansbergi. Next base: position 11,703 of record JAUMJK010001345.1, read on the forward strand.
GACAGGGGGAGAGGGGAACAGGGGACAGAGGGACAGGGGACAGCAGGACAGGGGGAGAGAGGGGCTCGGGGGACAGGTGGCAGGGCCCGGGGCTAGGGGTGGCAATGGGGGCAATGGGGACAGTGGGTCAGGCCCCGCGCGTCCCCCCTGGCGCTCGAGTCTCCCCTCCCCCCTGATCCCCTCGGGCACCTACCGAGCGCAGGGCCTCGACAGCGGCTTCCGCCTTCCTGCGCGCACCGGAAGCGGCGGCGCCAGGCGTGACGCGGCCTCGCGGCGCTGGGGCGGTTATGGGGGTTGAGGGGGGGTTGGGGGGGGGCCCCGCTGCCGCGGCCCCCGGGGGCGGGGGGCGGGCAGCCCGCGGACCGGGCCCTGTGGCGGGCGGGACTACATTTCCCGGCAGGTCCCGCGGTGGCGTAGGACTACGTTTCCCAGCAGGCCTCGCGGTGGGGCGGAGCTACATGGCACAGCTAGTCTCGCCGTAGCGTGCCTGAGGGCGTGCTGGGAAACGTAGTCTCTCCGTAGGGAGAGTTCAGGGTTCGCGAGAGCCGGGATTTCGTTTCCCTCAGCGCGCCGGAAGCGGTCGCGCGGCACTTCCGGCGTGGCGGCGGCGCTCCCGGTGCGGCGGAGGATGGACGTGACCGGGCCCGAGACCGACTGGCGCAGCACCAACTTCCGGCAGAAGCTCGTCAGCCAGATGTGAGTGTGCGCTGCTGCGGGGGCCGCCGGCCGCGCCCCTCCCGCCTCTCCTCCCGTCTCCCCGCGCGGCCTCTGCTTCACCCGTCCCCGTCTCTCTCCGCTGGGCCTGTCGCCCCCTCGGCAGAGGCTGCTCGGCCCCTGTGCGGGGGGACCCCGGCCGTGCCAGCTCTTCCTCACCCGTCCCGCCGTCCCTTCCCTCTTCCCCAGGGATCCCCCTTCACAGAATCATAGAACAACCAGGTTGGAAGAGACCCATCGGATCATCGAGTCCAACCATTCCTATCAAACACTAACCCATGTCCCTCAAGACCTCATCCACCCGCCCCTTAAACACCTCCAAGGAAGGGGAATCAACCACCTCCCTGGGCAGCCTATTCCAATGCCCAATGACCCTTTCCATGAAAAACTTCCTCCTAATCTCCAGCCTAAATCTCCCCTGGTGGAGCTTGAGGCCATTCCCTCTCATCCTGTCCCCGGTCCCTTGGGAGAAGAGCCCAGCTCCCTCCTCTCCACAACCTCCTTTCAGGGAGTTGTAGAGAGTAATGAGGTCTCCTCTCAGCCTCCTCTTCTCTAGGCTATACACCCCCAGGTCCCTCAGACGCTCCTCATAAGGTCTGTTCTCCAGACCCCTCACCAGCCTCATCACTCTCCCGCTCGACAGCGTCTGCTCCAGGGATTCGATTCTGGCCGTGTCCGAGGCTTTGCCGAGCTTGACGTGTCGTCTGAAAAGCAGCCTCTGTCTTACATCAGACGTTTTTAGGGCAAAAAATGAAATAAAGGTGTTGGCAACTTAGTGTTTACTTTAATTTGGGCTGGGATTTGCTTTCTTGCTTCTAGAGTCTAGAGATTAGGAGGAAGTTTTTCACGGAAAGGGCCATTGGGCATTGGAATAGGCTGCCCAGGGAGGTGGTTGATTCCCCTTCCCTGGAGGTGTTTAAGGGACGGGTAGACGAGGTCCTGAGGGACATGAGTTAGTGTTTGATAGGAATGGTTGGACTCAATGATCCGATGGGTCTCTTCCAACCTGGTGATTCTACGATTCTATGATTCTAGAGCCTGTGGAGCAGCACCGTATTCGCAGAGTTAATTGATTAAAGTTTAATGTACTTGTTGGTGTTTACTTGGAGGGTTTGAAGCCTTGTAATGTGGATAGATGTAGCTAACGGCTCACCAGCACAGCTCCCTCCTTGCCCCATCTCTTTGTGAGCAAGTAAGGTTTGGCGAACTCCTGTACGAGGACAGGCTGAGAGAGTTGGTTGTTCAGCCTGGAGAAGAGAAGGCTCCAAGGAGCTCTTATAGCCACCTTCCAGAACCTGGAGGGGCTACGAGAAAGCTGGAGAGGGGCTGTTTGCAAAGCGTTGTGGTGATAGGATGAAGGGCAATGGGGATAAACTGGAGAGGCGCAGATTTAGACTAGATATAAGGAGGAATTTCTCCCTGTGAGAGTGGTGAAGCTCAGGTTGCCCAGGGAAGCTGTGGCTGCCCCATCCCTGCACGTGCTCAAGGCCAGGTTGGATGGGCTCGGGCAGCCTGAGCCAGTGGGAGGTGTCCCTCATGGCAGGAGGGTTGGAATCAGATGGGCTTTGAGGTCCCTTCCAACACAAACTATTCTATGATTCTGTGAACTGTTAGAGCCATCAGTCTGTTTCACAAAGCGGCATTTGTTGATCATAGAATCATAGAACAACCAGGTTGGAAGAGATCTGAGAGAGAAATGCTGTGTGGCTGCTGCACAAGGTGGTGTTGGCCCCGCAATGCCTTGCGTTTGGGTTTCGTTGGGACAACCAATTTGTGCAGGTATAGTGTGAACTGGACAGGGTTGCTGAGAGAGTTCTGAAGAACGCGTTTTGCAAGATTTTTCAGGCAGACCAGCTGGCCTGAGAGAGGGGCTGCAGGTTATTGGGCTGGAAAGAGATTCCTGGGAATGGAGAGGGAATTCCCGAAGCTGGTGTTGATGTAGAATGCGTCATCCTGGGAAATGGCAGCTTTGAGTGTTCTGCATGACTTGAAAAAGGCAGAGCTTTAGTGCACATTTTACAGGGTGTTTAAGTCGGTGCTTCTGAGGCAGGTGAGGGATGAGGCTGGATTCCCTGGTACTGTGGAGTTTTTGCAATTGTGTGGAGTTTGATGTTCTGCAAGAGTGTGATACGCTGTTTGTTATCCTTTTCACTGGGCTCTGGAAAGCTGTAGCTTGTTTGGGGTTTTTTTCAGTGACTTTCCTAGCCTTTTACTGTAAATATTTTTATGTTGATCGCAGCTGAATACGTCAACAGAGAACAGCTGCTTGTTTTTCTCTTGCTCTTAGTCTAAACTTTGATTGGGATAGTAACAGATAGGACACGGAGCACTTGGAGTGGCATTGTCGGTAATGCAGGAGTACTGGGAATGCCCCTTCTCCTCCACCTTTGTCCTTAGACACGTGTGGTTATGAGTGAGGTTTGGTTTTTAATCCTTCCCATCGTGCGTGTTCATAGCCCATCCAGAGGGCAGCTCTCAGTCGCATTTACTTTACAGCCAGGACCTTCCTAGCTGCAGAAAATATTTCCTGATGTCCTCAGTTAATACTCAGCCTAGTCTTCTCCTCCTTTCAGTGACGATGCCATGAGGAAGGCTGGTGTTGCCCATAATAAATCCAGCAAAGACATGGAGAGTCATGTGTTTATGAAGGCCAAAACGAGGGTAAGCGTCTCTCTTTGTCTCCAGAAGTTGCTGGGTTGTCAAAGTTTGGAACAACCGCAGAAATAGCAAACCCGGTGTGCTTCGTTAACTGTTCGTAGAATCACCAGTGGGCTCTGTGCGAGCTACCCCATCCCTGTCCAGCCTCCCTCCGGCTCGGGGCGGCCGCCCCGAGCCGGAGGGAGGCTGGACAGGGATGGGGTAGCGAGCCCATTACCCCTTTTCCCCATTCCCTGCATCCCTTGGGATGCTGGTGCAGCCACAGCCCCAACTTTCATACAACAACCAGGTTGGAAGAGACCCATCGGATCATCGAGTCCAACCATTCCTATCAAACACTAAACCATGTTGTTTAGAGTGCCTAGTTATTCACAATTCTTGATTTAGAGGTGCGGCTTTCACCCTGAGGGCAAGTGAGATGTTTTGCATCCAATATGTGCATCAGACTAGACCAGTCCCAGTCTATCCCAGTCCCATTTGCTTTATGCTACAGCATTGAATTCATATCTGGGACCACTTCATGCTTATCCAAAGACACACTGGTACTTGGCTGGCATTCCCTTTATCCCCACTGTAGCACCATTCCGTACAACCAGTTTGGTTGTTGGGAGACACCGAGTTATCGATGAAAAGACTGTGTCAAGGGCGAGACCAAGGGAAGTGCTGTGGTCCCTGTGGAAGTCTCCTTGTTGTGTACGATTCCAGACTCTTAACTAAATGTAAACTTCTTCCCTGGAGCTGTGTTATGAGAAGGTGGGTGCTCTTGATGTCTCTGAACTAGCCACATGTGAGAAAGAACTTGTCTTATTAAAAACTTTGTGATGCTGCTGTCACAAATCCGTGCCTGCTGGTGGCTGCCCCACTGGTGAGCTGGGAGGTTCAGGGGCAGGAACGTGTGCGGTTTCTCTTACGCGGAATGAACCACACTAATAAAATGCTGTGAAGAATATTTGGGGTTTTTTCACCTCTGATACACATTAGTTTTTAAAGTTGCTAACTTACCTGTATTTGCGATACTAGCTTAACAGGAGTTCTTGTGGTATGAATGTGACATGGTTCAAGGACTGAAGTAAGTCCAAGCATCAAGTAAGCAAGTTCAACCCCTAAGAAAAACTGTTCGGAAAAGCCTCCAGACACCTTAAAGTAAAATCCACTATGTTGAGGAGAATACCGAGGAACTCAAAAGGAATGTTTGCATTTCCTGTGCTAAAATACTCATTTTTCACTTTTAGGAGGAGTATCTTTCTCTTGTGGCCAGACTGATTATCCATTTTCGAGATATTCGTAAGTAATTGTTTCGCTTTGTTTGGTTTTGTTCTTCTCTTGATGGTGGGATTGCTCATCCCATCCTCTCCCAAAATGTACATTTTAGGATTTGTTTGTGTGCTTCTGCATGTGACTCTTCACGTGTTTCTTTAAAAACATTCTCCTGTACTGTATGTGCTTCATTTCTAAATACTATTTATTTTACACATCTGTCGACAATTGAAAAACTTATTGAGAAATCATTTCAGCTTACTTTTTTTCCCCCTTCCTAATTTTTTCCTGAATGTTTGCTTTCTCTCCTTTGTTTCTGTTGCATTGTGGTTACAAACGTGCTCAGGTTAACGTGTGTTGTTAGTGCTGCTGCAGACAGTGAATTTTAGTTTTTTTAAATTACTATGTGAGTCTGTTGTGGAGAGTATATTCAAATTCATGTGTGACAAGATTAACAAAGGCAATTAATTATTCTTCCTTTGCAGACAATAAGAAATCTCAAGCCTCGGTCAGTGGTAAGTGCTCCTGCCCCCCTCTTTCTAAAGAGAACAGCTTAGAGGTGAGGGCTGTGGGGTGCTAAGAATTAGTTGGCTGTGGATTCTCTGGCTGGAATATTGAATACTGCTGGAGGAAAGAAAAGGTCCTGGATTTCCCCCCAGTGTCTCTGATTGATTACTATCCAGCCTAAACAACTGGAAGTTATAAGTATTCTTAAAAGTGTTGTGTTCCATATCCGATTATTATTGCTTCTGCCCCCCATGTTGTTGTTTGCTCTTTTCAGTTGCCATTCCCTCTGACTTGTGTGTGCCCAGAATTCAGATAATAATGATTGTCTTGAAAGGCACTGAGTTTATCCACTGTACAATGACTGGTGTTATGGGGGAGCTGCAGAGCAGAGCAATTCCTGTGCTCTGAGCACTGCTCCTCCGTGTCGACCTTGAGAGAAAGAGGATAACTGGGTGTGTGCAGTAGGACTCTCCTCCTGTAGTCTGAGATTACAAGCTGGACAGCCTCATGGAGATTTGTGAGCAGCTTGTTTTGACTTGTGTGTAAGTCCCAAGGTGGCTAATGGGCCCCATTTCCCACATGTATTTAGAATCTATTTTGAACTTTGCGAGTCTGAAGCTCTTTAAATAATCCCTGCTCTGTTTACAAAGAGACAGAGATGTGCCAGAGCCTCTTGTGGTCTTGCAGACAGAGTAGCGAGTGTTGGATCTCAAGGGACTGGATCTAGTCCTGGTCTGAAGCTGACAGCTTAGGGAGCGGCTGATGGAGAACAGAGGATTTTGGGTTTGGAACTGCATAGATGGCTGCACATTGGTAACTGTTTTCTTTCTAGATCCAATGAATGCCCTGCAGAATCTAACTGGGGGTCCCCCAGCAGGGGCACCTGGAATGGCCATGGCTTCCCGAGCTCAAGGAGCACCGATGAGTGGGATGAGTGGCCTTGGCCCAGTGGGACAACAGATGAGTCTCCCGGGGCAGCAGCAGCCTCCTGGGACCTCAGGAATGGCCCCTCATGGTATGCCTGGAGTCTCTACAGCTGCTCAGCCGAGTAAGTGTTTGCTTCTACCACTGAAATTGTTTGATCGGTCTCTCAGGATATAAACCTTTTCCGTAAGGAAAGGGTACTGCAGAGTGTCCATCCTTGTGGCTGTATCAGCCAAGTGAATGCTGGAAGAATTTATTTCAAATATTGCTGCCTAATGAGGTCGATGTCTTCGTTAATACATGGAGGAACAGTCTAGCTGTTGTGTGAGCAATGCTGCTTTTGTCCTGCCAGGTGCCAGCTTCAGAACTGGTTCTGCAGAGCTCACCCATGTTTTCTGTGGGTACCTCTGTGCACGTCTCCTCCTGCGCGGTTTTCCATCCTTCACCTAGGTTGCTGACTCAATGTGAGCATCAGAATTAGAGGTTGGTGGTAGGAAGTGCCATTAGTTCTGCTGTCAATGTGCCTTATTCAGTTGAGGAGGCAGAAGTGTGTACTACTAGTGAGGAACACTGATGTACTTACATTGTTATTAGCTATAGGGGGTTACCGTATCTCATGCTGTTTGGGTTACGTGTTTTAAGTACAGTCTGTCTTCTTTCTAGCCCAGCTGCAGCTTCAGCAGATCGCGCAGCAGCAGCAGCAACAGCAGCAGCAGTTCCAGCAGCAGCAGGTGGCTTTGCAGCAGCAGCAGCAGTTCCAGGCGCAGCAGTCGGCCATGCAGCAGCAGTTCCACGTCCAGCAGCAGCAGGCGGCAGCGGCCGCGGCCCAGCAGCAGCAGCAGCAACAGCAGCAGCAGTTGCAAGTGGTCCAGCAGCAGCAACAGCACATGCTGAAACTGCAGATGCAGCAGCAGCAAAGCCAGCAGCAGGTGATGGCGAACACTTACGACAGCAATTGAGGGCATCTGTGTTCGGTTGCTTGTCAAGTGAGGCTTGACATGCATTGCAACTCTGCCTGTTATTACTACCTTTCCAGTCTGGGGTAGGACTGCTGCTTGGACTTACAAGTTAATTAGTAGCAATATATTACATCCCAGAGGAAAAGCTTAACAGTGTTTGGTTGCTTCTGACATAGCAGTAGAGATTTAAAACCTTTGCCTCTTTTTCTTTACAAACATTAAGATAGTCTTTCGTGTGAACAGGAACCAGGATGTGAGAAAGAACTAGAAGCGCTTGGATTACTGTAGGAATAGTGGCTGTTTTGTCATTGTATGAATTACATATTCCTGCTTCTAAAAATGTGTGCTGAGTGTGTGATGTAGATCTGTCATCAGTAGGCACAAAGCTGAAGAGGAGACTTCAGCTGTCGTGCTCTTGTGCAGTTTCTGGTAACTCACGGTGCTGATGCAGACTGGTTACATTTGAAGAAGTGATTCTGGGCCCATTGGCACAGAGAACCTGATGGACTTCATCTTTGCCTTTGAAGCCTGTTCTAGTAGCAAGGCAAGCATTTAACATTGAGAGCACAGGGTTTGCTGTGCAGAGTTAAGATACATGAAGAGCGAGTGGGTAAAAAGGTCGAGCTTTCCCTTTGGACTTACAGCCTCAGCCTCTGCTGTGTCAGGATTCTGTTTGCTCTTGGTTTATGCTGTAAAAATACAGCTGCTATTGCATTGCTGTAAGCGCGAGCATCCCGGCTTGTCCTGCTTTTCAGATTCAACAGCAGCAGCAGCAACTCCAGCGAATTGCCCAGATGCAGCAGCTGCAGGCAGCGCAGGTGATTCAGGCACAGCAACAGCAGCAGCAGCAACAGCAACAGCAGCAACAGATGCCACAACAACAGATACAGCAGCAGCCGTCTCAGCAAGTAATGCAACAGCAGATACAACAGATGCAGCAGCAACAACAGCAGCAGCAACAACAGCAGCAGCAGGTTGCGCAGGCACAACAAGCTCAGCTTCCGCCGCAATCCCAGCCTCAACCCCAGCCCATGGTATCTCAGCCACAGGCTATCTCAGGACAAATTCCTAATCAGGTTATGCCTGTTACTCTTACGCCGCAGCAATTAAAAGCAATGCAGGTAAGGGCTGGTGACCAGCTCATTGCTGGTTTGTTACGAGCCTCTAGAGAAATAAAATAATTCTTTGACTTTTGCTAATAATGAAGTAGGAAAAAACACAGCTCGCTAAGAGGTCTGTAGTCAGTGTGTTGGGAGGACAGGACATTAATAGGTTTATGTCTAGGCCTGCCAGCAGAGAACACTTACGTGTCTAGGAATAGGACCTCTGGATCTGTGAAAACCACTCACGTGTCTGATACTTAAAAGTACTTTTTTGTCTTACTCTTGGATGAGTGAGTCGGGGAAAAAGAAAAAGAAACACTCTGGATAAAGGGGAAGAAACACACTCTGGTTAAAGAAAAATGACCTCCATGACTTTTGTGAGCGCTTTGAAGTGCCTGGTGCATGTGACTGGAGCCAGTCACTCTCTAGCGTGCTGGCTTTGCTTCTGCTGCCACACTTAGAGTGGTCAGAGTTTAAGGTACCAATAGCTCTTGCCTTGAAGAGAATGTGGACAAGACGATAGTTTTAATCTGTTGAACCTCTATTGGGAAATTGCTTTCATAAAGTAAGTTCAAACTGTAGGAAAAGTGTGTATGTGAGGCTGATCCTGCCTCCACACCCTTGTTTATGAGTGTGGTCATTACAGCAGAAGCAGAAGTGTTATACCTGCATCAGATATGTCTGTTTACTTCCTTCTTTCCTTCCACACTGAAGGTGAGAGCTCAGCTGGTCCAGCAGCAGCAGCAGGCGGCGGCAGCAGTGCAAGCGGCTCAGGCCCAAGCTGCTCAGATGGGAGCGTCAGGGCAGGTAAGGGACCAGGAGCCAGGACCACTGGTTATAGGCCTGTGGCAAGTGCATGCTAGAGGTGAGCATGGAGGTGGGTTTCTGGTGGCTTTCTGATGAGGGGTCTGACATCGGTCATCCCCTCTCTAAAGGGGATATGGGCTTTTATGCTGTTTCTCCATTGCCTGGAGTCAGAGGCAGGATTTCGTTGACAATTTCTCTCTGCATGCTCTGTGTCCCAAGTAGGTAAGGTTGTTGCCTGTACTGACACAGGAATGTACATCGATCAGACAGCCGACAGTGGTGATGCTGCAAGTCTGACTGTTGGTACCTGGAGCGTATCACCTCTTCTTTTGTTACGTTTCCTTAGGTGACTGCTTGGATGTGTAAAAATGATTTCTGTACTGTGAATCTTTGCCTGCCGTCTTTACTCACATGTGATTTACCTTCCATCTCCATGTATCAATCATACAAAATGATGAAATCTCTCTGTGCTCTCCTTTCATTCCTTTCATCTTTCATCCTTTTCCTGAGTGAAATGGACACAGTAGATACAGATTGCTCTTCTTCTTGGTGTGAATTGTGAAGGAAACATGGCTTGTATCACAGGTGCAGAGTTAGGAAACAAAAGCATTGGGCGAAAGCTGATTGTCTAACACAGTTTTCTTATCCTCCAACACATCTGTAAGCCTCAGTGACTGTTCCTTGATGTGTATCTGGTATGAAGGAGACATGGGGAACAAAACTGGGAATGGCTCAAGCTGAACCTCTCATCCCATTTTCCACAAGAAAGCAAAATAGTCTTTGTGGCTTCCCTCTGTAGTGTTGCGTGTTGGGGCATTTTACAGACACAGGTAAGTGCGATTATCACCACTTTGTAGACAAAGGGCCTAAGGCAGCCAGATGCAATAAGGTTGACTAGGATTAACGGCAGAGTTATTTCCCTACACTCAGCCATTCCCTGTCTACGTGCACCGTTCTCCCTTCAGCTCACAAGCAGTGTGCACTGGGACTGGGCTTTACAGTTGGTTCTCTCCCAGACTTGTGTCAGGAGTGGTGTCCTGTCCCATCGTAACTCTTGTGGCCCACGTCTGTGTAGGGGCCGAGTTCTGTGTCTGTGTTGCTCCTTTGGTTTGTGTCAATGCAATGCAGGGTGTAAAAGCTGAGCAGGGGTAAGTACAGCTGGTGCAGTACCAACAGCAACACAGAGTCCTCTGCCTACAGTTGAAACGTGAATTAAAACTTCTCTTTGTTTCCTAAGTTATTTCCAGGTGGGAGCTGCAGGGACTTAGGCTGGAAGGAAACTCTGGCTTTTCTTTTATACTAACTTGAAGGTGCTCTCTCAGCTCCTAAGCGGGTGGATTGAGCTTGTGTAGAGCCAACTGAGTTCTCACCCCCTTTAGCGAATTCGTGTGCCAGTGGCTTAAGAGCACGGTGCATTTGAAACCTTCCGGGAGGGGAGATGGTGACAGTGGGGTTTGCATTGCAGCGTTACTGAGATGTGTAGTAAACTCAGGGATGGCTCATTGGCTATTACCGACAGAGCTTGGAAAATTCCATGTCCAGGCTTTACTCCATTTATGTTCATGACGTTGCAAGATGACTCTACTAAAATTCACTTAACACTGCAGAGTCAAATAATGAAATGGATTTCTTGTATTTGTGCAGATATTTTCTTTATATAGTCCTTAGGTTTAAGAATGTGGCTGTGTACAATATCGCAATGCAGCTTCGGTGTTGAGAGCGTATATAGATTTGCCTTAACTTGTAAGAAGTTTCTTTGAAGAGCAGAGTTTGCATTGTATTTAGGACATTGCTCACTAGCACCAGCACTTTTAATAAATCTGCCTTGATTTCTTCATTGGGTTCAGGGAAGCTTTTGTTTATAAACAGACCCCATCCTAACCTTTGCTTATTAGGCTTCAACTTAATCTCTAGGGACTTTCAAACTGCAAATTCTGGTTGTGGTTTTCCTTTTCCATAAAAGGTTCGTCCTTTCCTATATAAAAGTAAAAGCAGTCCCAGGTTGAAACATGGATCCATGAGAGTTTTTTTTTGAGTTCTTCTCTGGAGCTGTAAATAGGTCGTGCAAGTTGATATTACCCTGCTTGGGTTCTAGTGATCAGGAGCACCTGACTCACAGGTGAGGCTGCGAAACAAGAATCGTGTTCTCTAGGTGACTACAGAGGCACATGCAGCACCAACAAAAAAAAAAAAAAACAAACCTGTGATCAACTGGAGTTGAGTATTAACGTTTAAATAACTGTTCTGGTGCAACCCATTCAGATGCTCAAAGTGCAATTTGGCCACTGCTCTTTGAAAAATCAGAGCCGCCTCTAGCGGAGGGACAGTGGCACAGGACTTGTGCTCCTTCTGGTGGGCAAAATGTGTCTATGGAATTCTGAATCTGTGGATTTTAAAAGAAAAGAAAATTACAGGTTCAAGATTCTAATTGTTATACTCCATTTTCATCAAACAATGGGTTTAGTACCTTACCGTGGAGGGAGACTCTGCTCCTCTCTTTGTTCTGGTTTTGTGAGGTAAATTCCTGGTTCTGTAAGTTGAGATAAATTGGTTTCACTTGTGGTGGAGGATTTGCCTGCAGTTTGAATCTTTTCTGAAAGTACTGGAATGCTCTGGTTTTCTTCTGGTTCTAGACTGACAAAAATGACTCCTTTAGGGATGTTTTGCTTTGCACAAGGCAGATACAATCCTTGGAACCTCCTTGCCTGACTCCTTTGTCAAGGAGTCATAGGTTTCATGGACGCAAATTAGCTGGAGAACGGGAAAAACTTATTATGTTGAAGAGAGTGGAATTGGTGTCAGGTCAGGCATACGCTGCCTCTATGAAGCACACATTTCAAAAATCGAGAAACACAAAAGATAAAAACGAAAGTTGTGCACATGTGCATGAATGTTTGCCCAACCACAACACAAGGAAGAGCTGAAAGCCTTTGGATCGGAGTTTGTCACCCTGGTAATCAGTGTTACACCAGACACCTAACCTGTCACGTGCTGCCAGTCTCCTTGACCTGGAGGAAGATCTCTAAACCTGCACACTGGTGGTGTGGCACGAGAAACGGGACCCTGAAGGGACCGGACCCGTGGGTCACCATAACATCCCTGTGATATCCAGAGATCCGTGTGCATTCACAAGGGTCTCAGATGGGGTGATTGTGCTGGAAGGATTTGGTTTCGGTTTGGTTCTTGTTTTTCCCCTACCAGTTTCCCCTTTCTTTTTTTTTTTTTTTTTTAATTTGTCATTGTGAGGGTTGTGTTGCTTCCCCAGCGCTCGTGTTGATGCCGTAGCTCCTCACCGCACTTCGTAGCATCCGCCTGTGCTTTGTGCCAGTTGCTGGGTTGTTGTGTTTGCCTGTGGTGGCCGCTGCATGCCGTGTGTGTCCCTGTGCATGTGTGTGTGATGTCCGAGCGCCCTCATCCCTTCCCCTTCTGAAATCCTGTCTCTGACCGTCACTCCCTGCCTGGATGAACAGGGACCGCATCGCTCTGATGTTGTGAACTAACAGCTGTGCTGAATTTGACACTTTTCTTTATCAGTTATTGCTTTCCTTTTTCAGTCTTGCTGTGTTGTATTTAATTTTATTTATTTTTAACAATCGTAAGCACATGCATTCTCTGACTCTAGAGCTGTGTTGCTGGCTGCTTCAGTCCATTCACATAGGGCACCAGGCAAGAACATCTCAAACTATGTACTGAAAGGAGACTTCATTAACTCGTAGGTTCGTTAGGGCCTGTGTAGATTCCTTGGTAATATGTATGCTGGAAAAAAATGTAGCCCAGAGACCTTTACTGGAGATCTTTGAAGTACCAGACAGGAAGCCCTTTTACAGATAGGGGAGTCTGCCCGAGTTGCCTGAATCCTACCTCAAAAATGTGCTGTTTACTCTAAATTCTCAGCATATATGGTATATTATCACATTTTAAATAAGAGGGTTGTACGAGTCTATCTGATTATATCTGTGTGGCTCGTGCAGGGTGATGGCTCTGAAAGGTTCTCCCAGACGCCGCAGAGTAGCACAGTCCTAAGGCTGTTTTAAAATATTAATTCTAATGCTACTCTTCATCCTTTGTCCAAAATGATTGTACTCCTGGCTGTGCTCAGTCTGTACAGCAGGAGAATCGAGCAGTGTCTGAACAAGCTTGAGGTAGATTGTGGATTCAGAAGATTTTAGCACAGCTTAGTAATAGAGGAAGGGGCGTTTGTCAAAATGGTGGCAAATGCAAGGGGGTATTTGACTTACTCTGTGGGTTACAAAAGGAAGAAATAGCTTTTTTCAAGCCAAGAAGTGCTTTTTCTTCTCTTTAGTGTCATCCTAGTGTCACAGGTCAGGCTGTTCTGAGGTTTTCTGTGGAGCTTTCCTACTGACAGTTCCCGTTGAACTGTCTGCCCAACTCTTTTAAAACGAAGGGTGGCAAATGCTGCTAAACCCTTGAAGTCCACAGTGAGGGAGAGCACATCAGGGACCTGCAGCATTCTATAGCTGCTTACATGGAGCACTCTTGACAACAGTCTCAGAGCAGTTTTTCCCTAGAATTCCAGAAATGCAAGATTCTAGAAAGGCAAGATTTAGACAGAGCCCTTCCTGCGTGATGGCCCAGTCAGCCCTTAACCCGTAGATCAGAACCTCCGTATCGGTGCTCCCAAGAGAGCTAGAATTCATTGTTTGGTTTCTAGAAACGAGTAGAAAGGGTATTAAAAGGAGTTTGATCCATAAGCTAGCGTGTTAGGTTAACCTTTAGAGAAAAGCTAACTAACCTACCCATCATGCTCCCTTCCCCCCCTAATTCCTGGAAGTCGCATGTGCTTCTCATCCTGCCAGTGCACTGCATTTCTTGTTTTGCGATTACTTTTGTCTGTTGTCCCTCTGTCCTCAAAGATGATCACCGCACCTATGGCCCGAGGTGGGATGCAAATAAGACCACGGTTCCCGCCTACCACCGCTGTGTCTGCTACACCGCCAAGCTCCATTCCCTTGGGCGGACAGCAAATGCCACAGGTATTTACCGACTCAGAGCACATTGTGTCAGGAATTGTGCAAAGCGTTCAATACGTGATTGTATCGGGCTTGCTTTCAAGCAAGGGGAAGTTAACTTTGTCATCGCACAACTGACTTGGTGGTGTTACTCAGGGTATTGGGCTCTTCTGGATTTTTATGGATCCTTTTTCATTTTAAATAATGGGTTTACCGAGAGCTTGGGGCATCAAATAAAGTATTTTGAAAGCAGTATAGATCTTTATTTTAACATTTAAAACAGCTCCATGTTCATAATTGGTTCAATTCTCAAATTAGAACTTTGTGGTTTCTGTTTAGGCTCCAGTGTTGGGCTCAGTACTGGCTGGATGTGCCTGGGGCCTTACTTACCACGTGCTCACACTCTGTACAGATGCTTCTTACATTAATAATAAACTCTGCTCATTTCAGTTTGAGCAGCTTCTGGGCATGGTCTTGGGGACTAAGAGAGATGAAGCTGTTCTGTCCTTTCACGGTCGTGTAGGAGGAGCTGCCAGAGGGGTTGTGCTTGTACCCACATCAGAGTGTGTCAGGCTGGCAGCGCTGGTCCCGCTGCTGCTGGAAGAGGCCTGAGCTCAGAGTGCTGCATCTGCCCAGGGCAGCTCTGGGTCTGCTACAGCCCTCGAAGACATGCTTTGAATTTAAAAAGGGGCATTTTGGGGGAGCAGGAATGGAGAGAAACAGAGTGAAATACAACTCTGCAGCAGTTTGAGCCCAATGGGACTGGTGTGTTTTTAACATGTATCTTATGATGGTGGAATAGTCTTCAAGTGCGTTCTTCTCTCTTATTCACAAATCTCATGTCTTATTCTTCTAGCTACCAGTCTTCAAATTTAATAGAAGGTGCAGTTTTAGTTCTTAAGGCTGTTGCACTTTGTTCGTAGTTTGAATGGAAGTTTCTTAAGTCTGCATTTCTGTTTCCTTGTAAGCTTGAGCCGCTGCAGGTTGTCTGAAACTGCTTCCCAGTGCTGCTGCATCGAGTTTAATAGGCTCAGCCTTTCCTTCTCCGGGATTTGCTTAGGTAGATTCCAGCCAGATTCCACAGACCTAGGCAAACCCATCTGTGATTGCTTCTGGTTTAAGATGGATGAGCCTTCCAAGCCAGGTCATAGGTTATATGTTAAGCTAAAGCTAAGCTGAGCTGTTGAGCCATAGGAGAATTCGCTTTGAGCTTTATTTGCTGTATAATCTATACAGACTGAGACAGTCGTACTGTGAATGCTCCTTATGGGAGATTTGGTTTGGCAGTGAGACTTATTAGATTGGCTTGTCTGAAATATTCGAGTTGTAACAAAGGAGCTCTGGTTTAAGCATTTGGTGCCAGAAGTTGATCTTCCCATGATGCTGTCACGTCTGTGGCTTAGTGAGGAGTTTGATTTCCGGCACTTAGTGAACTGGTCCTCAAGGAGCGCTCTCAGCCGCCTGTCGAGGATTGTGGAAAGCTTGTAGAGGACTGAACAGTTAGAGGAGGCAAAAGAAGAAAGGAAATTTCTTTATGAAATGATTGCAGTGAAAATGGCTACTGAGCAGGGGTAGGATGAGTGAGCGAGTCAGGGTTTAGGTGGTGGTGGGAAGTGTGTTTCAAAGCTGCTGGTCCGGAGCTCCTGTCAGTCTCCTATGCTGTCTGCCAAAGCATTCTGTTTGGGTTCCAAGTAGATTAGAGATTAGAAATGTTGTCACTTATGCCTCTTAATTTTGTAAAATGCTTAAATAGGGTTGTCCATTAGATACGTTAACTTCCTTATCATCAGCCCCCTGGCAGCTGCTCACAATAGGAGTCAAGGGCTCCAGCACATAGCTGGTTATCCATTACTCATTGAAGAGTCTGCAGCTCCTGGACTACAGTATCCAGAGACTTTTAAACTCGGCGCTAGGCGGTTCAGTATCTTCTCTCTTTAGAAAAGAATCCTGGTATTGAACCACGGAATCTCTTTCAACAAAAGGAGCAGCTGTGTCATCAGTACCATGTAGCTATTTACTTGTATCCCATATAACCATGGCTGAGGTAGAGTTAAATTAGGAGCTACAGAAGTTTGCCTTCCTATCTCAGAAGTGCTTTTGCAGCTGTTGAGGGCACACGTGCTGTTAGAGAGCCCCCTCCTAGGAAAAGCAGTAAGCACAGTCTCAGTGTGTGGTGATTGTGAAGAAAAGGAAGATGTAACAGCTGATATAAAACAATTCATCCTCCCATGTTCTAGATATTGTCTTTGTACTAGAGATCGTGAAGGTAATGGAGTTATTGAAGGTCAAAAAAGTAAATAAAACTCACGGTATGTCAGGCTGCATTTGATTTTAGACTGTGTTTTAATGGGTCATAAACGAGTATCTTCAAGTTCATTAGTTTCATATTTGCACTGAGCTGGGGATTGCTTGGGCCCATTTGATTTGTTTTAGTGGAGTGTGAGCTCTCGTGTAGCGGTTCTCTGACATTCCGAGGAGACTATTTCCTGGTGTAATCAGTGCCTCCAGCCACGTCCTTTGGAAACATTCAGATATTCTATGTGGATATTAAGCAAGTGAAGGGTGACAGCTTGCAGGGCCCATGAAGTGTGTGGCACTTGTGGATTTTGTGGGATCTTTGCTTAAAATGATTTAGATTGGGGGAAGCACAGTTTTTAGTTCATAAAGGTGCTAATTGGTGACTCAGAGAGCGACGTCTGGGCTAGAGTCACAGAATATGGTCTCTGCAGGCTAATTCCATTTACCTTTGTGGGTACTAGTGGCCTCACATCAGAACTCTGTGTGTGCCTTGAACAAACATGATCCCTTAGTGCCTGCACCGTGCTCCTGGCCACCAAACAGGGATTTGGCTTTGTTTGCAAGTGATCAGGTGGAAGAGTGTCCGTAGAACAAGAGTGAGAAGCATCGTCTGGCTCTGACACTTTATCGTGTACAGAATAAACTCGGTTGTTACCCAGAGGTCGGGGCTGTCCTAGAAATGCTCTCATTCATCTCTTTGTCCTTTGGGCACACCTCATCATTCTCCAAAGGTCAGAAAGTTGCTGCGTTGTTTTCCACCCAGCCTTTCAGTTTGGAGGGTTTCTATCTCCACCCAGATCTTCAAAGCTGAATGTTTAAATGAGATATTGGTGGTTTGGCTTACCTAATTTTCTTTTTTTTCCCTCCCTTCTATAGAAAACCAGCTGGAAATCTATCGTCAAGTGTGATAGACCTTTGAGATCTGTAATTAAAATGTCAAAGCGAGGAGAAGGTTTTATAGTGTTAATTCTTAAGTTAGAGCTGTCTTTTCTTCTTTACTCCAGTTCTGATAAAGAACAAGTTTCTCAGATGGCATTTCTGACACTTTATTTGCAGCATGATGGTTTGGGAAATGAAAATGATTTATTTTGTGTAGTCTAATGGCTATTTCTAGTAAAGCTGCTGTGCAGTACTGCCTGAGAGTGGTGCAGGTAGGGCTGTCGTTGTTGGGGAGAGCAGGACACTAACCCTAATGTTTCTTGTAGGCCCGAGGATACGCTTCTCTCCGTAGGTAAAGCCTTTTAGTTAGGTCCCCATCCCGCACTCCCTTTTGTTGTTATTGATTTTATCTCTTTCCGCGTTTCAGGTCAGCCAGAACAACATCACCATGATGTCGTCCCCCTCTCCTGTCCAGCAGGCTCAGACCCCCCAGTCCATGCCTCCGCCCCCACAACCGTCCCCACAGCCAGGCCAGCCAACTTCTCAGCCAAATTCCAATGTCAGGTGAGCTGGGCTGCAGCTTCTGAGGCACTTTGTTGGTGCTGCGAGGGTGAGTTTTTTAAGAAACATTCAACACAACTTAATCTGTTTCTATCAAGTGAATGAATTTTTCATTAACTTCAGCGAGAACAGGTGGGACTATGCTGAATATGCTCTAAGCCCCCACATTTCAAATCGAGAAGCTGTGTGCAAAGTCCTCACTGAGTCTACTGGCAGAGCTGCAGGATGCCCTCGTGATCAGCTCAGAGACTGGTGATGCTTCCTTGTCTGATTCTGGCATTTGTGATTTTATGCTTGTTTTTCAGCTCTGGCCCAGCTCCATCCCCCAGCAGCTTTCTCCCCAGCCCATCTCCGCAGCCATCCCAGAGCCCAGCAGCCGCACGAACACCTCAGAACTTCAGTGTCCCGTCCCCAGGCCCTTTGAACACTCCAGGTAAATGATCAGAGCACTGCAGACCAGGAGTTGGGGTGCGTTTTGATAACTGCAGCAAAGTCACTGTCTTGATGTAGTGTTTAGAGCACCAGAGTGAAGGCAAAACAGGGACCTAGGAAATGCGACCTCGGGCCTTCTTGGGGAAAAAAAAAACCTGTATGAAACGGGAATTGCTGTTCTGTCCACAGAACACAATTGTTATGTGAAGTTGAGAGGGTTGGGCAAGCACTCGAACTGCAGAGGGTGTCCAGGTGTGGATTTAGATAGTTGGTGTGATCGAGATCTTGCTTCTGAAATGTGAGAGCTCTCCTGTGCCGTGTCTTCAGTCACCCCTGTGACGTGTGGTCTTTGCTTCTTGTCAGGAAATCCCAATTCTGTTATGAGCCCAGCCAGTTCTTCCCAGTCAGAGGAGCAGCAGTATCTGGAGAAACTAAAACAGCTCTCAAAATACATTGAGCCGCTCCGGAGGATGATCAATAAAATAGATAAAAACGAAGGTGAGGTTCCTTAGATTGAGTCACACGTTTCTGTCAGCTGCCTCTGCTGTTGAATGAAGTGGGGCCTTGCCTTTTGGGATGGTTTCCGTTCCAGGGGTTAAAAATAACAGTGAAAGTCGGTTGCTCCTTCTTGCCTCTGCCAGTAAAGATTTTGCTGTGAAGAGTGGCTAAAGTCTTCATCTTAAATTGCCACCAGTTCTCCTTCTGATGGTTGAGACACACAGAGCTTGCACGATGGATGTATTTACAGTTGATGAAAGGACTTTGATGCTTAGTGCTTTCTTCAGTGTTGTCTACAAGTTGTTCTGTTGGCAAGCATGGAAGCTGTTCTTGTAGTCACTGTTTGTCTGATATTATTTCAGATAGGAAGAAGGACCTGAGTAAAATGAAGAGTCTCTTGGATATCCTGACTGACCCTTCAAAACGGTAATGGTGTTTCCTTTTGGCTGGATATGAGGTTCCCCAAGCCCCCTAGAGATGCCGAGCGCTCCGTGGTGGAGCTGTCTGGGAAACACTCCAGCTGAGTGAGTGCTCTGGGGTGATGACGTTTCCCCTGTTGCGCAGGTGCCCTCTGAAGACTCTGCAGAAATGCGAAATTGCCCTAGAGAAGCTGAAGAACGACATGGCTGTGGTACGTAGTGCTCTGCCCTGGCGAGGGGTAAGCCATTCATTCCGAAAGGGCTTAGGATTTGGTGAGGTAACGTTCTGCTTTGCTTGTTGCTCTGCGGTTAAGCTTTCAAGGCTGGAGAAAAAGAGAACAGGAAAAAAATGAGCAAGTGCTTCCTTCATGTAAGTCACTTGTGTGTGTGTTTTTGAGCTGAACTTTCAAATCCTTGCGCTTGGTGCAAAGTTTTGGGTAGTTCTTTCCGTGAACTTTTGCAGGTGATTTCAGGACGGACTGTTTTTTTGCCTTTTTTAGTGTTCCTGTGTACAGCTTTGGAAATTCACTGCTGTAAAATTTTACTGATTCAATAGTATAGATTTCTTTTTTGCCGATGATTTTGCTGATGATTTGCTTGATTGTGTTTCAGCCTACGCCGCCGCCTCCCCCGGTGCCCCCCACCAAACAGCAGTACTTGTGTCAGCCTCTCCTGGATGCTGTTCTGGCCAACATCCGCTCCCCGGTCTTCAACCATTCCCTTTACCGCACGTTTATGCCGGCCATGACCGCAATTCACGGGCCGCCCATCACGTACGTGTCACTGCCCTGCTGGCAGCCTTAAGTGTTCTTTATTTAAGGAAAAAAAAATATTTGTAGGAACGTTGTGGTTTAACCCGGGCACCCAGCTGCTTCCTCCCTCCCCCTGGTGGGATGGGGAGAGAATCAGAAGGGTAAAAGTGAGTGAACTTATGGCTGAGACAAAGACATTAATAAATATAACAAAGCAAGGAATTAATTGCCTGTTCAGCCAGCTGCAGGAAAGCAAGGCTCTATCATACAGAATGGTTGGTTGGGAAGGCAAACACCATCACTCTGTGCCCCTCTTCCTCCTTCTCCCCCAGCTTTATATGCTGAGTGTGCTGCCACAGGGTATGGAAGATCCCTTGGGGCAGTCGGGCTCAGCTGTCCCAGCCGTGTCCCCTCCAGCTTCTCTTCCCCCTCAGCACACGCTGGTGCGGTGCTGTGAGCAGCAGAAGAGGCTGTGGCTCTGTGCGTGCTGCTCAGCGAGAACCAAAACGTCCCTGTGTCACCAACACTGTTCCCAGCACAAATCCAACTCCGAGCCCGTACCAGCTACTAGAAAATTAATGCTGCCAAAACCATCACAAGACACTGCTGTGAAAGAACAGAGGGGTTTAGATTGGGTGTGAGGTAGCTTTTCTTTTTATACCTGTGAGATACTTGATGTGTGCAATGTTGTGTTTTCACCTGGTCCTTTTGTGGCCTGTTTTACGCAGGGCGCCAGTCGCTTCCCCTCGAAAACGGAAATACGAAGAGGACGACAGGCAGACCATACCCAATGTCCTACAAGGGGAAGTTGCAAGATTAAATCCTAAATTCCTGGTGAACTTGGACCCTTCCCACTGCAGTAATAACGGCACAGTTCATCTCATATGCAAGCTGGGTAAGCAAGATGAAACCAAAGGCAGGATTGAGAGAAAAGTGCTGAGCTTGATTGTAGAAATTGAAGAGTTTCTTGCTAACAGTCTTGACTCTTGTCAGCCTGCGAGTTCTGTCCCAAGCCTGCCCTTAGCAGATTCATGGCACTGTGACACTCCCCACGGCCGCTTCAGGGTGTGCCTTGAGAGCTGTTTAACACTGATTAGTCCTTTCTTTGCAGTTGCAATTGTTAATCTCGGTATCTAGAAAATAACTTGTTGCTGGCAACGCTCTCCTGATTTGACCTGTACTGACAGGCAAGAATTGTTTTGCCTCTAAGAGCCAGTGCGGAGGTAGAGAAATGTTGAGTTTTTGGGCCTGTTTCGATTTGTGTTCATGATCACTGACAACAGTGTGTGCTCAGGAAAGAAATTCAGGTTGCATCTTGTTTCTCATCTCAGCTGGATAATCCTGATGTGTTATAGCCTATCAACTTGATTTGCATTTAGATTCCAGTGAGGAAAATGGGTTCATTACTCCACTCATTTGTTTGAGAAAGCTGAGCCGGTTTTGTCCTGAATGTTAGTTACTCAAGGCTCTTAATTTTCAAAAATGAGATATCAGACTTGGTGCCGCTCAACTGGTGGAATGGTGAGATTGGCAAAGAACAGGAATGTGTGAGAAATGGAGCTGTTAGTCAGGCTTTGCTTCCAATGGTTTGAGTCTTGTAAAAGTGAGCAATGAGGTCGGAAACCAAACTGAATTGCAGACAAACCCCTGCCCTGTCCAGCAAAAGGAAGGCTGTGCTCTGATGGAAGTGTTTGCCTTCTAGATGACAAGAACCTTCCGAATGTCCCACCGTTACAGCTCAGTGTTCCAGCAGATTATCCGGATCAGAGTCCCCTATGGATAAAAAACCCCAGGCAGTACGGTAAGAGGATACTGGCATTTTTTTAATAAGTGGAGCATGTGCTGCTGCTAATACTGGGGAAGTGTTAACGCCTAGTAGTACTATTTTATTTGACTTTTTTCACTTTTATTGTAACTCCACTTATTTGTTGCCTTTTCTCCAGCAGCCAACCCCTTTCTGCAGTCGGTGTACCGGTACATGACCTCCAAACTACTGCAGCTTCCGGACAAGCACTCGGTCACAGCTCTCCTAAACACGTGGGCACAGAGCATTCGCCAGGCCTGCCTCTCTGCTGCCTAACGCCTCACTTTCCAAATTCTGAAGCGAGAAAGAAGGTCTCGGCAGTCGCCTCTCCCACACACCCTTGAAAATTGCAGGTGTTCCGCAGAGGCTACTCCAGAAGAAAGCAGCCTTATGTTGTTTGGTTCCTAGGGGTCGGGTTCAGTAGAGAACCCGATGTTAGACTTAGCTTTCGTGCTCGTTATCTTCTGCCTCTGTGGACTCCTGCCAGCGTTTTCAGCAACAGAATGTGTATATATGGTTCCTGAGACTGTATTAGGATGAGTTTTTATTGTCTTCTTAGAGAAGAAATTATTTGTGGACTCCCATCGGGGAGTCTGGTATAAGAGGGAGGAGGGAGAGAATGTCCCAGTCTGCTTCCGTTCGCTCAGTGCCAGAGATCCTCTCGCGCTGTGTCCTGTCACCCGATCCCACCCAGAAATAAAAGAGCTCAACTGGAACGTGCTTGCCAGCTCCTCCGTAGTTGCAGGAACCTTTTTGCCTGTCGGCTTTGCCTGGCGTGGGACAAACGACGGCTTCACAGCATCCCTCAGATACGTGAGATAAACCTGGAGAAGTTACAGTGGGGGGGGCACCAAATAGAGCAAGAAAAAGGTATTTTACAGCTTATTTTAAACACTACTTTATATGAGTGGGTTTTGGTTACAACAGACCATGGTTCTCGCTCCAGAAGAGTGAGGTGAGGAGAAAGATTCATGTGCACAGTGACTTCTGTATAAACTCAGTACCTGAGTCTGGGCAGGTGGGAGGAGCCCAACAGCATCAAGCCCTCGTGACACAAATCAATCCAACTGTGTAGCTTTGGCTCTTTATTGAGCATCTCTCTGAGCCCCTCAGCTTCCTCTGGGAGTTGACGCAGCTCATTGAAAAGGCTTCTGTGCTCCAGCAGTTTGTTTAAAGAGAAGGAAAAAGTGTAGAGCTCAGGAGCAGAACTTAGAGCTGCTGGTGTGTGCATTGAGCAGCGCTGGGTGCTCGTCAGTCAGCAGCTGCCTCAGTGTTGGGCACCTCTAACGAAAACATTTGCCATGAGTAACTCCTGCTTCACCTACAGTGCCATTGTTTTGTTCCCCCATGCTTATAAGTTGCTCACTCTTGATTTCCTGATATGGGAGAATTCTAGACTTGTGATGTTCCTATTAAATCCTGCTCCAACTCCCCGTGTTGTGCAGCAAACCCTAGAGGGTAGCTGGGCTCTGAGTGGTGACAAGAAAGGGCTGTGACCTTTGTAAATCTGTGTGGTGTCACCAGTTGAGGATGTTCTTACATGTGAGGACTTGGTAAGCACTGACTGAGGCAGCAGAACGCAATCAGTGTTTTGTACAGGAACAACTGCATTTTCTGTTTGTTTCTATTGTAATAAATTTATTGTCATTCCTCGGTTGGACACTAACCGTTCCGCTGCCCATTCAGTGTTGATCCACAGAAATCGGCTCTGTTGGGGCCAACAGGCGAGGGGTGTTCTCTAAGCAAACTCTTACACTCTTGGGAGAGGCAGAGGAGAGAAGGGTAAAGGCTCTTCACCCAAAGAAACTTCATTCCCTAGTTTCCCTAGGGATGTTTTTATAAAAATAAAATTTACAGCGATGATTTCCACTCACTCCACAAGACAGATTATAAAACTCAATTAACTTTAATATTAAAAAATATTTTAGGAAGATCTGATATGATAATTCAGACGAATGTTACGCATGAACCTGGGACTGCTCCAAGTGTAAGCTGAGAGAAGGGAATCAGTGTTCATGTGGTTTCCAGTCTTCGGAGAAGAAAGTCATGATTACGGCATAAAGGAAATACCCGATCAGGATAACGAAGGTGCAGCCCACAGGCCCAATGAGGAACCAGGACGCAGTGAAGTAGATGAGCAGCAACGAGAGGAGAGTCCTGTAGCTGGCCAGAAACCTCAGGCTGAGCCTCGGGCCCCAGTTGTGGCCGGTCCTGTCCCTCACGGCAGGGCTGCTCCTCATTTTCTGTGCCAGCTGGGGGTTAGTGAGGTGATAGCGACACATTCTGCCCACAAAATCTTCCCTGGAGCAAAGGGCTTCCATCTGATCAGCAAACTGAGGAAGGAAAGTTAAAGGTCAGTCAGTGTTCTGCAACTCCTGCCACCAAGGGAGTGGAACTTGCCTTACAACTTTATTTCCTCTAATCCTCGTCCTAGAATCAAGAAAGACCAACAGAGGCACTTCTCGCTAGCAGAGCTGCTCCCATGCAGACCTGCCATTTAGCTGTCATACCTGGAGGGAAAGACAGGACTCCCTTTTTGTGTTAGAAATGCTCATTCGGGGTGATTCTTCCCTTCTTTCAGCAAGTGGAAAGTATACATTTAAAATGTTATTAACATTTTCTGTAGGAAAAGAATTGCTCCAGTGAGAGGCAGGCCTGATGCTGTTGGGAAATGCCCATCTCCCCAACAATAAAGGAGATGGAGCAGAACAAACCAGGTGCTGGGGCACAAAGAGCAGGGATTTGCAGTGGAAAACAGAAAAAGCAGCAGTGCTGGACTCACCCTTTCGTTCAGTGCTGAGGATAACCGAAAGAGGAGGCGAACAAGGGTGGCGTTTTCATAGCTTCGGATGGGTTGAAGCTCCGTATCTCCTTGATACTGCACCTCAAATCTACGTAAGCCATTTATGATCTAAAACCAGGAAAATAAACCCCTTTTTGCACAGCTCTCTCCTGAAACGCCTTCACCTCAGCATCTCTCAGCCCTGGTTACTGCATTTCTCTTGGAAAAAAACCAAATTGTGCTTCTGCCTCTACAGCAGTCGCTGGTAGCTGGGTGGAATCTTTCTTCTCTCACCTGGTACCTGCCGAGGGGGGTAAGGATAAGGCCGTCCTCGCTCTCAATGCAGTCTGGCAGTTGTCTTTTTCCATTCTCATCTTGAGCTGTCCCGCAGTTCATCATCATCTGTGCCAGTTGGGCCTCGTTCAGCTACACAAGAATAAAACGGCTCTCAAGTAAAGCTTGTGTTTGATCTCCCCCTTCTATTCCATTTCTCTCTCCCTTCGCAAACTCCTCAGCAGGGGCAGCCTTAACAACCCACACAGATACAAATATACCACTTCAGTGAGACATCAAAGAGAGAAAAGCCTCCAGACCTCTTGTCTGTGCTCATCAAACCCCAGAGGTTGTGTTTTCTGTCCTCCTTACTCCTCAAGAGCTGTCGAATAGCTCTCCTCCTGTCTCAGCTCTGTAGTAGTGCGTCTGACAGAAGTGAACCTGTTCTTTTAAGTTTAACCAAAGGAACAGCCTACTTCTGGTTCACCTGCTCAAGGAATTGCTGCAGTTAGATCTGGTTTTATAGCTCTTTTTAACACGTAAGCCCTGTCTTGCCTGTTTGTGAACATAACAACAGGCACAGGAGTAGAGGGACAGGTTCGATATGAACTCTGCAGGCCAAGAGTGGTCATGAAGCAAAGCAGGCTTGATGCTGAGAAATGAAGAGCATCTGGTTCTGTCTCTATTGAAAGTGGTTGGGGAGAGTCAAGCTTATAGGACATTTACAACAGAACTTGCTCGCAGGGTCTCCTGAGTGGCCAACAAAAAGGAAACCCAACTCCTGCTCATGCTACACAGGGAAAGCTCGTAGAGACGTTTCATACCTTAAAGATCTGGCACAAGTACTCCAGAGCCTTCTCTAAATATTCATCTGTTTTTTTGATGCTGTCTTGCCCGATTTCATCCAGGTCGTTGCCCGTGTAGGAACCGTTCATCTCGGATGATGTGAATCTAAACCACGAGAAGAAGGACGGGCCTGTCGTCTCTGTGGAATGGTCGGACATGGACTTTGCTGCCTGTTGCGCCTGACAAATGGCTTGAGCCAGTTTTAACACCTACACCAAACCAAACAAAAATCAGTGAGGGAAAATAACAGACCCGTAAGCATCGATGCCCAAACTGCCTTGTGCAAACCTCACAAACTCAGCTCGCAGGACTCGTGCTAAGACTGTCGGTTGTGTTTCCAACAGGACAAGGTGGCTCTTTGCTGCTGAAGCATTTAAGAAACTTCAGTGCTGCTTAGGTTTTTCACCTTTTTTCCCCCTCCTGCTGTTTTTGTCTGCCTGGCTGACAGGTACGAATCAGTACAAGGAGTCAGAAGTTGATTGTAAACAGATTTGAGAGGAAATGCTTGCAGTAAACTGTTCAGAGGCAGCAACCTGCCATGTTACCTACTTAGCAAAGCACAAGCAGGTTTTTCCAGCTGTGCAGGATAGAGACCCCTCATGTTCCAGCAGTCACCCTGGATAAGCAACTGCACAGCAGGGTTTGAAGTCTTCCGCTCTGAACTACTTGTGATACGGATGCTCAGCGTGGAGAAAACACCCATTAGAGCAGAAGGACGGACGACAAGAACCTTGTTACTTACAGAATTTCTGACTTCTGGGCCAAACATCTGCTTGTACTGGAAGTCCTGTCCCTCCAGGCTGTACACGTGACTCTTCACCTTAAATGAGGCGTCTGTAATAGTCTGAGGCCACGAGGAGAAGAAGGTCCCACCAAGCGTTGGAGTCATAAAAAGCCGGTGTTGCCGATGGGGAATACCGAGTTCTGGCTCCAAGAATAACTGTTCCCCTAGAGTTTGAGAAAAGCAGTGAAGATGCTTACGCCGTGCTCCTGCTTAAACCAACATGACAAAGAGTAGTGAAGAGACACAGACTTCTGGGTGAGAGAACAGCAGGCAAAATGGGAGAGGGAGGCTACTGGCCTCGGTGCTGCTGCGGCTGGATGGAGCCGCGGTGACGGAAGATTGAGACAGGAGAGTGCAAGATGGCCAAACACCCATTTACCTTTCAAGATCATTTCAGCGAGATTGGGCTGAGCAAAGACCTTGGCCACTCGGAACACCATGAGAGCGTTTTTGGGACTGCCCAGGTCTGTTCGAAGAGCTCGGTTCAGGAATCCTACAAACAGCTTCGTATACATGAGGAGGTTTTCCTGAACGAAGGCAGCCCTGTCAGAGGGAGCAGAGGATTTGTCAGCACAGCTCATATGTAATCGTTACTGTCTTTGCCAGAGGAGTCACTAATGTTTTATATGGTCTCTCGAAGGATGTTCTGCCTGCACCGAGACAGAACCCCTCTCCTCTCAAAACAAAAGCTTGTGTTGTAACCAATTATCTTGTATGGAATCCGATTCAGGTTGGTGGATGGTTCCTGAAGTCCCACTACCCCACTCTGGCTCCACACCAACCCTCGCTTGGCTGAGGTTACTCACAGCCACGTCCCTGCTCACCATTTCTCTGACACACTGCGAGGCAAGAGCTCTGTGCTCTGGGGAGGCTTCTCTGGAGCGTATCTCCACGGCTGCAAGTAACTTAACCACATCTCGAGAACCTAAGCAAGATATGACACACAAACACCTGGGGGTCAATGCTTTTGGGAAAGGAAGACAGAGAAGGGTTTTTCGTTTCCTTCTTTTAAACCTAGTGACTATTGTCCTACTAACACAGACAAGTTTTTAGGAGTAAAGCTCTCCCTAGTGATCTGAGCATCTCTGAAAACTGAAAAAAAAACAAGTGCATGTTCCTTAGGGCCAACCTGGGTTTGCTCGAAAAGCTCCTGCAAGACAATAAAAGAGCCTGTGGCTCCACTTCATGGCCCTGACAGCGCATGGAGCCCCTGCTGAAGCAAGCAAGATGCTACCTCAGCCATCCCTCGGCTGGAACCGCAGCACAGTCCTGACTACACAGAGCTCAGCGTAAGTCTGGTCAGCAAGACCCAGCCCTGCTCTACTCTGCCATTTCAAAGCCCCACATTAATCACCCAGTCTGAGAGATTTCTTTTCCTGCTTGCAGGAGGCGGTGTTGGCAGCACTGTGCTACCATAAATCACTATCACATTACTTCTGTTTATTGCCTGTCATGTCATCTAAGATATTGAGAAATTAGGGTCGTTAGAACAAATCTGTTTCAAGAGTAACATCTGCTTCTTTTCAAATCAACAGCCACGTTTGGTGTCAGGAAAATCAGCCAACAACCTCACCAAGATCTGTTCAACTTCCTTCTTATGCCCAGCTGGCATTTGCTCTCTAACACTAGCTGTATGTGCTGTGTAAAGGATTTCACTGCTCTAAACAAGATTTAAAGGCCAGGAATGAGCTGCTGAACTGCAACAACTCATGACTGGTTCTGCTGAGAGAAGCAGGTACGTACTGCCCGGAAAGAGGCATCGAGGGGCCAGTGGCCGAAGCAGTGCTGGAGGAAGATGTAGAGTTTCTCCTGGACAAACCGAGGAATCACAACCCTGCAAACAGATTCAGAGACAGTCACGTGTAAACCAGCGGCAAGTTTTAAAAACCAACCCACAACCTGACACGTTTCCACAAGTGCAAAGAGTCAGGACTGTTCTTTCTTAACTACAGCTACTTCTGGCCATTGAATTTCAACTCGAACACGTAAATTCTCCAGTAACCCTGGCCTGAATCCTCTGGCAGCATTTTCTTTGCTCTGACTTGTGCAATAGTGAGATGCCCCCAGTTGTGAAGGTACCCCCAGCCCCTAACTTGAAGATGTGAAAAACATAACTCATTTGCTCTCGTGTATTTGTAATAAGGTATTTGTGTACTCAGCTATCGTAACAACAGAACTGAGCCTCTTGGTGGGGGCAGAGCCTTTCTGGGAGCAGCCTCGTACCTCTTGAACTCCTCGAGGGGACTGGCTGAGTGGGAGTGGGCTGAAGGGGCCAGAGGCTCTGGCTTCAGGCTGTTGCTGAAAGCGTGCAGGTGCTTCACAAGCAGTCGCACCACCAGCACGTGCTCCTCTGTCGGCTTAAACGATTCCTGGAGTCAAAGCAAAAGACAGGAAGACAGTGAGCATCAAATGCTGATAACCACAATCCCGGAAAATTATATTCTTAGATCAAATAAATCTCCCTTCCTTCTGGGCTCTTAACCATACTTTGGTGCCACCTGATTTTAGACAGACTCGTTCCCCAGGACAAGCTGCATCAATCCTGCCACTGATCCACTAAGAAGCACCAGCGTAGTTTCGACCACGTGATTCTAAGAAAAGGCACCTGCAGTACTCTGGAGCTCTGAAATTTGAGTTGGCATTTAAAAACAGAACAGCTTCTAGATTTCGATGTAGCTCTTTCTGAGAAAAGAATGTTCCACCTTTCGTTACGGTTATCAACTGATCCTTTGTTTATGCTCTTGGCTGGCTTCTCCGAGTTCCTCCTCCTATGCTGGAGCTCATCTGCCTCACTACAAAGAAGAGCCCTAGGAGGAGTTGTCGTAGGAATAGGAACAGCTTCAAGTCCAGTGTGGGCCGGTGGCTTCTGGCATCGCTAGGGGTAGAAGTAGCCTGGGTGGGAGCAGGAGCGGTGATGTTCCCGATACGGAACAGCATCAGGCTGTGATGCAGCAGGAGATGAAGTCCTCCTGGGCCCCAGCGCTGCCCTGTGCAGAACCCGAGGACAGGGCACTCTCTGCTTTACTCCTGCTCCGTGAGTACTGAACTCATCTCAGTCCACTCCTGCGAGCAGATTGTAAGATATCATTTGTATTTAGGTTTCTCAGGAGTCGAGAAGAATGTACCTGAAACCACGGCTACAGCTGCAAGTACAAGGGAAGGTGCTGGAAGAGCGTGTCAGGCAGTAGCTGCAGGATGTGTCCTGGCTGCCCCGTGCAGCCCGTGCTGGCTAAGATGCTCTAGGGGACTGGCAGCTCTTCTAGACAAAAAGCTGCCGCTTAACTCCAATCAACAGCATTTCCAGCGCGAGCAAAGCAGGCGTCTGGGTGTCCTCAATGCCCAAGGCAGAGCACATGTGGTATTACCATCTCCCAAGATTTTCAATACACTGTAAAGTTCACTCCGGGAAAACATTCGAGGCTTGATGTCACACAGCACAGCCCAATCTGAGACTCCTCTCGGAGAGAGGATCATCTGTTCTCAGCTCCTAGGGAGGCTGCTCTCATGCCCTCTACAGCTCCTCTAGGCCTGTTTCCAGAGTCCTGAGGAGAGTTTGTGTAAGAGGACAGGAACCTGAGAAATGACTTAGTCCTGGGGTTTGGGTCAAGGTCCCCAAATGCAACTGGAGAGAGGTTGAGCAACCCTGTAGCTGAGGTTGGAGAGGCTGGTACCGTGGCTTCACCGTCAAAAATATCTAGGCTCCCCTGAGGAAGCCTTTGGAACTGGTAGCGCTGTTTAAATGCGTCATTCCAGCTATTCTTTTTTCCACTTAGCAATTCTTGTAATTACCTCTTGGCCTGCCTCAGCCCCACCACTAACTCCGTGGTTCCTCACACGTGTCTTTGTTGTTCAACCTCAGCCTAGAGGATGTCTGCAGACTGTTCTCTTAACACAGCAGTTAGATAAACACAATAGCAATGATTTGAAGACAAGCAGTAGCTCCCGTTTCCCTTTCTAAGCAGAACCTTGAGATTTCATAGCACTCTATTTTTAGTTAAGGATTAAATGGCAGGAGGATTCCCTGTAGCGCTAATGAGCTCCACCAGCAGCTCTGGAGCACGTGTGCTCAGCCCTCCCCGTTCCCCCAGCGAAGACCCAATGAATAAAGGGCTGAAGTAGGGAAAGAGGGATCAGCAATCTGTTCCAACAGGAATGTCTCTGCATGCAAACTTCCCGCACAATCTGCAAAGGTGCCGCTCGTGCTTCTGCCAAACCAGGCAGCCCAGTTTCCTCTGCCAGGACAAATTTAGTATAGCCAATAGCATTTCACAGGCTAAAAAAAGGTAGAAGTTACCTACCTTCATTTTAGGTGAGAGCCATGCAAATTCTCATCTTCTCTTCCATGCAAGGTTTGATTAAATGACTTGCGTGTGAGAGGCAGGAATCTGCCATCAGTGAAGCCAGTTTTGGCGTCAAAACGTGTCAGCACAGCTGAAAAGCTTCCATCTACGATGCATTACAGGAATGCATCTCTAAAAACGAGAGCTCCCAGGTAGTCCTCACAACACGCTACATGTTAATGTTTGCTGACACCTCTCGGCACCCGTTTTGACTGAGAATTCAGTGAATCCCCACGCGATGCTCTGAGTTGAGCAGCACACCCACCCCTTGGCAGGAAAGGCCGTGGGTAGCCAGCACCGATACGCTTTGCAGATTATATGGTGGAACAAGATTTTCCCAAAGGAACCAAAATGAAAAGATGGTAATACTTGGTATGCGTGGAGGGCCTGGTAGCTGGGTTGGGCAGGACTACCGTGGTGTTTACTGGAGATACTGAGTCGGTAGTGGAGAACCTCCAGCTGAGACAACAGAAACAAAAAGGAAGGGGGGGAGGGGGGAGAAAGGAGAGAAGAGAGCAAGAGAAAAAAAAAGTGAGAATGAGCCCAAGGAAGGAGGGGGGGGGGGGAAATGAACATCACAACTACACTCAGGGACAACATCTCACAAACACAACTGCAGCCACAGTATCCTCCTCTTTCCGGTGCTCAGGAGATTGATTCCACAGCGTTTCGTATCCTTTATCAGCTGGAACAAGTGTCAAAAAGCAGAGCTGTAAAGGGCTGTGGCTGTTCTCTTTGCTGGCTCAGAGCACGCATTGTTAACAGGTCTGGGGCTTTTGCCAAATTAACTCCCCTTTTCAGGAGTTACTTGACCTGCGGCACAAGGTCCTGCTCACCATGACAGTGTTTTATTAAATAACGGGGTAAAAGCATGCGATATTCTGCAAGCTTTTTCAATACTAATTTGAAATCTTTGTTACCTCTCCCTGCACTGCTGGGGGAGCAGGGTCTGCGTTAGGAAGAAATTCCGCTTGGTGCTTTCTTCTTCCCAAGGAACAGGAAGAAAAAAAGTTTGGCTTTTTATAATCACCGTGAGCCTGGCCAGTAAGCTTCCAGTTCAGCAAAACCCTCTGTCTTCTCTCTCTACTTCAAGGCCATTTGGGGAGGCTGCAGGTCTTGTGAATTCCTCAAAAGAGGGAATTACTTTTACCATTAGAGAAATATCATGTGTCTTAAAAAAGCAAAGGACCTACACGGATGGAAAAGGCTTCTCGCCTCAACATGGAGATCTCTGCGAGCCTCAGCCAGAGCTCTTGGACAAATAGGGGAAAGAGGATGTTTTGACAATGTGATGGGGAAGAGGATACTGCAGCGACAGGGACACATGTGTATGAATTAATGAGAAAACATAAAACAAACAATGTACACCCCAGAGATCCCAGTGATCGCGGGCCAGCCTCTAACCCAACTCTCCAGATCAAACCTCTGCTGCCTCCAAGAGCCCTGCCCCATCCTTGCTGCTGCCAGGTCTCTATCATTTGGCTTTATGCTCCGAGAGGGGGAGGATTGTTCCTGTCAACTCCCCAACAGCTCAGACACATCGTCTGCTTCACCAGTGACTCCCCTGCTGCATCGGCAAGAGCCTGTGGTCTCGGGGTGCTCCGCACACAGCACCAGGCTCTGTGGCACCCGGCGTCACCAGGTCAGGAAGCATTCAAGTTTTATCCAACAATTGCTTTATAAACACTGATTGCGATTACAGCAAAAGGGAACAGGAAAAGAGCTGCTGTGCGCTTGAGCTCGGGATCACTGAGAGAGACAAAGCAAAGAAGCAACGTAAAAGAATGGGAAAAGAGTTGAATTACTGGGGAAAACAGCGAAACGCAGCATTGCAAACAGTGTCAACCTCAGGTTCACACCAGACCCAGAAAGAATTAAAAGCAGCACAGCAGAAAAGAAGTATGTGTACATCTTCTCAAGAGAAGGTATTCGCTATTGGTTCACTATTCAATATTCACTATTGGTTCTTATTCCACCAGCTTCTACTTGCACAGAGAAGTCTGTGATGGCATTAGTGAGGTTTAAGGCAAACCCAGCATCCCTCCAGGCACTTCACGGGACGGTTACCTCTCTGGGGTCCGGCTTGGCCCATCAGAGCAAACGAGCTGAGGAGCCTCATCCCACCTTCCAGTACAAGGAATCCCTTCCAGGGATGCAGCCATTTCAGGTCCCTGATGGTCAAACAGGTCTAGACCCAGGGATGGATGGATGGTCTCTACTTCCCCCTCCTCCCAAGTGTGCAGCAGGCTAAAGAACCAAGGGACCTGCACGGTTACGGACGATTTTAAGAATAAGACTTAAGGTGAGCTTGGGTTTCCAGTCAAGCCCTTTAATCCCTCTTACGTTAAACCAAAATTGTGTTTCTGCCTATTCACCTGCTGCAGATTGTTCTTCATCCCACCCTAAGACCATCTAGAAAGCATCACAGGCTCCTCACCAGTCCTGTCCCAGCTGACCTGGAACCTCTCCTCAGTCCTGCAGGAGGGACCTTTTGTTCATTTATGGATGTCACGGGGAAGTCCAGGCCCCTGCTCGGGTGTTCTAACACCAGAGTGAAGGATTCCTTTTTACACGCCCATGATTACTTCCCGTCAGAGATGAAAAATAGCATCAGAGAGTTACAGCCTCATGTTATGGCTCAACACAGCTTGTGGGGGATCCTGAAGTGACGATTTCAGAGAACCTCAAGCTCTCCACAGCCCCTATTCCACCGCTCCCTGCTGCTAGGAGAGAGCATCTGAAACACAGAGCGTGAACGGAGGAGAGAAGTTTGAAGCAATCATTGCTTCTGGCCTAAGCACAGCACAGAGACTGGACAGAGCGAGCACAGGAACTCCAAGCAAAGCCTTTTTCCCCCACACGTGCAGAGCTATGCTGCTGGGAGCCCTGCACCTAGACTTGGCAACATCACCAGTTTGCATTTTGGCCTCAACTTTAACAGACAAAACCTGTTGCTTTTCCCCAGGAAAACATGAACACGTTTGCTATTTTATAGCCTGGGGAGTGAAAGATCAGACTTTCAGTCAATGAACTCGTATTGCTCTTTCTCACAGAAATAAATCCTGAGCAGCTTTCATAGAAGGGGAGAGAAATAGAGAAGTCCCACTGTGAGCCAGAGGGAATTCAGAGGATAAGTGTTTTCTCCTTCCAATTCCTTTTACGTTGATAATGCCTTCGATCTCAGCCTCCCCAGCACCTACCTAGTTTTTACATGCAGGAATTTGTTACTGAACAGGCACAAACTGCTTGGAGCCGCTCATCCTCTGAGCAGCAGCTTGTGATACTCTGAACTCTGCAGCTGCAGGAAGGCTTCTGACACCACCATGGTGGAATAGGAAACAGCAAAAATGCCTCCTTCCCTTAGCACTGAGGGGCACTTTAGGAAGATTTCCCCTCTAAATTTGGATTTTTGCTAACAAAATGGTTACAGACCTTAGAAATTAGTTATTAATATTTCAGTAACGGTTGCTCTTGCTGCCAGAAATCAACTGTAGCTGTTTTCAGCAGCCGTGTTGCTCTGGTGGGATCTAACACTGTGATTCTAGAGCGGCATCCTCCCTGTCGTTAGTCGTTTGATTATCATTGTTCAGATTGTCGTGACCATTCCACAAACTTGTCTTTTGGAGAAACAAAACCAAACCAAGACGATGCCTGCAATGAGGGCAGATCTGGACGGCACACGTATCGACAACAGAGAATAGCAGCTCCCGATAGCTGCATCAGCAATTCTGACACACGGAGCTACTCGCGTGAGTTATTTCTTTCCTTCAGACCAATACACCAAAACAATTTCTCCACAGAACAAGAGATTTACCCCAAGACAAGAGCTCAACCACCAGGTG
Organism: Coccyzus lansbergi; assembly: GCA_033558105.1. Classification (NCBI taxonomy): domain Eukaryota; kingdom Metazoa; phylum Chordata; class Aves; order Cuculiformes; family Coccyzidae; genus Coccyzus; species Coccyzus lansbergi. The sequence continues at coordinate 46,112 of JAUMJK010001345.1, forward strand.
ACGCTCACGAAGGAAGCACAAGCTATTACCTTGACGTGAGGCGACTGCATTTTCTGGTACATTTCCAGTGAGTAATGATGGAGCCACATTTCAACAAAGATCTGCAAAAGAAATATTTTCTCAGCTCGGGAAAGAGAAACAACCTGGTTTGTGACAAGTCCTGGGTATCGGGGGAAACCATTTTTTTTTCATGGAGGTGATTGCCCGTGTACATTTTACATGCTGAACTTTCAAACAGTAACTGTAGGTAAGTACATGCATAGTAACAACTTTTCTTTTTTCACTGCATAACTGTGAGAAAACAGAAAATGAATCATTTGATCAGGTGAAAATGAAAGAGTGTTTTTAATCAAAAGCCTGGGTAAAGACTTAATGCAATTTCTTTTCTTTATGGAATGCTACGTATGAAGGCATTTCCAGAAAGGCTTAAATATTTTCTTTTTTTTTTTTTTTTTATGAAGGAATGACTATTAAAAAGTTGAACTTGATGGGCAGAAGGTGCAAGCAGCAAAATGTGAAAGGGAGCAAGAGTATCCCCACCATGGGTGGTGGGGAGTGAAGACAGTGAGTTTTCACACAGTAGTGCGTATTTTAAGCAAGAAGTCGGTGGAGTAAGAAATAGAATTCCTAAATGAGATCACACTGTTCCACTGAAGAGCAAGAAGGAAAGACATTTCAGTCATTTAGATAAATGGGATGATTTGCCCACAGAGTAGAATTGGAAAACTAAGCTGTGCTGGTGAGTAGACAGGCACCCACGGAGGGATGTTCGGGGTTAACATCAATGCAAATAACAGAGCCGGCAGACCGAGCACAGAAAAAGATTGGAAAACAAAGGAAAATCGGGTTTAGAAACTTTTCTGGGTAGAAATTGCTCATGTGCTTGAGATTAGCTAATCAGCTGTTAGACATGTGGCCTAAAAACAGACCTTTCTAAATTACAGTGTGAATGTCTCGGTTATCAGCAAGAAATGCCAGGGAGTGTTTTCCTCCTTAAACCCCACTGACCTGCAGCAGCGTTTCGGACCTCCAGATCTCCTGGGAGGCAGGGTCGGCGTTGACGGAGGGTTGGTGAGCGATGTGCCGCTTCAGCAGGCTGGTGTGGTGCATCCCGTAGGACGAGAAGGGCACTGCCGGAGACCTGCGGACGAACACATCACTGTTCCGTGTTGTATGGAAACAGCTTTATAAAGACCTGACGTGTTAAGAAATAAGTGGGTTTTAATGCTCTCCTCACCCCTTCTGCAGCTGGAGGTGCTGCAGCACCTCCAGCTGCAGAAGGGGTGAGGAGAGCATTAAACAATTGAGGAGGCAACCTCAGAACTGCAACAATATTTGGTACACGCTGTTCCCACAGATGATTACCTGGGAGTTGGGGAGGGGATGGCTCCTCCCGGGTTTGAAGAAGGCAGAGGAAGGACACTCCCTTCCGTGGGCAGGAAACACTTCAGGTAGGTGTCCACCAAGACGAAATAAGCGCTGTTGGAAGGGCTGAAGTGATGGGTGACGGGCGAGTTCTGCAACAGACACACCTGGAGCTACACAACTGTTCCTTTAAGGCAGAAGCCCAGAAAGGGGGGAACTGACAACAAAGGTGCTTTGGAGTGAAGGCGAGGAGCGAACTGCGAGAGAACTGCTGCCGTAGCAGCGACTGTGACCACGTTTGAGAAGAGCTGAGTGTTAGGCAGCACAGGGAACAACAGGAAAAGGAACCAACCAACCAGACCCCACAGCAGAGCTGTGAAAGCCGCTTACCTTCTGGGTAATCAAGCTAATCGCAAAGTAGAACATGTAATATTCAAAAGGATCTAGGATAACGGAGTCAAGGATCAGGTAAATAAAGCCCAGGTACAGCCGTTGGGCATCCGGGGATGCAGACTAGACTTTGAACGTTTATTTTGCTAAATTAACTTGCTTGAGCTTAACGGACTCTGTTTTGCCCTCTTGCTTTCCCTTAACATGGGCAACTGAGGTTCTTCTCTGTGTAGCGAGGTGTGTTTGCACTACTCTCAGCACATCTGACTCTTTTAAACTGAAGCCAATGCAGCTGAAGCAAGACTGTTTCCGACAAGCAGTGGCTGCAGAATGACCTGTGCCCTTTTTCCGCCACATCACATAAACCAGGAGTAGTTGTGAAAACAGAAATTGTGAAATACAGGCTCTACTGAAATCACTGGGGATTGTGTTGCACGCTTGAATAAGACCAGAAATTCCCCCTGCCAAGGATTTACAAGGAGGGCAAATTTATCTTTATACAGTAATCTAAACAACAGGAGGAAGTTTTTCACAGAAAGGGTCATTGGGCATTGGAATAGGCTGCCCAGGGAGGGGGTTGAGTCACCTTCCCTGGAGGGGTTTAAGGGACGGGTGGACAAGGTGCTGAGGGACATGGGTTAGTGTTTGATAGGAATGGTTGGACTCGATGATCCGATGGGTCTCTTCCAACCTGGTTGTTCTATGATTCTATTCTATTTTCAGCCCAAATTCTTCAGCACAACCATGATTTACCAGAGACTCATAATAAACACACAACAGAAGTGCCCGTGATCTCTGTAGCAGGTATTTAAAAGGAATTAAACACCCAACCATTGAAAGGATACTAAGAGCCAAATTCAAACCCAAACCCCCAGATGAAGGAAACTGGACTTTGTTGTAGTATAAAGAGCACTCTGGCAGGACTTGCTCTTGTATCGAAGCCTTCACAGGGCCCTGAAAGACACAGACATTAAATGTGAGCCCAGCTGCCCAGTGTACCTGCAGAGGGTGTTTTCAGACAGTGAAGCTCTGCTGGGTTCCAGCATTCTGGGATGATATCCACACCCAGCTCAGTGGGTTCTACTGCACTGCAGCAGTTCCTGTGCAAGTACACACTCAAGGTAACTGCCAACTCCCTCCCTGAAAATGAGCCTTCAGTATAAGAACAAAAAATGAGCCCTCAAAGACTTTCCCAGCTGGAGTGGGAGTAGCAGAAGGCTGGTGCTTGCCTGCTGGTTTTGCGAGGGTCACTGAGCTGTGGGCCAGCATTTACTGTACATAATAACGCTTAAATATGCTTAATAACGCAAATTAAATAACGCTTCCTTCTGTTAAAGGCTATAGAGCTACCTGAAGGCATTTCTAGATGGCAGGGAGCTGGCAGCAGTGGAACAACGCTGCACGTGAACAGCTTCTCTGGACACAGGATAAGGATCACAGCACAAACATCTGGCTGCTGACCACCTGCAAAGTTTACGGCTGGAATCTCTCCTCCTCCAGCAACCAGTGAAAGAAACAGGTATGATCCAAACTGGCAGCACTGAGGCCACACCTTGGTCTATATTGAACCGTACACATAACCTGCAGGTAAAGTTTTCACAGCTTTAACAACTCTATTCTTGTCTTAACAGATTTTTCTGTTACTCACTGGAAGATACGAGACTGGGAAATCATATCTGTACTCTTCTGCCTGGAGTTTGTACACCAGCTTCATCATTGGGCCACTGCAAACAAGCACCAGAAAGAAGATCCAGGGTAAGTACCCTTCTCTCTCAATTTTGTAAACTGGAAAAAGCTCCAACACCGGTTATTTGTTCCTGATACATTTCTTAATCTGCGCTGAAATGAATGCGTTTACCTGGGGTCCAAGAAATCCAAAACCATAGAATATTTGGTAGGATCTGTTCTTCCTTGCAGACAGCGAAGGTTCCAGCCTACGATGATGCCATCCAGGCTACCAAAAATGCTCTCCACCAGCCATGGGAAGATTCCGTGTAATTCCTTTAAGGAAAACAGACACAAATATGTGCAGTTTCTCACTTAGAATCATAGAATCACCAGGTTGGAAGAGACCCATCGGATCATCAAGTCCAACCGTTCCTATCAAACACTAAACCATGTCCCTCAGGACCTCGTCTACCTGTGCCTTAAACACTTGAACTGTCTCTGTTGCACATACTAGAATACACAAAGATGTCACCTGCCAGCTATTTCTGACTGTTCCCAGACTATCCCTGGACAGAGATTTCAGTCAAAAAAAATGTATGGTAACTACAGAAAGTTATCCTGATTCCTGATCCTGCTAAAATTCCAAGGATACTCATCAGCATCCACGGAATTTCTCATTTTTCAGAAAAAGCTTCCCTGTAAACTGAGGCTGAAAAGTATTGACAAACTATTTTAAGAGGAGGTTTTTCACGGAAAGGGTCATTGGGCATTGGAATAGGCTGCCCAGGGAGGGGGTTGAGTCACCTTCCCTGGAGGGGTTTAAGGGACGGGTAGATGAGGTGCTGAGGGGCATGGGTTAGTGTTTGATAGGAATGGTTGGACTCGATGATCCGATGGGTCCCTTCCAATCTGGTTGTTCTATGATTCTATGAACTGCTGCCAATCAAAAGGATGTTTTAATGACTAGAAAAGATCTTTAACTCTTAAGAAACACTTGCCAGGATCCTTAAAGCTCTTGGTAAGGCTTGTTTAGCCTGGGGAAAGCTCTGAGGAGACTACAAATCAGCCTCCTGGTACTGAAAGGGGCTCCAGGAAAGCTGGGGAGGGGCTCTTGATCAGGGAGTGCAGGGACAGGACAAGGTGGAACAGTTTTGCGCTGAAAGAGGGGAGATGAAGATGGATCTTAGGGAGAAATGTTTTGCCATGAGGGTGAGGAGGCCCTGGCCCAGGTTGCCCAGAGCAGGGGTGGCTGCCCCATCCCTGGAGGGCTTCAAGGGCAGTTTGGATGGGGCTTGGAGCCCCTGATCCCATGGGAGGTGTCCCTGCCCAGGGCAGAGGTGGGAATGGATGGGCTGTGCGGTCCCTTCCAACCCAAACCGTTCCATGACTCTCAGAGCAATGAGAGCACAGAAACAGCAACACAAATCCCGTATATTTTCCTGGGCCACGTCGGGCTGAGCTGCTGAACGGACTCACCTTGGCAGGAAACTCCTCAATCACCGTCTCCAGATCGTGGCACCTCTGAACAAAGGGTTTGTTCACGCAGTCTGCCTTCAGCGTGGCCTGGCACAAACACAGGGGAGATCCGGTCACTGCTCCGGAGAGGACGACACTTACCACGGCAGGGAAAGCCTCAGCACCGCAGCCCTGAGGCTGCAGCTGGAGAACCGGACACCCGAGCCAGAGGGGGACAAGTGGGGGCGAGAGGGGACGGGACAGGAGGAAGGGGGACGAAGCTGGTGAAGGGGCTGGAGAACAGGCCCTATGAGGAGCAGCTGAGAGAGCTGGGGGGGTTTAGCCTAGAGAAGAGGAGGCTGAGAGGAGACCTCATTGCTCTCTACAACTACCTGAAAGGAGGTTGTGGAGAGGAGGGAGCTGGGCTCTTCTCCCAAGGGACAGGGGACAGGACAAGAGGGAATGGCCTCAAGCTCCACCAGGGGAGATTTAGGCTGGAGATTAGGAGGAGGTTTTTCCCAGAAAGGGTCATTGGGCATTGGAACAGGCTGCCCTGGGAGGTGGTTGATTCCCTTTCCCTGGAGGTGTTTAAGGGACGGGTGGATGAGGTCTTGAGGGACTTGGGTTAGTGTTTGATAGGAATGGTTGGACTCGATGATCCGATGGGTCTCTTCCAACCTGGTTGTTCTATGATTCCATGAAATGAAAGGGGACGGGACAGGAGGAAAGGAGACGAAATGAGAGGGGAGGGGAAGGGAAACGCAGAAAGGAAGGGGGACGAGGGCCCACGGGGGTGAGGGGGGGGGTACGAAGGGGGATAAAGGTGGGGGTAACAGGTGGCCTAAGGGAAAGGGAGTTGAGGTAACGGGGTACGACGCATCCCCCGCCTTCCACAGGACTCACCAGCAGGAAGCTGGGCTGCTGCGGCAGCGGGTATGGCCCAGCCATGCCGCCTCCGCCCGGGCCCCGCAGCCACCAGCGGCGGCAACCGCTCCGCCGCCTCCCGCCCTCGGCGCGCGCCGTTGACGTCACCGCCCGCGCGACGCCGGGGCCACGCCCCCTCGGCGACACCAGGCCGCGCCCCGCGGCGGGACACGCCCCCTGGTCCCGCCCAAGCCCCGCCCCCCCCCGCGTGGCGAGACTAGGCGGGAAAGCTGAGGGCACTGCGGGTGAGGGAGGGAGGACAGGGGTTGCCTGAGCCGCCTGCTGTGCTCGTGGCTTTATCACCTCAGGCTGTCAGAAAGCAGCTGTATGGCCTCAAGCTCCGCCAGGGGAGGTGTAGGCTGGAGATCAGGAGGAAGTTTTTCACACAGAGGGTGATTGGGCATTGGAATAGGCTGCCCAGGGAGGGGGTTGATTCCCCTTCCCTGGAGGTATTTAAGGGACGGGTGGACGAGGTGCTGAGGGACATGGGTTAGTGTCTGATAGGAATGGTTGGACTCGATGATCCGACGGGTCTCTTCCAACCTGGTTGTTCTATGATTCTATGATTCTATGTGTACTGTGAGACCTAAATATAGATTCATAGGATCAGTGGTTTGCGTCAGAAGGGTCCTCGAAGCCCATCCAGTGCCACCCCAGCCATGGGCAGGGACACCTCCCAATGGCTCAGGGGCTCCAAGCCCCATCCCCCCTGGCCTGGAGCCCCTCCAGGTGTGTGTTCTCCGGACAGCCTGGGTCACTGCCTCACCACACCCGCATCCTAATATCTTTCAGCTGGAAACTATTATCTCTCACCCTCTCTTTGCCCTCCCTGAGGCAAAGCCCCTCCCCAGCTTTCCTGGAGCTCCTGTCAGCACTGGAAGGGGCTCTAAGGTCTTCTCAGAGCCTTCTTTTTCCAGGATGAACAACCTGTACCTTCTCAACCTGTTCTCATACGGGTTGTGCTCCACCCCTCATGTCATCTCTGTGGCTTTCTCTGGACCTGCTCCTGCAGCTCCGTGTTCTTCCTGCGCTGAGGACTCCAGAGCTGGATGCAGGACTCGGGTAAGGTCTCCTCAGCATGGAGCAGAGGGGTGGGATGCCCTCCCTCACCCTGCTGGCCCTGCTTTTGGATACAGTTGGCTTTCTGGGGCGCAACAACCCTATGCGGAGCTACAGACTGGGAGAAGTCTGTCTAGAGAGCTGCCAGGAGGAGATGGACCTGGGGGTGTTGGTTGACAGTGACTGACCATGAGCCAGCAGTGTGCCCAGGTGGCCAAGAAGGCCAATGGCATCCTGGCTTGGATCAGAAATGGTGTGACCAGCAGGGCCAGGGAGGTGATTCTCCCTCTGGACTCAGCTCTGGTGAGGCTGCTCCTCGAATCCTGTGTTCAGTTGTGGGCCCCTCAGCACAAGAAGGATGTTGAGGCTCTGGGGAGAGTCCAGAGAAGAGCCACGAAGCTGGTGAAGGGGCTGGAGAACAGGCTGTGTTTGGAATATGTGCCCTGGAGGGCTGCTGGCAGCATTGTAAAAGTGCATTTGCAGATGGAGAGCGGACAGTTCTCTTTCAAGGGGAGGCCCTTCATCCAGGTGGGGATAAAGAGCTGCTTTAGCTCCAGGCGAAGCTTCCTTGGTGTGTTTATTTATCTGTAAGAGCATTTGGCACGCATGGGAAACTAGGTGTGTGTGGTTCTGGTGCTCTGGAGCTCCTGCAGCCCCTGTTCTGAAAGCACCACCAGAAAAACCCAAATTAAATCATATGGGGCCTCCAGTGCATTTTACAGGCTGCAGTGGGAGGTTTGTGCCCGGCAGGAGTGTTGTGTCGAGGCTTTAATAAATGTCTCGCTCGCTTTACAATGAAATTGTGTTTATAGCAAAAGATGCCATATTTTGTAAAGCCCATGGGTAGCGGAGAACGATATCCGAGCATTGCAGCTTCTCTTGAAACTGACTCAGCTGCAGCCAAGGACAAGTCCAAGCTGGGAAGGAGTTACTGTAATTTTAATCTGATTATGTTAATGAATCTGAGAGAAGATATATTAGAAATAACCTAATTTAAAGAACCAGCATGGGTTTCTGATAAATTTGACAGATCTTATTGCTTGCGCAGGATTAATTTCATCCCTTCCTGTAAGGACAGGTCAGAGTCTCATAGCAGCGAAGAACCCTGTCAGTGTGTTCTTTCGGCTGGAGAATTGTTTGGGTGTGGGTATGTCAGGGATGGATGAAATGATTAGGAAACACAGTGTTCAGCTGTAATTAAAGCAAAGCCAGACTGCCAGTTAATGAGAATTGAGCTGGAACGGGGCCTGGGATCACACAGGTGAGAAGAGGGGAATTTTCAGAGCTGCGGTAATGTTTCTGGTTCAGCTGAAGCTAATTGTCCTTGCAAAGCTTTTGGGCTCCTGCAGACAGCAACATTGCACTGTCCCTGACACGCATGGACCTGCGAAGGCTCTAACTCCGTTTCACAGGGATAAAGACGAGACTTCCTTTGTCTGAAAAACATTGACCTCCTCATCGTAAGTAAGGACTTTCCTTCAGAAGGAACCCTCAGTGGGCTTTTTGGAGTCTGGTGCTATATACAAGAGGGAGACAAACAAACAGGTTTTTTACATATCAGTTTATCTCTAAAGGAGTTAATTAAATGCATTAATTTCTCCCAATGATTTCTGCACATTTGTTGCATCTTTGCCCACCTTCTGCAAGCAGAGATGACTTAATATGTTGCACACAGGGTGGTATCGGCAGTCCCAACCCCAGCTTGCCTCCCACAGTCTTAAGAGCAGTCTGATTTAATATGGGATGCGTTTTGTGCCTTTTTATCTGTACTGTGAGCTTTGCAACATTTTGAATCGGTGTTCTGATTTTGAGTTTAGCAGGTTAGCCTGCAGGGAAAACCACTGTGTTCCACTGGTGAGAAGCTTTCTGGTTGCTTTAGAAGGAAATGGGACTTCAAGCGATGAATGATGGCTTCATTTGGTTTCTAGATATTTCCCTGTTTTTCTAAAGTAAGATCTTGATGCAGTAAGATAAACATGGGTCGTTAGCATTGACTAATACTCGGAGCATGCAGCTGGAGCTCTGCTTGCTATTCATACTTCCCCCGTTTGACATTCCAGGTTTCTGCAAAACGCTGCTGACTGCAGCGTCGCCCTCTCTGATGAGAGTTGCCGTTCTCAGGGCTAGGAGTGGGCTCGGTGGAGAAGGGGGATTGTCTTTAGCTGCACCTCCGTCACACAACTGGATGTGCATCCTGCACCAGACAGTGCTAAGGGGACATGTATGGAATGCTCTCTGACTGTGGGCAGAGAACCCCAAACTGGGCTCTAAATCCTGTGTGTTTCCAGGCAGAGTCTGGCCCTTCCAGAGAGAATCTATGTCAGGTGATTATTTTTCTCACTTGGAACACATCTTTCTCTGTTCCCACACGTTTCCCTGTGGCTCCTGTGACTGCGTGATGTTCAACACTGGGATGAAGATGTATCTCTCTCTCAAAAGAGAGAGCGATATTCCTTGCTAGGTACCAACAAATGTGATTGCTCTTTCTGTGTGCCTGAAAGGCAGCTCCTCTATCTACTGATTTGTTGTTTTCCCAAGGATCCTCTGGAGCCATCATCATGGCAAGATGTCCTTGGATTAGTTTAACTTTGTAACCCCTATGCTCCAAAAATCCCTAAACAAGTAAATGCAGCTGTAAGCTGTTTAAGAAAATGAAATTTATTGAAGAATAAATAATAGTCTCAGGAAGGGAGGCAGTTCAGGGCCATGACGTGGATGGAGTCAGCTGTAGCTGGCTGGTTTTGTGACAGATGCAGTACTCTTTGGTTTTAGCTGAAGGGATAAAAACAACAGATACTGCCATTCTTAAAGATCAGTGAATCTATTTAAGGTACTTTTAATAATGGCCCTTTTCCTTCTGCAAGTGGTACATGGGAAGCAGAAGTTCTCTCCCACTGACGGCTCTCTGCCAACTGGCTTTCATCTTTATCCTTTCTGATTCTGCAGTTGTTTATTCATGTGAAGCATTTGCTCTCAGAACACGTGTTCTTTTTAGCTCCTGGCAGTCAAGATGAGAGAATTCAATGTGAATTGCTGGGGTGAGTGACCAGGAGGTCGCAGTCTTGGGTACTGAGTGTGTCAGTGTGACAAGCAAGATGAAGTATGCACAGAGCTCATGAGCGGTTACAGGACCTCAGAAAAAATGTGGAAAAGAGAAAATAAAGAGGATCCCCTGAGGTAGAAAGAAATTTTTTTGAGGTTCATGTAAGAAGCATCTGAGAATACTGGATGGAGCTCTGAGTGAAAGAATCTGGATTGACCTTAGCACTGAGATCATAGTCTTCAAAACTATTGGTTTGTGGGCCTGTTAAGATAAGGAGTGAGGAAGCTGAGTATTCTCTGACAGAAGTTTCCTTAAGCTCGAGTTGTTTAGAAGAATGTTAGGACTGAGATTGAGGAAATGGTTAGCTCCTGTTTGATGGATGCAGTGTCCGGGATAACTTGCTTTGTGCAATTCTTTTTATGCAAAAAGGCCTGACCACAGAAATCTACGGTTTTCCGATTGTTGGTCAACCACAGGGGTTATGAAAATCTGCACTGTCAGTGCCAGAGGTGCTATGGTTGGAGCTAGAGCAGTAGAAGTCAGCGTCTCCAGGCCTCCCAGCTCTTCCCTGCAGCACGGGTACAGTGTGACATCACATCAACAACATCATGAAGCAATGTTTCTGTGATGAGCTGGGGACGATATCTCTTAGTCCTCTTCCTGTAGGTGTCCCCATCTCCCAGTCTATTAACTGAATTGACTCTCCATTTCTAAATGCACTGGGGCACTGGCAGATCGTGCAGGGATGACACTCATAGCTCAGCCTGCTTGATAGTGGCTCTGCCCTTGGGGACTGTTGGCTCTATCCCACCCAAACTTTACCCAGTGTTATTGTGTAGGACTTGGTGCAGGCAAGGTTAGGTTTAGGAAGCTAAGAAAGAGGAATCCCAGATGTACGGTGAGAGAGAGATGCCCCAAAGGGGTTGCCAAAATAGGCAGAAGGCTGTCGGAAGGGTCCCCTCAACACTATGTGACCTGGAGATGTGGCCTAGATCCTGGCTTAGAGCCCAGGCTGGGCTTAGAGTGAAGATTAGGGCTCTGAGAAAGAGAAACACGACCCATATAGTGAGAGTGGATTGAAAGTCGATGCCAAAGTAAAGGGAGGGCTTCTCCTAGGGCTCCCCTCCAAGTGGCCCTTGCCTGGGGCACTAGAGTGCCCTGTGGATAAGTGCCAGCCTAGGGGCAGGTAGGGGAGAGGCCTGAATGCCTCTTAGGCTGGATCATTTGGTTCCTTCACAACTAGAGCTTTGTACCCTGAGTTTTATTCTCTGTGCTGTGTGGATGGTGCCTGTGCTGGCAGGAAGGCCAACCCCACCATGTGCTGGAGATGTAACCAGAACGGGAGCCTGCACAGAAGACCTCAGTGCCCTGGGGATTCAGCGTTAAGGCTGCCTCTGCTAGAGAGGAAGAGAACACATAGTGAGTATTTTTGCCTCACACAACCAGAGTTAACACAATAACCTCAGCACCCACTCGTTTTTCTTGGGACAGAACTGCTCTCCAGCGTATGCAGAGATGAAATTCTTTGAATCCTTCTCAAGGACCCCGATATCAAATTGTATTTAGAATTGCACAGAGGTCTGGGGAGAGGGTAGGGTTCCAGTTTCACTCATTAACTCTGTTTTAAACCCTCTTATCTTTTTTTAGAGAAACCTCTTCTCTCTTTCCCAGAAATGGGTTCTGCTTTTCACCCTTTAGCGTTCATGTCTCATATCTAATGTGCCGAGAGATTGCAGCTCGGGCTTCTTTGCTTCCTGTCCTTGCTAGTTCACTCTCCAGGCATTCCCGTCAGTGGAGCCGTAGCTGTGATTCCTCGCCTCTTGCCAGCCGTTTCTTGTAGTTCTCTGTGTTTGGACTTGGTGTTCTGTTGCTTCTAGTAAAAGGAAGTGACTAAATGCCAAGGAACACAGAAGAGCTGACTCTGATGTCAGAGTGCACGATTGCTGCTGTGTCCTGATAGTGCACAGCTTCTGGAGTGCACATCCTTCAGCCTATGTAAAACTGCTTGTTTGCATCTCTTCTTGTGAGGGAGCATCTTGCAAAACCAGTGCCTAGAATCTCTTTGCTGTGTCTCTTTCTGACTTAGAGCAGAGTTAAGTCAGCCCTGAAGAATACTGCCAGTTCACTAGCTATCTTTTCAGTACTTCCATTTCTTTCAAATCATTTTACTGTTGCTCACGCTTTATGACTGATCAGAGGCTGCAGATTGCAGCCTGAGAGAAACACAACTTCTGTTCTTTTACAAGAACAATATTTGCATGCTGAGGCTTCACACTGCACTGGCATCTGAACAGCCTGGATGTTTGCTGTTGCGCTATCCCACTTTCCAAGAGCTCCCTTATGGGCTTTGCAGGAGGTGGCAGGCGCTGAGCTGTATGGTTTTTACTGCACTGAATAGTTGTTTTCTGTATCTCTGCTTTTCCATTTGTACCACTCGTAGTTGATAGGTGTGTAGGCTGTGGCTGTCTCTGAAGGAATCCTCCACAGGGTTATCAGGTCAGTTATTCTGGGCCCTGTTCCAACGTCTCAGCAATGTCACACAGCATCCACCAGCTCCTGGGTATTAAAAAAGGGAGGGGGGAAAAAAAGGAGATTGTTTATCAAAGTTGTAAGTGTCTAGAATTTATTACTCATAATAACTTGTACTTTCCAATTTGGTAAACTGCAAGTGTCTTTGTCCAATGTGGCAGGAAACCTAACCAGCTGTCGTGCAAAGAAAGGTCTGAAAATTAAATGCCCAGTGTAGAAAAGGAGGGCAGGGCGTGCATGAAACTCTCAAAACAGCTTATTCTCTATTGAAATAAAAATGTGCAGTGCTCATCTATCTTTATGCTACATATTTAACATCAACAAAGATTAATATTCCAATCCTGAGTGTGGGGAAGCACATTATTTTCATTCTCATTGCTTATTCTCATGAATGAGCAAGAGTTGAGTTTTTGCAGTTTCCAGCCCTTGCTCCAGCTGAGTAAATTCTGGGGCTGCAATATCATTCCCTAGAGGAGAGGGTGTAAAATTTTGAAGGAAGGAAGGTCCCATTTACAGTGATCGCTGTGTGGGAAAGTGGTTAAGCGTCAATAATACAATTCCAAAGGGAATTGTGCAAGAGCCTGGAAACACCATTTCTTGAGAGGGTTTGAACACTGGGGAATTTCCACAGCAAAACGCCAGTGAAGGACGAGCAGGGGAAAGGGACTGGACAGAGAACAAACCCCAGAAGGATGAATTTCTCCAGTCCTGCAATGCTGCTCCTACACTTTCTGGTGAAGAAAGCAAATACTCTCCTGTGTAGTAAAAGGGTTGCTCACATGAGCTCCAGGGCCCTTCAGGAGGAAGGAAAGTAACGATGAAGCAATGCTCTTATCCCTGGAAGCAAGACAGAGCTAGGGGCCTTCAACTGTAGTTGCACAATCGGCAATAGCCCTCCAGGACGAGGCAAGGGCTTTTTGTGAAGCTGCTTTTTGTCCTTCTGTCGGCCTCTCTGTCACTTTTCTTGGGAAGTATGTGAGGATCGTAAGAGCGGTTGGGAACCTGCTGTTGCCCCTTCCCATGCAGAGAAACTTGGCTCATGCTGTGGTTGCTTACATGCTGGGTTTTGTGAGGTCCTTATTGACTTTCAGCACTCACACATCTGGCTTGTATTCTCAGTAACAACTTTTTTTAAGAACTCGAAGCGCAGCAGGGAGAGGGGCAGCAGGGCTGAGTGCTTAGGCTATGTTTAAGCTGGGACTTGGGAGAGGGGAGTACATGGCTAGTGTAAGTGAGTCTCTCCAGCGGCTCGTGGCTTCTCAGGGAAATGCTGTGCTCCTTCCTGCCAGTTCTGCACCAGCTGCATGTCTTCTGCTGCCCTCCCTCCTGTCAGCACCAGCTCTGATGCTGGGGGATGTCACTGGGTTCCCACAAGATGGTAGGAAACTGCCAGGCTCTGGGGGGGAATGTTGTGCGGGCTCCTGGCACTCAGAGCCATGGGGATGGACAGAGGGCCTGCTGTCTCCAGGGGAAAGTGGGAGCTGTTCGTCTCTGTTTGTTCTCTGATTGAACATTCCTGCTCAGTTGGAGAGGAGATGAAATCCAGATGCCAGTCCAGGTCTTGATTCCGGACTCAGATTTCAATGTGATGAAGCCCTTTGGAAAGGGTCACCATGTGCAGCACTGCAGCTCTGTCACTTACCTGGGAATCCCAGAAAAGCTTGGTTGCATTTGCTTTCCAGTTCTCATTCTGGGGATTTTTAAAAAGTATTTCCCCTCCTTGCTTCTCTTTGAGAGGATGAGGTTGTTTTCGGATGATCTCTTAGGACAAAAGCCCCTATTGTTTCTATAAGCCCTTCATTGACATCAAGAACTTTATTTTTTTTTTTTAAAAAAAGAAAAAACATCTGTACTGGTTATGCCTAATGCAGACAAGGCAACTGAGTTGCTTGGACCTCAGGACGTGCTGGCTGTGGGATGTTTGCCTCCATCTCTTGCTTGGGTCTCTTGCCTCTGTGCGAGTTTAGAGAGGACAGCTTTCAGTGGCTGTAGTACATTCTTGTGAGTTAAACCCCTCTGCAGATGGCCTGTGGGCTCACTCCCATCAGACTTAGCCCTCATTTAGTTGATATGGAGTTCAGGCAGAGTTTACTGTTGTTATCTTTTGGATGCAGATAACGCTTCCCTTTGTTTCCTAATGTCACTGTTTTCAGCTGCTGCAGTAATTGTACTAATGAGGAAACTGCTTGGCTGGCTCCAGAAGAGTTAAAGACTGAATCAGAAGGTTTCGCTATTAATGGAACCTGGAGTACAGCTGCACTGTTACACAAAGAGTAAAGCGTAAACTGTGCATGGGTGTAATCATCAAATAAAGTTAACGGAGGCAAGTTTCTCTTGGGCAGTATCTGTGCCAGATGTCTAAGCAGAGCTGTGTAAATTGCTTTCTTCAAATATGTCCATGGGATAGTAGAATAGAGGACTCAGGTTTTAGGGTGGGCAGGGTGTTTCTTTGGGGCATTGCTTTGTAAGCTGCAGGGAAAAAGGAAAGAGGAAGCAGCAGCTCTGCCTTTAACCTAGGAGAATTTAACAAAGGTCTGGGAGGCCTCGAGGTTCTGCTGGGACCTGTTTTGGTTACAGTGATGAGAACTGCTGTGTGACTGTGCTGCCCGAAGGGCTTTCTTTTTGTTCGTGCCTCCAGCCCACAGAGAGAGGTTACTTGCAGTGGGAAACTGGAAGTTAGGGCAGGAGCGGTGTTGGGCTGCTGATCCGTGTCCGCTTGCCCCTTCCCAGCCATCCATCACCGCCCCGCTGCACCTCCAACACCTGGAGTGCTTCACCCTGAAACCCTTTGGGGCCTCGTAGGGGTAATCCGTTTAACGGTTGCAGCTACAGCCAGAAGTGTGTTTTCAAGGCGTGAAATGAAGTACTGCCAAGTTCCTCAGAACCAGGTGAGGTGTTGCTGGGAATGCTTAGAGATGAACAGGAAAACCGAGAAGCCCTGACTCAGAAGGTACTTACATGTTCATCTCCTTGGAGCATTAACTCCATGAGTAATTCTACAGCGTGTTTCTCTTTGATTCTATAACAAAAGCAGCAGAGTTTAGTTTTTCTGAACCAGAGGAGCTTATGGGCTCGACTTCCCTTACAAATTCTGAGAAGAGGTTGTTCGGGACTGTAATTTCCCATTTCTGAGTATCTGTTTTTCCAGAAGTCCGAAAACTATACAAACTTGATTTTTTGTGGGAGCACTCCCCTGACCCTCAGTAAAGAAGATGTATTTGTGTGCAAAGGAGAACAATGTGCAAAAGTTAGTGCTTCTCGGTCACAGAGAAATGACCCTGAGACTAAGGGATTGTGAGTCCCGGCATCCGCAGAACTCACAGCCGCATCTCTTACGAGACTTGAACATTAAATTCCCAGCATCTTGCCTGTATTTATGTAATTTGATTCTGATAGACAACTGATATTCCTGGGTTATAAACAAACAGGACTGGAGGAGGGGAAGATCAACAGTGTATGAAATGCATCCAGTTTGGCTTTTGGTCTTGTGTTCTTGGAAACTTTCCTAGAGTCTTGTCCAACGGTTTAAACTTAACTTAGAGTTGGGAAATGCCAAATGCATTTATTTATTACAGTAAGAGCTTGGTGCTCATAGACAGTGCTCTGCAAGCGAACACCAGCAGAGAGAGGCAGCTTCTTGAGGCTGTTGCAATGCAGTTTGGGCAGTGGAAAGACAGAGGCAGAGGAGGATGTTTGGGCCACTAGCATGAGAATGCCTCATGAGCTTGGCGTGCAGTTAGGGTTCTTTTAGTTTATATTTTTAAAAGATTAGATGAGTGATAAATTGAGGGTCAGTGTCTTAGTCAGCTTTTCTTCGTTGAGTAGAAATGTCTGGCTTTCCCTCCAATTATATTCTTTTCTTCCCCTCGATCTATGGAAAACTGCTCTGAAGAAAAGGAAGAACGGAGGAAAGAATGCTTGAAATGCTGTTCATGCCACAAAACTGCTCTTTTGCTGCAGACTTGGCAGCAACCTTGGTTTTTTTCAGCTGGCACTGGACTGTCATGAATCCTGTTTGAACACAGAGACCTCCATCTTCTTAGATGACGACTCCCTGATCTGCATCTCCAGCTTTGATTCGGATGCACACATACAGCATGTGTAGGTGCTGGTACCCTTTGGGATTCTCTCTTCACCTTCAGGGTCCCGAGGCTGGTCTGGCTTTCAACCAGCAATCAGCTTCCTTTTCCTCGAACATGATTGATACCAGTTATTGTCTGGAACCTGTTTCGCTGTTGGAGAAGCAGGCTCTACAGATCAGCGTCGAGAACATGTTGGAGCTTGAGGCAAAACTACATTGTCTTCATGCAGGCACTGTTGCCAAAACAAGCAGAGGGGCAAGCTGTCCCCAGCCAGGATGAAGGAGAAGAAGCTCCTGGTGTCTCCAGAGCCTTCCTTGGTCCCTTTGCACATTCAATGATGGATTAAACTCTCCTCACTAACTCAGCCCGATGGCCAAGACCTTTCAACACCTCTGCAATAACCTTACCAGGACAAACCCCACCTGAGCTTCTTAGTACTGAGTGGTCAGGATTTCCAACCCTGCTGTGAGTTTATAGGGAGGAGCTTTCCCCAAAGCCACCACAGTGATGACTCTTTAAGAGTCATAGAATAACTTGGCAAAAAATGAAACGTGAGAGTCATGTAGGGATTGAAAAATTGTACAAGACC
Organism: Coccyzus lansbergi; assembly: GCA_033558105.1. Taxonomy (NCBI): domain Eukaryota; kingdom Metazoa; phylum Chordata; class Aves; order Cuculiformes; family Coccyzidae; genus Coccyzus; species Coccyzus lansbergi. Next base: position 63,216 of record JAUMJK010001345.1, read on the forward strand.
AGCATGTTTTGCAATGGGGTGAAATGCAGAGTCACATCAGAGCTTTGAAGGCTTGGTACATGTGCCAAATATGTTCACCAGGTCAGACAGATATGTGGAGGACAAGAGTTTGTTCCTCAGGGACCTTGGTTTTATCTTGGACAAAGCTCTGTGTTTCTTGGACTAATCTCACTTCCCTGAAATAACCTTATGGGAAGATGCAACTACAAAAAAAAATGATCTAGTGTATCAAACCCATTTTACGAAACATGATATATGAAATAGTGTTGTGTAGCTATGAGAGGAAGCTCAATGGGTATGGGTTCAAAGTCTGTACTGAAATACAGGTGTATATGTGCACAGGTGAATTCCCCTGCTCCCACATCCAGCTGGAAAGGGACTACAGATAACACCTCTTAGAAGGACAACAGGGGATCTGGAGCCGTATCTTTAACCTCTTCAGTGCAGGGAGAGCTGTATAATGAACCTTCCAGAGCCCTCTGGGCCACTTGCACTGTGCGGCACTTCCCGCTGCTGATTGTGGCTCTGTAGGAATCGGGTCTGCTCTCATTTCCCAGCCAGTCACTCTCTGGTGCTGCGGTTGCTGAGACAGGCTGGACCCAGAGCTTTTATGTCTAAAGGTTTGCAGAGCGTAGGGGCAGTTTCATCCAAGGTGTTTCATTTTGCTCCTTTACAGAGGGTGTGGGGGAAGCGCAGTCAAGATTTAACAATTAAAAAAGCAAATAACAAGATTATAATAAGCTAAAAGATGGAGTAAGGCTACATATGAAGGTTCCAGCTTTGTGTCTTGCATTTAGCTTTTACGTCTTTGACTAGTCTTATGGAAAGAAAATACTCCAGGTTTGCAGTGTAGGATTGATGTAGTTTTCCAGTGATTCACTGGTGATTGTAATAATTGTAGGCTGCTTGTGCTTTATTTGCTGTATGTCAAGAGTGTGAAGCCAGGGTGGCTGCGTGGAGCTGATACGCAGTGTAGCGATTTCCCGTTGAAGTGCTCCAGCGCTGAATGTGTTAAATGTTTTCATTGGAGACTTTAAAAAAAAAAAAAAAAAGCATATGGTGGATATGCCAGAAAAAGTTAACTTTATAAAAGAGAGCGTGCAGCCTCTCGTGAGTATAAGAGCAGGAAAGAAAGCATTACACCCTTTCCTTTTAGCAGCTTTTCCTTTTAAAAAGAATGTGATTCTGCACTGCTGGGGGCAGAGCCCGTTCCAGTGAGACCTCCCTCCCCAACCCGCAGACTTCAACCCGACTTCCACCCTGAGCAAAGCAGGCGACTTGGCCAACCGCAGACAAGCTCCCGAGGGCGGCGTGGGAAGAGCCATGGGCACGGGGAAGGTGTGCTGCCTGGCGCTGCTGGCCCTCGCCGCGCTGGCCGCCCTGGTAGCGCTTGTGGTCATCCTGACCCAACCCAGGTGTGGTGCTCGGCTCTACCTGCACGGTGCTGTGGCTGCCGACACCGAGACCTGCTCGCTCATCGGCCGGTACGTGCTCGCACCTCTTGGCTTTTTGGGTTGCGTGTTGGTGTGTGGTGGGTTGACGAGCAGGTACACGTCCTGCAGGACCGTGCTGGGTCTCTGCTGCCAGGGCTGGGTGCTGCTCCCTGGGGTGGCTCGGAGCAGAGCCCTGTCTCTGCAGGCAATGCTTATTTTGATTACCCAATGTCCCAGAAACTTGCCGCTCCGCAAACCCGTGGCCTCTGAGAAGGTACAAATATTTAGAGTATAGAAATGCTTACTTTGTGGAGACAAGTCTGCAAGACAAGTGGATTAGAAATAAACTAAGGCAGAAGGGAGAGGAGCCAGCAGGGAGTCTTGGCTGGTGAGGGGCTGAGCCTCGGGGTGCACAGCTCTGGAGCCCCCAGCAGGGTCCCTGCTGTCCAGAGAGGTGCTCTGTCCTCTGATGCACAGAGCAGATTTCACTGATGTTCAGCACAGACAGCAGATGTGCCAAAGACATACTGACAGCACTTGGATGGAAAGATGTAGGTTTGAAAAAAAAAAATCTCCATCTACCCAGGCTGTAACACTTCAGTTTGTGTCACAGGTTCTCTCTTGCACACTCTGACTCTCATGTTATTATTTTACTGTTACTTCAGTTCTTAAACATGTGAAAGTGAAGGATGGTCCCTCGCAAGGTACTGGGGATGCTGGGTGCTCCAGCAGTGGCGGCTGGAGCCGTGTGCTCTGCGAGCGAGTGCCCCGTGTGCTCTGCGAGCGAGTGCCCCACTTGCCCTGTTGCTCCTGTGGTCCCTGCGCTGCTGACACTGTGGGTGGGAGTCGATGGAGAAGAGGTACTGGGGCTACGTGTAGGTTGAGGAATGAGATGGGGTTTCTACACTGAGCTACAGGTCAGTCCTTCAGAGAGCAGAAATACCTTTTAAATCGGTATCAATGAAAACAGAGGAAAATAATTAATTGGAGTACCTTACTGCAGTACAGACCCCAGGGGTGATTAAAAGAAGCTTCAGGGAATAACTAGTGAGGGAATCTGGGGCCCAGGTGACTTTTTCCTCCCTGCTGCTCTTGAGTCTTTGTTGTGCCCTTTTGCTTCTTGTGCTGCTGCTCTCTCTTCTCTTCATCACTGTCTCATCCCCAGCTCCGTGGCTGCTCCTCCCCACACCACGGACCCATCGCCTGTGCAGTCACTGCTGCTTTTCTCATCCTCCCAGCACAGTCCCTGCTCCCCAGAGCCTCCTGGGCTTTCCTCTGCCCCAATCCTGCCCTCACGGCTTCACCACCTCACTCCTCTCCCATCTCCTCTGTGTCCGAGTTTGAGGTCCAGAGTGTCGAGTACTAAGGATAAGGATTTCCTTGTTTCTCTGGTGCCCTAAAGCCATGACGGTTACCAGATGCAGGTTTTTTGAGAAAGCTTTGTTCAACCTCTGCTGCTCAGGGTTGAAACAAGCTCATTTCTACTATTGTTGCTTAGAAATCAGAGGAGAATTAATCTTATCCAGACTAGTTACTTCATTAATGAATAATTCATAATTCTTTTTTGTATACGAATAAAAAATAATATAATCAATACGATCAGAATTTGTAATGACCAGTTTTGGTTTGTTTGTTTTTTCCCCCCAAAGCAAACAATTTGGCCAAATTGGAGTGAATTGTTTGAAAAAGGTTTGGCTTAGTGGCCTGAGGACAGCAAAGCTGCACTCAATGGAAACCACATGTTGTGCCTGAACCTGTCAGCTCGCCTGCTGCGCTGCTGAGCGCCGAGGTCGCTGCGGCCACAGAGGGATTCGGCATTGCCTCCCCTGGGCCCTCTCTCTGCTGCGCCTCAGGGCTGCTGCCCACAGCCACCTCTTCATCCTGCAAATTCCCCTCAGGCCCCGTGGAGGATGCTTGGAGAACCTCCAGTGCAGGATAGACGTGAAACCAGCGACGCTGCTCTGGTGCCTCAAGTCCTGGAAGCTAAATCTCTGACCTACTTCTAAATTTCATTATTTAATTAAAAAACAAAATGAAACAGTTTTTTTTTTTTTAATTTAAAAGGAAAAAATACAAACCACATGTTTTGAGTTGTCATTAACAGTAATGGAATCCCTGAGGCATTACGTGATGCTGGGCTGGTTTGAGATGCTGCTGTTCCAGGCAGAGTCTTTGTGTGCTCCTAAGAGAACTTTTAGTTGAATGTATTGAGAAGAACTGAGCTGAACCTCTTTCCCAAAGAGCAACCTTGTCTTTGAACAGGTGGGTCGGGACACAGCCATGTGGATTTGGTACCAAAGTCCACCTCAATAATTTGTCCTCAGGCCAGGACACTGTGAGGAGGCTGGAGCCGATTGCCCTGGCAGCAAGCAGTCTCCAAACCCACCGTCACCTCCAGCTCGGAGCCACGTGTTCCCTCCTAGCCACAGAAGAGGCTTTTCCCATCAGCCGTGCTGAAAGCTTTCTATTTCCTACCAGTGTGCAGCTTGAGCTCTGCCACCCACTGCTCTGCATCCATTTGTTTCCCAAGGGGCCGAAGCGAGAGCCACACGAGGCCAGGGAAGAGATTTGGAAGTGCTTGTTCCCAGCGATGGGATTTGCAGGGAGGAGAGCTGACCTGACCTGGCCCAGCAGCTGTCTCTGATCCCACTTGTGCTGTGTAGGCTCACAGCAACCCTGGGAACTGGCTGTTTCTGAAAGGAACACGCGCCTGGGGACAGGACGGTGGGGAGGGTGAGAATTTAATGGTCAGAAGATGCCTGCGGTCCTGGGAAGCTCAATTCCAGGCAAAGAATCTGCTGCAAACATCCTTTTCAGTGAGAGCCCAGCAGCGTTTCTGGAGAATGTTGAGATCCCAGAGGATTTTCTTCCCCTTCTTTTGTATTTCAACGGTTTTCAGTTTGGCAACTGACCCTTTTTTACAGAAATAGCTGTTGCTTCTGCTCTTCCTAAGAATTCAGCAGGCAGCTCCTCTCTCTGTAACGAGGGTGCTCCTCCTGGCCCCCCCAGCTTGCTTTAACAGAAAAAAAAATCAATATAATGGAAGATCTTAGCATTTCTAGTGATTTAAAGTGGCTTCAGGGCTCCCTGTAGCCCAGGGCAGGGCAGCAGGCTTGGTCTGCCCCCTGCACATCCCATCCTTGCTGTGAGCCAAGTGCCTGTCCTGGGAGGCTGAATCCCTGTGCTACTGGAACTGGTCTTGGTTGTTAACATCCTCTTCTGCTCCTGACTTTACGGAAACTCCATTAATGGCCTAAAGCTCAAGCGGAGCTGCAGGAAGGATGTAGGACAAAACATGTTGTTATCGCACCTTGTCAGCTGCAGCACTAAGATGCCTCCAGAGAGACCTGTGAAGGTGCCACACTGATTGAGGGCTCACGTGTCTCCCCAGGGGGCTGCACTGTAATTAATCAAGTTCTAAGAGAGCTGCATACAACGGGAGCAGCCTGGTGGGACAGGGTGTGCTCTGCCAGGCTCCCGAGGTCAGAAAGGCATAATGGCCCTAAATTCCCCAGGCATCGCTGCCAAGGAGGGGCCCTGGCTGAGGCTGAGTGAGGCAGGCACGGAAGCTGCCTGTGAGGGACCAAGAGGCAGCTCTGACAGGGTTTGTGTCGTGCGTCGAGCTCCAGGGAGACTGGTGGGGACAATGCCGAGACTTGGGTCCGGCTGCAGCCAGTGTGGGATGGCTGTGGGCCCTGAGCCCTGCGCTGGTGGCAGAGGATGTGTATCGGGCCTCCTGGGTAAAAGAGCATTAGTAGCCCTGATCAGGATTTGGAGCCCTTGCTGGGTTCGGTTGTTTCTGAGCTGAGCCAAAAGCTTGCACTCCGTGCTGCTTCCCAGGGCTTTCTCCACCCTCTAGCTGGCCTTGTCAAGCTGGAGCTGCCTTGCAGGTGCCCCGTGGAGACATTTTCACGTAGCTCCACCATTTCATCATCCCTGGATTTTAACATTGCCTTTATTTCCCCTATTTCTCCCACAGGGACATCCTGAAAAGCGGAGGCTCGGCTGTGGATGCTGCTATCGCTGGCTTGATCTGCACCTCAGTGATGAGCCCTCAGAGCTCAGGCCTGGGTGGTGGGGTTGTCTTTACCATCTACAATGCCAGCACAGGTATGGGCCAGCTCTGGGCTCGCGGCCTGCCTGGTGCTCAGGTATGGCTGGAGCGGGACGTTCAGCTGCTTCAGAACAATGTTGTACATTTCCCTCTGCTCCTTTCTAGGAACGGTCGAGGTGATCAATGCCCGTGAGACGGTTCCCCAAGTGTCTCCGCAGGATTTGCTGTCTGGCTGCACTACTGGTTACCCCCTTGGTAAGGATGCTGACTGGGCTGCGAGGGCTGGATGCTATTTGCAGCGCAGAGCTCGAGGTGGGCATACTGAGGACTGCGCTGCTGTTATCGGAAGTTCTGTTTAACTGCTTGTGCTCTTCCTGGATTGATTTTTTGCAAAAGACAAAAATACGAGGTCCATAAAATTACTGTTTTGTAGTAGTGCTGACAACCTGAGCAGCGAGGGGTGGGGAGCAGGGCACAAGAAAAAAACCAATCTGTGACTTATCTCGGTAGGAAGCCTGCGTTTCATGAGCAGATTTCCCCTAGCTCTCATTTCCCAGAAGTCCTTACAGAACAAAAGATAAGGCTGATAGCTGCCGAGTCATTCTGGAAATGAAAGAGATCTATCCAGGGCGCTTGCCCTTGCTCTCTGCATGGGGGAAGCAGCCTGGCAGCATCAGGAGCTGAGCAGCTGGGCTCCAGCACCCACCCAAGGAGGGGCCGGGTGGGTTTACTGCTTTGACCAGGCACTCTTGCTTTAGCAGCTCATCTCGGATCTCTCGGCATTGCTCGCTGTGTTCTTTCTCCTTTCCTAGCACGTTTTCTTTCAGGGCGTGTACCAGTTCCTGGAGATGCTCTTATCCTTGGAAGATGAGCCAGAAAAGGAAGTGGGAACAACTTTGGTTGCCAGGGAGAGCTGGAGGTCTCTTCTCCGGCTCCTGCTCAAAGCAGAGTGATGTCAGAGTTCACTCAGGCTGCTCACAGCCTTATCTGTTGCATTTTGTAACCTCTCCAGGGAGTTTCACAGCTTCACCCACCCTAGAGTTCCACCAGGTTCCTCACGGCTGCTTTTTCTGTGTCCAGCTGCCACCTCCCTCGCTGCAGCCTGGTGCCTCTTGCGCTTTCACCGCGCGCCTCCAACTCAGGCTTCAGCTTCTCCGGAGCCTGTCTGTTGGGTAGTGGAAGAAATACATGAGTAGGAAAAGGAAAGAAACCCAAACCTGCTTTTAGCAACCCTAGTCCTGCCTGTACTACAAAGCCATAGTTCCCTTGGAGAGCTTTCAGAGAGGTGAAATCCCCAGGCCGGGGCTTTCTGGGTGTGACGCTGCTGCTGTGCTCCTCAGGCCCCCGATGGATTGCTGTGCCGGGAGAGCTTCGCGGGTACGAAGAAGCCCATAAGCGATACGGCCGCTTACCATGGAAAGCCCTGTTCGAACCAACCATCAAGCTCCTTTCAGAGCCACTTGTCATTTCCCCAGTTTTGGAGAAAATTATCCAGCATCCAGAATTCTACGAGCCAGGAAAGAACCTGTGGTAAGATTCATGGATTAAACTGCTGTGTGAAGTTCCCTCAGTGCCAGACCCCTCCTCTGACACACTGACTGCCGCTCAGGGAGTGCTCACTGTGCAGAAGGAGGGGATAACACGAGAGGTTTTATAAAGCTTTTTTCCATTGGCAACTTTTTTTTTTTAAATGTAACTTAAAGCAGCTCGGAACAGCAAAACTGTGCTGAGCATGTTCGCTCCTGAGGAGGAGCTGGCTGTACGTGGCCTATCTCCACCCCTGCGGCAACCGTCCCCTGGCAGCCCAACTGACCTGAGCCAGGGTCAGAGTGCCAGGCCCTGTGGAAGAAGCTTTGTCTGGGAAAAGAGTGCCTGTGGGTAGCAATCGGCTGCAAAGAGCTTCTTGCTGCATAGGCTTGGAAAGTACGTAATGCGCATAAACCAAACCAGCTTGGGAAGGGAAAAAGAGCTTGAGCTCTTTTTCCCTTCCCAAGCTGGTCTGGTTTATGCTTGGGCTCAGCGCTGATGGATGTTGTTTTTTTAACAGCCCGCTGATATGTCACGGGGAAAGGTTCTTGAACGGTGGGGAGACCTTCAGGTGGCCAGCGCTGCAGCAAACGCTGAAAGCTGTAGCAGAATGTGGAGCTACAGCATTCTACGAGGGACCGATAGGAAAGGCCCTGGTGGAGGACCTCAGGAAGGCTGGTAGGTAACGGCGAAGGTAACTTAGTGGATGCTAAGACAGGTCTTTCCCCAGCAGTTGGCTGGCAGTGTTTCCCAGGGGAAAGCCAACACGGGCCCTTTGCTTGCCACTTGGGGAGATCCCTGGCATGGGAAGGGGCTGCCTTTCCCCAGTTCTTTCAACTCAGGGCAAGAAGCAGGGCTGAGCACTACCCTCTGCTCTGCACTCGCCCTCGGTGCCCATGTGCTGGCTCAGGGTTTGGAAGAGGACAGAGGAAGACATTTCTGTGCTTGGTGGAAGAACCTTCAGTGCGTAGGGCTGGCTCTGTACAAGCTTTCACAAGGCTCGGGTGGAGCCAGCCCAGAGCAGCTGGTGGAAGCAAACGTGCTAACATCAGCCACCTCCGTTTTCCTGTTGAAGGGTCCAGCATCTCCCTGGAGGACCTGCGGGCGTACAGGGCAGAGGTGTCCTCAGCTCTGAACGTTACCCTGGACAATCGCACCACAGTCTTTTCTCCTGGACCACCCATGGGAGGTGCTGTGCTCATGTTCATCCTCAAGATATTGGAAGGTAAATTCCTAAAGGAAGAGGGGCGGCAAGGAGTTTTGTTCTAAAGGAGTAAAGTACAACGGGCAGAGATGGAGTTTGTGAGCTCGACAGGGCCTCAGAGCAGCAGTGTGACCTGGGCGGGTGAACTGCCTCATTCTTACTGTGGGTCAGCATCGCCATAGCTGCTGCATGGTTAACAGACACATGATTTTCCCAAAGCTTCGAGAGCAATTGAGGTCACAATGGAAATCAGTACTCGGTTGTTTCTGTGCCCACATCCTGCTAAAGCTCAGGGGAAACTTGATTAGAGTCGGGATAAGGGAAGGAGGTTCCTGTCAACTTTTAACAGTTCTTGGAAAAACCTTGTCTTAGTTCTGTTAACGAACTTGTTTTATCCTCCTCCATAGAGTATAAACTCCAGGAAGCGTCACTGGCAACACCCAAGGAAAAGGTGGAAACCTACCATCGCATCGCAGAGGCCCTGAAGCTTGGCAATATGCTGAAACCCCAGATGAGTGACCCGGCCTTCTCCGAATCTCAGGTGAGCTGGCGTGGTGCACCGGGGCAGCCACAGACACGCTGGGCACTGGCAGCTGCTTCCACACTGCCGCATGACAGAGCGGACGCAGGGAAATCCATTTCCTGGGCTCTTTTTTAAATCTGCATTGTCCCCAACTCATTTGAGCCAGAGTGCTGAGCCCTCAAGCAGGCTGCCTGTTGCCCAGACTGCCCTGCCTGCCGGCACAACACTGCCGTACCCAGCGATGCTCTCACGGAAGGAAAGTAAATCCTTAGACCTGCTGATCACGAGCAGTGCTGCACAGCCGGCCCAGCTAGAGGCAGGATTAGGCCTTTTACTATGTCTGGGGTTTCTGTTCAGCTGTTTGCTGGGGCTCACATGCCTCATAAGGGACAGCACTGAGGTGCCTCAGCACTGAGCTCGTTTCATTTTCTGTGTGAGTGGCCTGGGCCCTCAGGCTGCGGCAGGAGGCTGCTGGTGTGGGTCCCGGGGCTCTGACTGCTAGGGCTGAATCCCCCCAGGCTCCATCTCGCCCAGAGTCAGATGTGCCACGTGCTCAGTGACCTTTCTGTGGCTGCAGGTGACCGTGGCGGCCATGCTGTCTGATGAGATTATCAAGCTTGCCAGAGGCCGAATAGGTGACCGTGGTGACCATCCGCTTGACCATTACAACCTGCTGGGCTCCATCCACAACCACAGATACAAAAGTCAAGGCACGAGCCACATCTCGGTGCTCGCTGCAGACGGCAGTGCTGTGTCTGCCACCAGCACCATCAATTTCCCGTGAGTAGCCGAGGGGCTGTTAGCTGTGTCACACAGGCAGGTATCGGCTGCACAGGCTGCCTCCGAGGGCTGTTTTACCAGAAATGTAAAACCCTTAGGTGACACAGATGTAGGTGGCCTCTCGCTCGTGAATGCGCCTTTTCCGTGTGGCGGCAAAGGTGTTTGAGCCTCAGCCCAAAGGCCCTGCACACCCAGTAACACCTCGTTGAGCTGTGAGTGTCTGCAGGGTGGGCAGATCCCCCCAGTGACCGGGAGCTGCTCTCTGGCTCCAGCACAGCAGCACAAACACGGCTGGACCCCCTGGCTCGGGGCAGGCTGAGGGAACCCACACGGTGCCGTGTTCAGTGAAAGTCACCCACGACAGGAGAGCAAGGTGCTGAAAGGCTGCTTCTCCCCCTGCTGCAGGTTCGGCTCCTTTGTGTATTCTAACCAAACTGGGATCATTTTGAATAATGAACTTGCTGATTTCTGCATAACGAACAGAAGCATTAAACCAGGTGGGTGCTCTCACCCTCACAATAAAACGCAAGGCCAGGAGCTGGGTGTATGGGCCACATGCAGCGGCACAGAGACTGTGAACTGCGCATATTCCTTTCTTCCCTAGGACTGGGTTTGTTTCAGACTAAGAGAGGATAAACCCTCTAGCTTGCCCTGTCTGCTTACACTGTCTTGCATGGGAACACAGGAGTTTGGGTTTCTGGCCAGGGAAGTCTGAGATTTTTTTAAAAAAGGGGCAAAAAAAGGCTGAAGTTGGTTACTGATTGATGGGGAGGGGAAGGAAGGAAGAAGTGAAGGAGCTGCTGCTGAGTAGATCTTGCTGACCTTTTGGGCTCATCATCTCTGAGGAGTGCACAGTTGCAGGCCCTGGCAGCGGCGCTCGGGGCGCAGGCTGGTTCGGTACCACGGCAGTGGTGATGCAGAAGTCATGTCTGCACTGCGACAGCCGTTGCTGCTGAGGGTTCCTTGGCTGAGCTGAAGGAGCTAGAGCAAGGCCTGGGTGCTAGTAGGATACCCTGCACCAAGAGGTGCTTTCCATTGAGCCTGGGCCTGACCCATTGTCCTGTGAGCTGGGGTCTGGGCCTGAGGAGGCCGAATTTCCTGGAAAGCTTGAGCTACCTGAGGAACGAAGAGCAGCTTGGTTTGCCGTGGGGAATGCAGGAAGGGTGACGGAGATGTCCTTGTGTGTCCCTCCAAGCCCCGTAAGAGCCACAGGGGAGGAATAACATTCCCTGCTTCTGCTGTAGGAGAGAAGCCTCCCTCGGCAATGGTGCCTTCCATCCTCATCTCCAAGACAGGAGACATGCTGGTGATCGGAGGAGCCGGCGGGGGCAGGATCATCAGCGCTGTGGCTATGGTGAGTGAACAGGCCCCACACTGCTCTGAGCAAAAGGAATTGCTGTGATGGTGCTAGCACAGCTGTACATGAGGCGGCAGTGAGGAGGAGCTGCTGCAGGTGAGTTTGCCCTCACCTCTGGGTTCCTGTGCCAAGGCCAGAGGGAGCTTCAGCTCCGCTGTTAAATTGCACTTCCAGCAGGAGGGACCAGGAATGGAAGAAGCGGGAGAACCTGCACCAATTGCTGGTTCTTTCAGCCCTCCCAGATTTCTAGCCGTGGACAGTCCCACCTGCCCTTCCTACTTGGCCTCTCCTCAGCTCTTGTCTCCTTGGTGCTTTGGTTTATTTGGGATTTACAAGTCTCTAAAGGCTGCAGGTTGGAGGCCAGAGCAAGTGCCAACTGCCTCGCTTAATTCCTTTTTGATGTGGGAGAAGTCCAACTAGTTAAATAGCAAGCTAAGGAAGTTGATAGGAAGGAGAGGCGTTGCCTTAAACCTTGGAGCCCTGAAAACAAACTGATCAGCTACGTGATGTAAAGAACAAGGAAAAGAGAAACACAGCACCTCATGCCCACACACATTTAAAAAAAAAAGTCTTAATGAAAAAGAAGCCTTAACATCCCTACAGTTCATCAAACAAGAAACTAAAGCAGATGAAGCTACAAGAGGAAATAGAAAAGGGTTGTTTTTTTTTTTTTTTCCTTTGTCTTTCTGCAACTGAAGAGAAGGAGGGGAAGGAGTCCCTGCCAGGACCTGATCTGAAGTGTGGGATTTTTTTTTGTTGCAGGTAATCGTAAACAAGCTGTGGTTTGGCTACGACCTGGAACGTGCCATTTCAGCTCCCAACATGCACACTGAAGAGAACCGCGTCCTGTTTGAGAAACATTTCAGTGAGGTGAGTGGCCTCCCTTGGATCTCCCTGTCTTCTTTTGGGGAGAAGAACAGTGCTCCTATAGCTCTCGCGAATAACCTGTTTTGCACCTTCTTCCTTAAATCTCACTGTCTCAACCCGACCACACACACCCCCCCCCTTCATTTTCACACTTGGCAACGCTGAGAGCTCAGGCCCTGCCCCACTCACTGCGTCTCCTCTTCTGTCCCCACTGCAGGAGGTGAGGAGCGGCCTGCTGGGACGGGGACATAAAGAACAGAAACCTGAGTATACAATGAGTGTTGTGCAGGGAATTTCCAAGGAAGGAAAATGCATCTCTGCCTACTCTGATCAAAGGAAGATGGGCAAGTCAGCTGGATATTAGCCTGAAATGCCATCCCAGCTCACAAAGCCACAGGAGATAACGAGACTCGGAACACGCTTTGGCTTGGACATGCCAGGAGTGCCTGTTCCCTTCAGGATGCGTCCTGGACAAAACATCCGATTCCAGGAGTCTGCCGGCACCTTTGGGCAACACTAGGACAGGTCTGCCAGCCTCATTTAGTGCTGCAGCCTCCCTTACTTATGAGATATACAGAAAAACATATTTCTTGAGCACATCAGCTATTCGGAAAAAGAGACTACACCGTGGGTAAGGAAAATCAGTCCAAGCCCCACTGGGAACACTGTGAAATTCCCTGGCTGTGTCTTCTGTTCCTGCTGGAGTCTCAGTTGAGAGCAGAATTGGTTTTGTCTAGGCTGTTGCCAGAATAAGCTGTTTATTTCTGGGGCCCAGCAACGTGAAGTAACTAACTGGTTTGGATAGGAGGATTATAAGAAGCATCTGTAAAGTAAGGACTTCACAATCTTAAGCATCCAGGTCTAGACGGCAGGTTTGGAAGAAGAGAGCAAAACTCCTCAATTCCTTTCTTGGTTTTCCCATCCAAAGCAGCCCTGCTTTTCGCCAGCCTGGCAGAGCTCAGCCCCCACAGCACAGCTCCTCTGCCGGGGGACGCAAAGGACCCTACGAGTTCCCCTGCCGACGCTTCAGGCCTGCGCTCTGCTGGCTTTGAGCTGCCCAGGGGCACTGAGAATTCCCTGCTGTGGGGAGGCACAGGCTGCCGCTTGGTTCCCCAGGCTCCCCTCTCTTGGGGTAAAGAGGAGCCGTGGGCTCTGCCCATTCTCCCGCTCCAATGGCAGCAGAGGATAAGTCGTTTGGAACGCAGGTGAGGATTGCAGTGGAAGAGCTCTTGGTTTTGGAAGCTTTATAACTTTCTTCAGGTTACCAAAGACGTACTCAGAAGCCAGTGTGACCCTGTACTCAGCCAGGGCTGCTGAAAGTGATGCAGCTCTAGTGCACACTAGAGAGTCCTTCTCTCCCATAGCCTAAGGGCACCCCAAGTGTCTGCTGTTCTCTTTACGATCACAGGGATGAAACTGGGAGTGCTGAACACTTGTCAGAGGTGGGGGAGAAGGCTGTGGGAGGAGAGACCTAAACTCGTGCACCTGGACGCAAAAGCTCTTGCAGCTGCTCTTGGGACAAGACTTGCAAGACAACTTGGGTTGGTCTCTCCCCCTTCATGCTCACATTTTTGTACTTAGTTCATTTACTCAGCCTTTCAAAGCGTCACTGGACAGAGGCTGCTCTGTTTTCTACACGAAGCCTTTATATTTTTTAATAAAGGGGTGTTTAACCTGTCTGGGAATGTCTCCTCTAAAGCCGCTGCCTGGCCTAACGCACACGTAGGTGTTTGAGAGAACTTTGGGCAGGGGAGAGGTGGGATGGGAGCAGGAAGGAGCTTTTCTTGTAGCCGAAGCGTTTGTGTGCAGGAAGGGGGAAGGCTCTGACCCCTCCAGCGCCAGGGGCAGGGCCTGCCACGCAGCACGAGCAGTGGAACTCGGTACCAAGGTGAGGGGGAGCTGCACCTGCTCTCCAGCCAGCAGTGGCCAAAGGAGCTGCAGGCGGCACTGCCCTCACAGCCAGAGGAGTTAGTAACAAATGGAGCACAGAAGCGTGAGTCTGCCTGCTTGGAGTTCTAGCAAATCAGCCCTTGGTGGTGACAGAGGTAAAACAAACCCACCTGCCCTCGGCTGCAGGGAGGCAAGAATTCAAACATATTTATAAGGACAGTTTTTAACCATAGCCTAGTGTGAGCTGCCCCTAAGGGAAGCTTCGTAATGTGTTTTATAATTAAGAGCAGAGTTTTCTGACATAGAGATTCAGGAACATGAGGTTGCTGAATCACAGATGGCACAAAGCAGCCCAGCCCAGTTCTTCAGACTCTTTAGAAAGCAGGCTTGCCTAACAGCCACTTCCCAGAAATCCATCACCTTCCGCACCACAGCTTCCTCCGGCCCAGCTCAGGCCGTCTGTGCAGAAACCACTGGGAGAAAGAGGGTTTCTGAGAGGTCATTAACTGCCTGGTTAATGGTAACTTACCTTCAAACCAGAGTAGCTGAACAAATCTTTTCTTTTTAGGGGTTTCACTTCCTCAGACTTGGGTGTTTCAAGCCTGCAGTGTGACACAGTAACAAGCAAACTGGAGAAACCCAAGCTTGGCTGGGATGTTTAACTATTTTTTTTTTTTGTACTCATATCTTCATGAAAAGTGAAGAAAAGAGAAGAATCTCAGGAGAGCTTCTTTCAAGCAGCCTGTCACCGTCCCTTTTGGCAGTAGCAACTCTGCAGGCAAGAACAATGTGTATTTATTTACTGTAGTTGTGCTCAGAGTTTTACAGGTAGCATCTTCCCTTTAGACTTTCTCAACAGAAATATAAAACAGGTTGAAGTCACTTCCCCCTTTCCCCACGCGTCTCCAATAATCAACGTCAGTGGAAAGCAGAAACAGCTCGTGTTGAAGTGGTGATTTTGTGAAGGCTCATCCCAGGCGTGAGCTGGGCTTGTGCTATGGCACGGACAGATTCATGTGCAGCTTAGAAAACCCAGGCCCCAGAGTCCCGCGGCTCCCCTCTACTCAACAAGAAACAAATCTCTGCTCTAGCCGTGACAGGGACATTCCCGGTAGCTGAGGTTGTGCAAGGGAAACGCTTCTGTGGCTCGGGTGAGCTGGACCTTCTCCAGAAACCCTGGGTACCCGCTCTGCCTTCGCAGGAGGGGGAGGAGGGAACAAATCTTCAAGGCAGAACAGACTCTTCAAGTAAGTGGTGCACGTCCTGGCAGAGGCGCCTGGCTTAGCAGGCTGCTGGGGCTTGAGGCACTCGGTCATGGCTGTAGAGAACTGTCCCAGCTGTCAACAGAACCACAGGTAAATTTGTTCTCTTTCCTGTGAGAAGTCCCTGAGTTGCAGACCTAAAGGATCTTCCCCCCAAACACACCTCAGTGTCACTAGACCACTGAAAAGAGGAGCTGAGCGGCGTCAGTAGCCTGCAGGGAAGCCACCTTTCCGGGAATCGGAGGCCGCGGCCCATCCGTCTTCTGTCCTGAGAATGGCCTGCACGACCGCACCACCACTCACCCGCGTGGTGTTGTGTTTTCTCTTCTGGAGTTGTTCTTCTATGCCCTGGAAGGCAGAAGTGAATGAAGACAACAGGAGAGAAAACTGCACCCGTGCCCCACTCGGCAGCCCCCATCCTCCTCGACTCCCTGGGCTTTCAGTGCCCGCGTTGTACAGGTCTAAGACTAAGTCCTGTTCCTCCTCTTCCCTTCGCTTTCCAGGATCTTGTTGAAGAGGTGGAATGGAGACGATGTGGCCTTTGTGCCACGGTGAGGGCTACTGCTACATTCCTGGTCAGTGTGATTTCCCACGGGTGCCTTCCCAGCACGAGCAACCCAGGAGCAGACAAGCAGTCGATCCCTCCCACCCCCTGCCAGGCTCCAGCAAGACAAACCTCCTCTATTTGCTGCTCAAGCTCCGTGATGTTGGGAAACAGCTGATCGTGGACTCTGGGCTCTTCCACCGCTTTCTTCACATCATAACCAAACCAGATAGAATTGATGATTGTCTGTGAGAAGCAAAAAGTTGTAACGCTAGTTACTTACCTTCAAAGGGCCCAACTCTTGTAGAAACGCAGGCAGAGGTGTCTGAAGGGTGTTGACCAGAGCACATTAAAGGTGTGGTGTCTGGTTCTTGCAGCCCAGCGGTTCCTCTCTTGGCTGAGCAGAGCACAGGTATTTGCAGCAGGTCAGCTCGTGTGTGTTTAGTGGATTCCCACGCGAAGAGACCATAAGTTACCAAAATGAACTCAGTAAAAGGATCAGATCCTCATGCTATTGTGGCTGGATTTGTGTGGCTCTGAGTAAGCCAGGGTTGGCTCAGACACAGAGCAGTCACCTCGGCAAACACAGCTCCAGCTTCCTGCTACTGTGCAACCGCTTCCCTCAAGCCTGGCTCATCTGTAAAGGCTTAAATGGCGGCTGGAGCCACCGGCAAGTGAAAATAGTCCCAGGGTCTAGAGCTGAGAAAGCTGCTGGTAGTGACTTCTCCTTGCCTCATCCAGAAACAAGATCGAGTGTGGTGCTCTGAGCTCTGGTGTGTGCTGGCACCGCAGGCACCTTCCTCCTGTGGTCACTTGTGGGCTAGTGGGGCATTCGAGCACCTGCTGGGCATCTGAGCGGCTGCCACAGCAGCTCACAGAGAGCCTGACACCACACTGGCTCTTCTAAAGAAGGGGACTTGGAGTCACGGAAGTAAGTAATTTAACAGCAGCCCCTCCGTGACTCTGGCAGGAGCTGGCATCGCAGGCCAGGCCCTCATGCCAGGCCCAGGCTCCCTCTCAGGCCCCCAGCCCCAGGCACATCACAGCTGGAGCCCTGAGCCCCTTTCCTTGAACGCCGCCTCTCACCCACCTCGTTTTGCCTCAGCCTTGTCCCCACCTACCAGAGCTGTTGCTGTGGTTATTTTTGTTCCTCCAGAAGCACCGACCACCATCCTGACCTTTTTCGTTTTATCCACCAAGATGGACGGGCACATCGAGGACATCGGCTGTTTACCTGTTGGGGACAGAGATGCAGCTGAGGCTCAGCTTACGAACCGCCAGCTCCTGCTCCTCGCAGCCCTGCGGACACCACAGTGCTCGTAAGCAAGAGCCAGACACACACGCTGAGTCAGGAGGGGATTTACGGGTACCTGGTGCTATGAAGTTTGCTGGAGAAGGAGGGATCCCGAATCCATTGATTATGTAGGGGGAGCTGAAGTCATCCATCTCGTCATTAAATATGATTCCGCTCACATTGGACCGTACATCGGAGCCAAAGCTGGACAAAACAAGTTGGCACAGAGATGTCAAAACCAGAGCCAACCCAGCAAGAGCTTCAGGTGAGTTACTGTGGTGTGAAACCTGGGATCTGATTGGAGCAGATCTGTGCTCCTTCCTCTTGTAGAGGTCATTCTGTCCCACTGGGGGAAAGAAGCAGTTTCTACCATGAGCACAGAGCTACACAAAGAAGAAAGGCAGCCCCGAGCCCTGCTCCCCTGTGAGGACCCCAAGGGGGAAACCCTGCACAGCAGCTAAACAAACCAGATGCCTAAAAAATCAGAGCTGGCAGCCAAACCGCCGCTCACGAGAGGATCCAGATGCAGTGAATGATTGGTGGGTGAATCTAACGCGAGAGAGGACACAACTCGTCCCTGACCCAACCAGACAGGCCTCGGTGCTGAGGCGCTCGGTGCACCCGTCTGCAGTGCTACCCACCGCTACCTGCCAGAGAGGGGACAGCCAGGGGTGTTTTATACCAACCACAGAACCACCACTAGGAAGACGGCAAAGGCCTACAGGAAGGAATGTCTGAGCTCATACTATTGGTTGATGGTGCTGGTGGCGGACACAGCACTGCCATCGTCAGCCACAATGGAGAGGTGGGATGTACCGGCATTATCTCCAGTGTAATATACTGGCTCATAGTAGGCAACGGGGTGGGAGGTGTTGTCAGAGATTTTCCTCCGGAGGCTGTCCGCAAAGAACTCGGACGTCATGTTTCTGAGCGCCTGTCGGAGAAATCCAATGCGGTTACTCAGCAGAGCGAGACACGGGCAGTTACGAGGCTGATATCCAACAGCGCAGGCCCCAGAGAGTGGCAAATCCCAGCAGGGGCTTTCCTCCTTCTCGAGAGACGGACTTTTAAGAGTCAGAAGCAGCCGTTACAGTGCCCCTCGTGCAGGGGTCGATCAGCATCCATTACAGACATCTATGGAAAGCTGGGAAGCAGCGTACACTTGCTTCAGGTGGGAGGTGAGGACCAGACCAACGGGAGCTCTGTGAGCTGCAAATTTGTGTCCATCAGGCTGGGCTCAGATCCTGCTGCTTTTGGAGAGTCACGGAAGTAAAAGCACACAATGTGAAAGTGGGAAAAGCAGGGTTCCTGCCTCAACCCTTCCCATCCGCTGGTCCGTTTACTACAGGCAGGACTGTGGTTAGAGAGCCACGGGGATGCTGGGAATGTCATGTAAGGAATGAGGCTTCGATCACTCTAAGGCCAGGGAGGTTTAGCCCTAAACATACTCAAACGCTCCTGGCGAAATGAGGATTTTGCTTTTCTTACAGCAGGAAGGTTTCCTCCATTCATATCCCTCACGGCTCAGCCATGAGACACCCAGGACTTCACGTTCTGATTCAGAGATGTTTCGGTGCCAGGTAAGAGCAGGGGGCACGGAGCATCTCTGACAGACTTTAGTCACCCAACAACTTAAAGCCATGATCCAGTCAACCTCGGTGTGGCAGAAAGAAAAGGCTTTTGCCAGGTACCTCTGTGATGTTGACAAATTTTGGATCTCCCAGTAAAGTCCTCTTGGCGTAGGCAAAGCGAAAGGCCTCCACGATGCGGTGGTAGGTCAGACCTTTCTCCTCTGTGGTTTTGATGCTGTCAGCAGAGAAATTATATCCTGGCAATGGAGACAAACGATTGTGAAGACAAAGGAAAGCACCCGGTTAAGGGGCTGCTAATAAACCTGGGCCAAGCGGTAGAGCTTGAAGCTCAGTCTCTACAGAGGTGCAGTCACTGCGCTGTCCTAATCTCTGCACGGAGAACACGGCAGCGCTGGGAGTTCTGGGCACTGTGGGACTCACCAGCAGGACTTGTACTTGCAGAGATGTTTTGCAAAGCACAAGTACAAGTTAGTTCCCACCCTTGCAGGGACCAGGAACCACCCCAGTCAGGAGCATATTTTCCCTCTCGCACCTGTATTCTGAGTGGGAAGGCACCTGAGTTTATAGAACAAGGGGAATGTTCCCCCATCTCTGATCCCTCCTGGGTTCTCAGACTTCTCCCCACTGGAGGGCTATGAAGGGAGACCCAGCTCCCAAACCAGAATAGGCCTCGTCTTTGGAGCTGTCCCTGCTCCGGCCCGCGAGGTGCTGCTCGGCAGTGCTCTCACCTTTCAGTATGTTGAAAATGAGGGCCAGCACGGGGCCGCTTAGGGGGGCACTGGGCGTGTAGAGGGTGAATTCCCCCAGTGTGACCTGGATGGGGTCTTCGATCACCGTTGCGTTGTAGTCCCGCAGGTCATCCAACGTGACAATGCCCCCTGGAAAAGAGACGGCAACTACCGATGTGAGTTTATGAGATCTCTGGTGGGAAGAGGAGGCAAAACTCCATCACCGTGTGTCACAGCGAGGACAGGAGGGAACACAGACAGATCCAAGAAGTTGCAAGATACAGAAAGCGAAGATGGGTGCA
The DNA here is from genome assembly GCA_033558105.1 of Coccyzus lansbergi. NCBI lineage: Eukaryota > Metazoa > Chordata > Aves > Cuculiformes > Coccyzidae > Coccyzus > Coccyzus lansbergi. The sequence goes on from JAUMJK010001345.1 coordinate 82,573, forward strand.
CAGAAGATAAATCTACAACTTGATGGAACCAGCTGAGGCTGAGATGGCCTAAGCCTGAAGTTGAGCTGATCTATGGCAGCCAAAAACCGGGTGACCCATCTTTTTTACAAAGGACACCAGCAACGTCATCGAGAGTCCCGTTTACAGGAGGAGGATGCAGCTTTCGGGGGCAGCTGCTTTGTGCTACCCCACAAACACAACCATTTGTGTGTGCCATTGCCTTTCCTAACAGAAGGGGGAAGACGATAATTAACCCTCGCAAATAAACCCATAAACGACTTCTACGGAGGTGAACTGAAAGGAACCAGTGCTGGCTAAGGACAGGGAACTGCCACCATCTAGTGGTATCGAGAGATGAAACAAGCTCAGAGTTTACAGGAGCACATAGAATAGTTCAGGTCGTAGCTTGTTTGAGGCTCTGTGAACATCCTGCATCCACCCGGCTCTCTCCAGGGGTGCACAGACTCGCCGGGCTCTGGGGAACACAAAGGCTGTTCCACACCATCCATTTCCGACTGAGCTTCCAATGCATCCACCAAAGTGCTAGTGGCCCCTCTTGGGTGTCCTGTAGCCACAGGTCTCAGGGCTGCGTTCCAGGCCTGAGGCTTGCCCTGCTTCCAAGGCACATAACTGGCTCCTCTCTGGATGCCGAGTGGCAGCAGCCAGGTCACTCGTGCTGGTTTGGACACACGTCCCGTTTCTCACCTACTTTGTGGATGTCCTCGATGATCTGCTTTGCCAGGCTACCAGTGTAAAAGGCATCTGCTCCTTCTCTGGCTATAGTCTCGTATGTCTTGGCTAGTTTGGGCATCTTGATGATATCTCCTTCGTGCAGGATCTTCCCTCCTCTGCAGAACACTTCGCTAACAGAGAAAGATTGAGAAGATCAGATCCGAGAGACAAGTTCAGAACTCTGTGTAGCTGCACCAACTGGCACAGCACTAGTGGTTATATTAGAGGTTTCTCAGAGAGAAGAGAAAGTGCCCGAGCCCCAGGGTCCCAGTAGCTTGCACTGGGGCATAAAAGCGAATGGTGATCTCCGACCTGGGATCCCCCATCGCAGCACGAGGGAGAGCTGGGCACTCAGATAGCACATTGCCATCTGACAGATTGATCCCAGCAGGCACTCCAGTTCCATCTTTGCTCAGACAAATGGACTTTACAAGCAGAATTTATCTCCCTTTAAGGGTCAGGACTGCCCTGTGATTTAGCAGCCTCAGGCAGCTGGAATAACACCAGGTACAGTGAGGAGTCACTGAGGGAGGCGCAGGCCTCAGAGCTCCGCGACACATGGACTTTTCGGCTGCACAGAACAGCCCCTGGCGACAACAGCGACACTGCTCCACCTACCACAGCGAGGGGTTACTCTCGATGGACTCCTCTCTCGATTTGATAGCTGCTGCGAGGCCCTTCCCAACAGGGAATCCATCTCTTGCCAGCTTGATGCTGGGCAGGAACAGGTCTTTCCATGGCAGTTTGCCATGACGCTTGTGAGCCAGTTCGTAGCCCCGGATTTCTCCTGGAACAGCGATGGACAGTCCTCCTGGAGCACACAGGAACACGTTAGCCTCCCACAGCAAGGAAAGGAAGCCACGAGTGGAGCAGGAGTTAGAGCAGGCTCCTCCGCCAGCCCTGTTGTTAGGCAGGGGCTACGTGACCAGCTCAGCTGACACGTGCAATGCTAACAATTACTCTGTAACTCTGGACTGATGAAAAAAACCTCTGTCCTCTTGCCGGTAGCTCAAGTTTTTGCACCAGTTCCCCCCTCTAGGCTCAGTACCAGAGGAAAGCTGCTCAGAATACAGCAGCTATCACAGCTACTGGCAGATTCCAGCCCTTCCGAGGAGAACACGCTGCAGCAAGAGGACCCAGACTGTCTGCTTTTAAAGCCAAACTCTTCATTGCAGCACTGTAGCTGCCACTGCAATAGACTGATCGCTGCGGTTCGCTTCTGCCCTGGTTTTACTGGCTTCTCCTACAAGTTCAACACTCTTCTCAATCCCCCTCCAAGCTCCTCCTTGGTTACCAGAGTGACCAGGAAGAGAAGTAGGTAGTATTCCTGTCTATTTTTATTAGAAAATATAATCCTGAAAGGAAATAACCTCCCTGGAGCCCCCGAGCCATGAGCTGAAGCCACCACAAAAGGTATTTAAGGAGGATGCTTGAACTGACAGGAACTATTAAGGAGTCGATCACAAAGATTTATTCAGAGGTGGAAAGGAAAGATGTCAGATACGGAGCAGGTCATACTTAGGACTTGGGATTCACCTCCATTTTCACGAAGTGAAAAGCAGAAAGTGCTGAGGTGACCGACTAGTTTGAAGGACATCATTTTCAGCTTCCTTATAAGGACAGAGTTTACAGACTGAGTAAAGCGAAGGACATTTCTAGGTGGGAAATCCTGCAGATATGCAAGAACCTGACCATAAGAAACGTTCTTAATTCACAGGCGTCAGTAGCAGTTAACGCTGGAGCCCTGTTCCCCCCAGAGTAGCGGAACAGCCTTTGCCATACCTACCTTTCAGAGAGAGCTGCGTCTTGTTCTTAAACATGTCCTCTGCTGCTCTCTTTGGAGCCACCTCTCTTGCATTAATGATTTCCACTTTCCCTTTAACGACAGAGCAAGGAAGATGATGTTTAGCTCTGGACTCAACGCTCGGCACGGTCTCTGCTGAAGAAGTCTGACCAGCGTGAGCCAGTTTCTTGGCTGTTATTTTGAGAACAGCGATTATTTCGGGGCTGTGAGAGTCAGTTGTTTACCTCCGCTGGGTAGGATAACTTATCTGGTTTAGGTGGCCAGTTCCCAAGCTGTTGCAGGTGCTCGCAGCCCTGCCCCTTACCTGTGCTGCTGTAGATGGTGAAGAAGAGGCCCCCTCCGATGCCCATGCTGTGAGCGTTCATGAGTCCCACGCAGAGCAGAGCAGCAATTGCAGCATCCACTGCGGATCCACCTTGCTGAAGGACGTCCCTGCAGCAGGACAAGAGACACGGTGACACCTTAGCGTCTGAGCTCCCTGTGAGCAGTGGAGGATCTCGTCAGAGCAACCGGCAGATGCTCCAGGGCCCATTTGTCCCCACCCGATCTGTACATCCCTCTGCTGGAGGAACTTCTGAGTTTCTGCTACCTTAGAGAACACATTCCAGTGGTCCCGGCATGGACCAGAGCAGCTGTTCTTAATAGAGACACAGCCAAACTAGCTTGACAACACCAAGATGCGTCCAAGCAGGTGAGGGATGGGTGACTGTCCCAGACAGTCATTACACAGGAGAAATCACAACTCTCTGAGCAGCCCCAAATCTGCAGCATCTGCAACGAGAGCTGGAGGTTTGTAAAAGGAGCGTGAAAGGCATCTCTCATTCCCACTGTTGATGTGGGGAAGCTACGCCTGCTCCCTTTGGGTAGCTGCAGTCGCATTGGTCAGGCCTGGCAAAAGCCCAGGGAGATTATCTCTGCTGGGGCTGCTGGGTTTGGGCCATCGGGGAAACAGCAGCTCTGCCTTATGCAGGAACCGCCAGCGCAGCGAGAGCCACGGCTCGCTTAGCAGGTACCTTCCAATTATTGAGCACTGCCCTGCGTCCGTCGCCACAGCTGCCCTCTTGTAAGTGTGAGCGTCCCCTGCCTTGTAGCGCAGCCCGAAGAAGAGTCCCAGGAAGAGGACGAGCCCCAGCAGGACTGCGGTCAGGAGTCCGGCCAACGCATAGCGCTTCTTCATCTTCCTGGGGGGAAAAAAACAGGATCATCAGCCTTGCTGCTTCTGGGGCAGAAACGAGGCAGCAGCTGAGCAGGCGCAAGGGCAGATTTTTCATCTACCTTCTTTCACATCGACGCTTTCCCTTCCAGCCCTGGCAGACGACAGCATATGGAAAGGCAGTTTGGGAAGGAGCGGCCAGGGCAGGCAGGAGCCCAGTTCTGGCCTCTACAGTTACATTGGGGCGACGCCGTCTTCTAAAGTGAAGTAAGCTCTAAGCCTTTCAGACAGTCAGCAAGCAGTTTGGTTATTGCTCTGCCCGAGATGGGCCCAGACTGGACGCGATCGAGTTCCCGATCAAGCCAGCAGTACCAATCAGAGGCTTTTTACCAGATTCCCCTCCAACGCAGGCTGGCAGGCCCTTTGCCTCCTTTAGAGCGCGGTGGAGTCCAGGACTACGTGGTGTCCGCACCCTGGGGGCAGCCTGGCAGCAGCCAAGGTACCTTCAGCTTTCCTCAGCATCTGCCCCCAGGGACGAGCCAGTCTGTGGCATCGCGGGTGACGACCAGACCCACCAACCCACACCCTGTGGGGTTCAACAGCCCAAAGCAGCACGAGCTCCCACAGCCAGAGCAGCAGGAGCAGCCAGAGCAGCCGGAGCAGCCGTCGGTGGCTACAGGAGCAGCGCTCGGGGCTGGGGAGCAGAGCGTGCCAGAGCAGGCTCACCAGAGGAAACGGGCCAGGGGCCAAAGCAAAGCTTTTCTCCGAGGGAGGAGATTAGCAGCACAACCTCACCCCCACTCCCGTTATTTGAATTGGATACACACTCGCTGCCCGAGCCCTCTATCTGTGCGTCTCAGCCCCAGCACTAAAGGTGTCCATCTGCAAGCAAAGCAGCTCAAACCTCGGTGTAAATCTCCTGTCTGTGCTCTTCTGTAAACAAACGTCAACCCAGGGCAGCAAAAGGTAAATGGATGAAACCTCTTTCCAGGTTCTAGAACTTGATTTACACTCAACTACTTTTAAAAGAGACCAGTGGCGTTCGCAGAGCGATGCCTGAGCAGGGAAACAGAGGAGCCGTTGTGTCCCCAACAATAGCTCACACACAGCCTCAGAGTTTAAAGACAGTTTTGTTTGTTGGCAGCGAGAGTTTGGTTTGGGCACTGGCAGTCTCCTCCGGGCTTCGCAAGGAATGCCGTGGGAGCTTTTATCTGCGTCCTGGCTGGGCAGAAGGTACTTTGTTTGTCTGAAGGCTGCTCTGTGCCGGGTGTCCTGCAGCCTGGGCTGACTCCAGCCCCAGAGCTGGGCTGTTAACCCATGGGCTCCTGGCCGGGCCTTCGCTGCCAGGCTCCCGGGAAGATTGCTGCCTCCTCAGGCAAGTTATTCCCAGAGCAGGAGAGGAGACGGGGAAACCTCAGATTGTGCCTGCGCTCCCATCTTTCACCTGCCCTCTGGACTCGGGTGACAGTCGTGAGCATCTCCTAGACCCATAAGAGTTCCCCACTGGGAGCCCAGTTGCTCAGTGGGTGCACAGACCTCGGACGGGACCTTCCAGCCCAGCTCCCAGGCCTCAGGCACAGCAGAGGCAGCAGCCTGTCCTCCAGACAGCAAGTAGCAGGTTACGCTCCTGTGAGCAACCCTGTCGAACTGCATTCAGATATGTCACAACATTTAATTCAAACTCAAATCTTTCACAAAGAGCCTCGGTGCAACCGGCGAGCTCGTGCCAGGCAGAGGGTGTGGGAGCCGAGCTCCCTGCCAGCAGGGCTGGGGCTGGGGGGGCACGACAACTGCTCAGGGAACGCAGCAGGAGAACCCAAAGAGGAGAATGAGGAGATGAGGCCGACAGAAGGAAGGGGAGAGAGAAATGAGGGATTTCAGAGGATGACAAAGGAGTCCAGGTATGGTCTGGCACTGCCTTGTTCTTCAGTGAAGCAGGGGGGAAAGCATCCACTGACCACACCTCACACGTTAACCGTAGACTTTAGCCAAACAGGCCTCTCTGCCTCAGACCCATCCTGCAAGCACGACGCCCCCAGCACACGCTCCCTGGAGTCCTTGCACACTCGGCCCGTGGCTCTGAGCCCCCAGCCCTGAGCCCCCAGGCAGCACGTGGAACGCACCAACAGCCCAGACACCTCCAGTATTGCCACAGGGTGAGGCTGTACTCTTCTAAAAGCCTCAAAGTCTAATCCATATCGATAACACTGACATAATTAAACAATTAATATCATCTCTCTCGGTGACGAGTTACTGGCTTGTTGTACACTGAGTAACAGATCCACATTTTAGACAATGGTCTCGCACACCAAATCGAAAACTCGTGTGGCCTGGTCCCCATCGGCCGCTCCTTCCTTACACAATTCACAGTTCTTGGGTTCTGGCAGGTGAATGTGAGCCAGAAGCACCCAAAGGCCAAGGGGTAAACACCTTACACAACAAGGATTGCGTCGCATTACAGAGCTGTAACATCAAACCTGCTTCCTGCCTACAGATTAGAGCTCTCCAGCTGCAATGGGGTCTTTGTGCCTCCCCACGAGCCCCAGAGCAGCAGTGGGTGAGCTGCCAAGGGCTGGACACACCTTCGCTCTCGCACCGAACTGGAAAGTCTCGGATCCAGCGCTTCTACCCACTAAAGGGTTAGTGTGACCCTGTTAGTGCCACGTGCACACCGGCTCCTCTCTGGCCTTGTTAGGAGGGATGTAAACTCCCTGAGCAACCTTGAGAACAGTCCCGAAAGAAAAGGTTCCATTTCGCTGTGCTCGCACGCAGAGGTCTGGCCCCTGCAAGCCTCCCCGTGCAGCCCTGCCCTGCACTTACTGCAATACCACAGGAACATCACTGGAGATTCCAATCTACACACTTACGTGTTAAATATCTCATCCCCTCAGGCCTTTTACTATGACTTAAGAGTGACTGTCAGCAGGGCAGCTCTGATCAGGACTCTGCTCCTGCTTCCAGACGCAGGCAGAACCTCCTACCAGGAACCGACCTTCACAGTGACCAGAGGGTCTCTTTTCCATAACTGTTTCTACCTTGTCCACTTGATACCCTCTAGACGCTTTAATCAAGCTACTAACAACCACCTCTTGTACCTAAGGAGATAATTCCCCATCCGAGCCTCACTCAGGTTTCTGTAGGAAGCGGTGATTCGAATACTGAGGTACCTGGAATTCCAAAGCAGCAGATATTGGAAGTGTGGTCAATTCCAGGCCCCACGACGAGACAGGAGATGTGATCTGTATTAAACTGGAACTTCAAACTATGAAGCTCTCGTGCTTATTTCTCAAGAGTATTTGTGAGCCTGTCTGGTCCTTTTGTACAGATTTTTATGTACCGATACCCTTTGAATGCCCTTTCTCAGGCACTGAAGCCCTGTGCAGGGACAGTACATCCTCGTCACGCAGCCACTCATCTTCCCTTCCAGGCGTGACAGTGTTGGATATTTGTGCTGCTCTGCTCACCCACTGACCCTCAGACACTCATTATGCGTGAGTTTAGTGTTCCCAGTGCTGCTCTGGTACTGTGCTCCTTGCCCTGGTGAAGAGTCCAGCCCCTCTGCCTATTTTAGCATCGACAGAGATTGGGCATCACCAACAGAATTGAACCTTTTTCTCAATTTACTAATTCCACAGGTGTAAGAGTACTAGGGTTTATGCCTAACAGCAACTCTAGAACTATAAAACTATGTCCCTGGAGTAGGTCTCAGTCAGAAAGGAGTCACAGAATCACAGAACAACCAGGTTGGAAGGGACCCATCGGATCTTCTAGTCCAACCATTCCTATCTAACACTAAACCAAGTCCCTCAGGACCTCATCCACCCGTCCCTTAAACACCTCCAGGGAAGGGAAATCAACCACCTCCCTGGGCAGCCTGTTCCAATGCCCAATGACCCTCTGCGTGAAAAACCTCCTCCTAATCTCCAGCCTAAATCTCCCCTGGTGGAGCTTGAGGCCATTCCCTCTCGTCCTGTCCCCTGTCCCTTGGGAGAAGAGCCCAGCTCCCTCCTCTCCACAACCACCTTTCAGGGAGTTGGAGAGAGCAATGAGGTCTCCTCTCAGCCTCCTCTTCTCCAGGATAAACACCCCCAGCTCTCTCAGCCGCTCCTCATAGGGCCTGTTCTCCAGCCCCTTCACCAGCCTCGTTGCTCTTCTCTGGACTTGCTCCAGAGCCTCAACATCCTTCTTGTGCTGAGGGGCCCACAACTGGACACAATATTCAAGGAGTCTCCCCATCACCACATAATTATCCAACTGCTACTCTTCGCCCCCACTGCTGAAAGGTCAGTTGTACAACAGCCACCAAAACCAACCAAATTCCTACGTCCTTCTTCAAGGGCAAAACACTCCTACCAGCACAGAGCTGGAACACGCTGGATGCTCCTCAGCAAGTTACTCTTTCACTTGCACACTGGTAGAGTTGAGGATGGGGTCAGAGAAAGTCATGAAAACCAAAGCCGTGTTCCTGGCTTGGATCAGCCAGTAACTGGCTCTGCACAAGTGCGTCGCTTCAGCTGTCTGTAGTCTCTGGAAATGCTCACATAGCTCTGTCTAAGCACTAATCTAATGGTCCTGGGGTGGCTCAGCCCAGCACGTTCCGAGCAGCAAAGCCATCCCTCAAGCACAAACACCACAGGTAACGCAGGCATGTTGCTGCCTCCTTAATCTCAACATTTCAACCAGTTACCAAAAAAGAGAAAAGTCCCTCCCCCCGAGCTGGCCACCTCTTTCTGTTTGTGATGTTCACGACACGGTCACCTTCAAATCCCCCAAAAGCTGGTGTGTGCTATCACACTGAAACGTCAGCAAAGAGCTAAACCTCTGTGTGTTCCTCCTTCGAGAGGAGCATGAAGCAACGCCCTCCCAGCTCTGTAACAGAACCTGAGACACTGAAAGGCATCACGCCACCCAAATGCATTTGTGAGTAATTTTTCTCTTCCTTCTTCCCTCACCCCTATTGATTTTTTCCGTAAGAATTTCATGAAGCAACAGCTCACACAGGTGACACAGGTCACACAACCGCATCTGTGGTCCGGACTCCTCCTTTGGACGACAGAACTTGCAGTCCAAGGTCTCTATTTCCTGATGTTTCCAGAACAAAGGCAGTTACAAGATGTCCTTGTGCTGTGGGTTAGCTATTTTTGACATGAGGAAATCTTTCCTTTCTAACAGAGCGATGTTGCAAATCCAATACACCTGCACCTAAGTGCTGAACATCATCATCTCAGTGCCCAGAAAATGCAAAGATACTAAGAAGCACACCAGGCTCCTTCCCAGGAGATAAGAGTTTCCTTGCTGCCTCCGCTCTTAGGGCAGCAGGGGAAGATCCGTACCCGCTGCACAGGCAGTGGGCAGTGCTCGTTTAAGCTAAACACTGCATAAGAAGCACTGAGGGATGAGAGAGATCACAGCTGAAAAACCCCTGAGGAACTCTCAAGAGAAAGAGAGTTCACACACTCTCAGTTTATCAAGTCTGGTTTCTCAGTTCATCAAGTCTGGTTTCCCGATATCACCCACGGGTGCACACTCCTCCTTGGGGCAAAGGCCAGAGAAATTGAAGGTAGCTGGTAAACAAGGAGGTTTGTTAATCCTTTCTTGCCAGCCACACAGCATCACGTTTAGAGCGAGTTCTGCTCTCCCTGCAGGCAGTGGATGCAGCGCTGCCAGCCCAGAGTCGCAGGGGCAGCTGCCCAGGCTCTGGCTGCAGCCGCTCCCCATCGCGTGGGATTTGCCCTTGAGAAAGACGCTGGGAATTTGCCTTTGAGAACGACCCTTCCAGAGAAGGGTGACTGCTGTTCAAGGTCTGCTTTCTTTTATTGCTGTTCCTCAATTTGCCATCATTCTGATACCCGGTTTTCACTCATAATTTTTGCGGTAAGCTCCACAGTCTCCAAAACCTGCACCAGTTTACCATCTATCTATTTATCAGCTTTGGGAAGCCCTTCTGATCAAGTGATGCTCTGCCAAGTGCCCTTCCCTGCTGTGCGAGGAGCTCTGTCCTGTCCCACCGCGCTGCCCGTCCCCACCCAGCCTCATCCCATCGTCCCTGCGGCTTTTCTGGCTCTGCACTGGCCTCCTCGCCCTCCACCTTGCTGCCAGGCAACGATCCTCCCAGTGCCTGACCTCCCATCCCAAGAGGGTCTGCGTTTCCCAGCTGACCATTTAGAAGCACAGAATGTGTGGAAAGAAGAGGTACGCAAGATCCACGGGTGTCAGCGCACTCCTCAGACCCAGCTTTCTCCAAAGACTACTTGCCAGAAAGACGTTGGCTTTAGTAGGAATTTCCCTCAGGGCCCCACGCAATCTGCCTTCCAGTGTTTGAACAGCCCTGACCTCTCCGGTAATTTAGAGAATATTTCTTCTTATCAGCAAGCCGTGTCACTCATGCTACAGACAAAACCACAGGCAAACTGTGACTCAGCCTTCCAACCCTGCACAGAACCTTCCTTAGACCTTCTCAGCATCAGTTGGGTGGTAGAGAGGGAACCTTCAAGGGCTGGAGGTTAAACATCCTGCCTGGAGACCTTGTTTTGCTAACAGGTCACTAGACTCCCAGGCCCCTTCTCTTATCTCAGCCTCTCAGAAGACACGATTCCTCTCAAACCCACCAGCTGATGTGCTGCTGACCCTGCCAAGCCACCGCCTTCAGTTACTTGGGGTGAATCAGCAGCCCTGCAGATGGTCTGGACACAGACCCTGCCGCACCTCAACCCTTTAGCTGAGAGAATCCAAAGTCAACGCAGGACATCAAGACCTGGCAACCCCTATAAACCCTTGCTCTTCAAACCTGAGCCTGAAGGCTTGTGAAACAAAGACACACATTAATGAAGTATGATTAAAGAGTTGGAAAGGTACGTAATAAAGGAAAACAAACAACTCCTCTACTTCACACCCCAACCCAAACAAAATACGGAGATGATAAGATAAAATCCTGCCGTTTACTCACTACTTTAAAAGCTCTCTTCTTCCTTGGGTGCTTCCCACCTTCTGCTAATGACACCAAAGGAAAGCGCTTCTGCCTCGCTCTCTCGCCCCTTCGAGGGTTTCAGGCACAGGGATTTCAAAAGCACAATCCTCACACTGAGCCGAGTGGCAGTAAGACTTTATATCTGGGAGTGGTCAGAAGGCGAAGGTGATGTAACGAAGACGTATCTTGGAGCAGGGAAGAGATGCCACCCTCCCCCTCCCCGTCCCCAGAGAAGTGCTGGCTCACGGGGCACGCGGGGAACACGCTGGACTAGCACTTTCCGTGTTGTACTTTCTCATGGTGAAGGGAACAGCACAGAGGGTGGAGAGCAAGGAGTGTGATCAGATGTGAATGGAGACAATACTTTGATGTTGGATGGCCCCAGGAGTCAACCTGTACTGGCAGAGTTGTTTCTTTCCTTCTCTTCACACATCAGACAATACTCTGCCAGCTCCTGGGTTTGCCTGTGGCACAAGCGCTGACAGCGAGGACACCCTTTGCGTTACAGAGTCGTTGTCCCCATCTCCTCCCTGTTGGGGAAAACCCCCTTCCTGCACTCTTCAAAGCAAGATGCTGCTGGAGCACTGCCCAGCAACATGGCCAGAGGGGCTGGGAGGCCTGTGGAGAAGGAGCAGGCATCCCATAAAAGGTGGTGTCCTGGACACCGACCTGGGAAGCTCTTGAGAGGCACATCCTGCCCTTCTCCATCAGAGGAAGTTTTGTAGCCTGTGAACGGAGATGAAATCTCTCAAGGACACACTGCTGCTCTTCAAAGGGAAAAGAATTCATTTTCAACTTCCTTCAGTACAGTTTTGTTGATCTTTCACTTAAGGGCTTGTTTGACCATGAAAAGCCATTAGGACACAGTTTGACTAATTCAGAGCTTGTAAATTATTGGCCAAGTATCTCTGGAGCAGCCATGGAGGAGATGCCAAGACTAACAGAAAACGCGAGTATCTTCTCAGCTGAGGCAACTGGGGAAGGCACCTCAGGCTTTCACAAAGTGCCACTCACAGAGTTCTACCACCTACCACCAAGGGCACCAAGGCCTGTACGACACGCAACAGCAACCAAACAACTGCCACCAGCTCACAGCAGCAAAATCCTGCACCACCAGGAGCCTTCACGGCCAGTTCTTAGGTTTGGGTGGGGAAGGGAGACGGGGGAATGACTCTTACTGACAGGGCTGCTCGTGCAACACAGTGAACTGGACTGGAGAACCTGCTGAGGTTTTTCCCTTCCCAGGTTATTTTCCAGCCAGAGTTCCTGCCCTCCTCACCAAGCACCGTGACAGCCTCGGAGCTATTTAACTCACTGCAAGGAGCGATCCTGCTCCAAATTCATTTACCCTAAGGGACAGGCCTCCTTCCAAAGCATCAAGGGATTCAAAAGCAGGTACAGGAGTTAGATCCCCTTCTGACTGCTAGGAAGGCGGCACAAGAAGTTCTTTTGGATCTAGGACAAACAAGCTTTACTCCCATTTGCAGGTTTTGCTCACTGTATTTGCACTCCCCTTTATAAACCACTCAGTAACCACTCTCTCTCGTTCAGCTGCTTCGGAGGGGCTCAGCCTTGGAGCTGCTGGGCTCAAACCAGAGACAATTAACATTGAGTTGTTCCGATATCCTTATCGGAAATCTGCACTCCCGGCAGACGCTCTTCAGCACAACCACAAAGGCAGCAGAGCCTCCATCCCAAGGGAAGCTCCCCTTCTACCCAAGGTGTAGCTGGGCTCTCGCAGGAGAGTTTGGAGCCGGCCTGGGCACTCTGGGTGGGAGGCAGAGTGAGCTCTAACCGAGGTGTGAGCACAAGGAGGAAGAGAAGAGTCACAACAGGCACCTTCCCTGATTCCTCAGGGAAGAGAGATGGGAGACTGCAAAGCTGCCTACCCGAGGGCCTCCAGCACTCCTTGCACCTACGGGAACATCCCCAAACTCCATCAGACGTCCAGATTGCAGCCAAATTCCTATCATGGTCACAAAAAAAAGCCTTTCCCACTAAACAGCTTCTGTCAGAGCCAGGGAACCTTACAGGCACACGTGACAAAGTCCCCACAGGGCAACAGACAATCTCGCTGAGGGTTACGGAGCAGGTCAGCGCTGGGGCTGGGGTCAGGAATCTTCCCCCAGACCCCTCTAAGCTTGTTGCTAGACAGCCTCGCTCTGCTCTGTCATACGTCTGACATATGCAGTAAATGCAGGCGCAGTCGGAAGTGGCAAGTGCAGAGGCCGCGATGATCACGGTGCCTGGAGCTCCGTGGGACAGTGTTTTTGCTGCTGCTCTCGCTTCTCCCCCACTGTAAACAGGGCATGAATAAAACATGAAGGCAGCTCTGTCTCCTTGTGAAAAATGACAGCAGATCAGACTGCGGCACAGGAGCCGGGGAGAAGTTCAAAGCGTTTGTCACTTAACAGCAAACTCCCAGGGGACTGGAGAAAGTTGTTGGGTCACCGATTGCTGTTAAAGTCTAACCAGAGCAGAGGGCCCTACACCCAGTGAATCAGGAGCTCTCCCAGGAGAAGCCAAGGTTCACCACACAGACCCACAAGTCTTTAGTCCGTTCTGTTTAAGAACCACCGGGACTCAGAGCTGTGAGGCTCCAATGTATTCCTAGGCACAAACAAATGCTGACCTGAGGCTCAGCCCCACAGAGATCTGCGTGCGCAGCCCCCTCAGCCCTCACCTCAGGGGCAGGGCAGACCACGCAGAGACCAGAGACGAGATAAAAGAAATGGATTCTTTTCTAAGAGAGCAGGAAGGAGCTTGGGAGAGAGGCAGCAGCCAGGGCTCGGTCCAGCCGCTCAGATCTGAGGCTATGAGCGCCGTTGGCTGCTCTTGAAAGGGCTTCCTGCCTCCCAGCTGCATCACCAGCTCTGCCACACAGATCCCACCAGCCTGAGCTAATTTGGGCTGGTGGGGACGGCAGAGACACAATGGTGACAGGAATGAGAAGCAATGAGGAAGGCGACACCCAGGAGACTCATCCTTATCAAGAAACGTTATATCAAAGGGGATCAGGAAGAGCCTTTTGTAAAACCCACAACTGAGCCAAATCCTGCAGTTTTTACACGTTGGTCCCTCAGGAGCCCCATCGTGGAGACCAAAAGGGACTCCAGTGCCGGGTCAGGCCACGTCCCAGCCACGCCGCACGCACAGCGATCATGCAGCTCAGCGCTGCCGCCGTTTGCCCTCCGTCTGTGCTTTTTAATTACGTTTCTTTGTTTGCAAAGCATCTCTTATAGAAAAGGCAAATTGCATTACTCTCAGCTTATTAACACCACCACTCAGAGTTTCTCAACCGCTAATTAAAGCCAGGCAGCAGTGTCACTGTAATTAAAGCCAGGACGCACGTTTGAGGAGCTGGGAGCCCCTTCCCTGCACCGCTCCAACCAGCCGGGCTGGCCAGGGCCAGGCTCTGCCACCACCACCAGCTCAGGCCTGGCTGAGCCTCAGCCCCCGGGACACCCCAACACAGCCCCCGGGACACCCCAACACAGCCCCAGTGCCACGAGGCAGCATCCCGCACCGAACGCCACACACGTCGTCAGCGCAGGGAACGAGTGCCCTGCTCCAACGTCCCCAGGTTACAGGCACCTGCAGTGACTCTGCTGTCACCATCAGCCTTGGGGTCACGGGGCTGGGGAGGGAAAGGGGAGTCACTCCTGATCCTGATGCTAAATGACCGCACTAAATGCCATTGCCTGTCTGAGCCTCCATTTCCTTGCACGTAAAACAGAGATTTTGGGTCCCCCGTTAGCTGAGGGGCTCTGGGGACAGCCTGCAGAAAGGACTCCTGCCACCTCCCCCTCACACAGACGCTTTAAAGCCTACGGCACAGCAACAGAGACAGGAGTGAATTACACAAGGAAGAACATAAAACCTACGGATTATGAATTTAAAAAAAAAGGTGAGAAATAGCAATAAAGGAGCCTACAGACCTGTGAGAAGCCAAGAGCTTGCTGGAGAACCAACCCTGCCTCTGCCCTGCTCGGGCCCAGGTCTGAGAGCGGCTGCAGGTGAGCAAATGCAAAACACCTGCCCTGGGTTTGGGCCCCTTAGAAACAGCCCCGAGCACAGCTGGGACCAGTTAAACATCAGGGACCAGGGCCTGGACAGCAGCCTCGCCCCTGCCAGGGAGATGCTCTGGAGAACACCACCCCCAGGAAGATGGAGGCTCGTTAGGGAAAGCAGATAAACGCTGCATCTGTCTCAAGATGAGTTTCCTTCCCACTGAAATCCTCACAGTTTCAGTGCTCAGCAGGATGCAAACACATCCTTAAATGACTTCCTGGAGCCCCAGTTTCAAAGATCGGTCCCTTCAAAAGCAACAACGAGCCAAGATGAATCGCAGCCCCAGGAGAGCCCTGAGCGTGCCAGCTCCAAAGCCACCGAGTTGTCACCACAGCACTCACCTATCAGGTGCTGAGGGGCAATTCTGCCCTTTCAGATTTCAAAAGGCTGCTCAGACTTCCTAAGCAATCGGGCTGACTTCAGCACCAAGAGAAAAAATAAAGGAGGAGGAAAATTTGCATTTCAGAAGCAGCGCGAGGTGCCTGTGCAATCCATCCTGAGAAGCAAACCAGCAATACCATTCACAGGCAAAGAGACACAGGGCTCACAGGCTCCTGGATGTGATCCGAGAATGAGAATATGTTCATCTGCTTCTTGAACCATTTTATCGCTAACTCAGTGAAGCGGTAACAACAAGTTCTGGGAAGCAGATATCAGCTAATCGCTTCTAGTCCAATACAAGTTACAAAGAGCAAAGGATCAGAACTTCAGGTGGAAAAAGCCAAGTTGGGTGTGCTGTGGGCAGCGTGTTCGATGTATTTACTCAGGGCCCAGTAACGTGATGGCAGCAGATAACGTACAGAGCTGGCAAAGGACCCAGGGAGATTTCAAAGAGCTTGTGGAAAACTTGAAAACATCCACAAAACAGGGCAAGTAAGAGCAGATGAAATTCAGTACAGGGCAACGTGTAACATCTGTGACAGACCAGCATGAAGGGCAGGGACATGCTGATGGGTCTGAGCTAGAGCAGCTCTTCACACCAGTGTCAAATTAGGCAGGTCTGGGGGGAAAATGCAGCAAGAAAGAAACAAGAATTCTTTAGCTCCTGATTCATCCCGTTTTCTTTTGAGCTTACAAATGAAATGGGTCTGTACAGAGGCAAAGTATTCCTTTGAAAAGAGGAAAGAGGACAGAGGCAGAGCTAAGAATCAAAGCTGACGGATAAAGCTACAGATAGAGAAAAAGCCCAATAACTTAGCACAAGGCACTTACCTAAGAAAGAGCGGAACAAAGCTTATGCCCAACAACCTGTGCTTACATTAAACCCCCGAGTTTTGCAGTCTAGGGCGCTCACTCCGGTAACGCTGACTGTATTCCCCTTGGAGCAGCACTGAGGTCTGTCCAGCTGGGAGGATTCCAGTCGGAGGTCAGCATTTTCATCCCTTAACACACGCGTGCGACGCCTGACAAGCCAAGGCAGGACTCCCCAGCGCTACAAGCCCTCCTCTCCCTACCTGGAGCCCTGGCAGCGTGGGATGGCCAGGCTCGCCTCACCTCCAGGCTCTGGCCAGCGTCCCTCTCCCGCTCCATCACCCCCGGACACACCTGCGCGCCGTGAGCCTACCTGGAGCTAAGTGGGGTTTTCCACGCGGGCGGTTCGGCATCTCAGGGGTCCTCCCAGCACAGCCCCGCCTGGCCCAGGGCCCAGGGAGAGGAGAGCCTCTTCTCCAGAGCTGCCTGCCGTTCCCCTGTGGGCGAGAGGCTGGGTCAGTCCCAGTTCTAGGACTGGGCACTAGATGGCACAGATGGCAGGGGATGCAGAGGCAGGGAGCCTCGGCACTCGGGGGCACACGCTGCCAGCGGCAGTGGCCCAGGAGGGGATCCCCTCCACGGGGCGACCTGCAGCATCCCCTCAGCATCCCATCCTGTCCTGCCCTGGGCTGCACTGCAGCTGGAAGGGTCTGAAGCTCTGCCCCTGCCTCCTGGACGTGACCTGCTCTCCCTCACCCCGAAACGGGCTTCCCGACACCTTGGTCACAGAGCAGCCCTGGGTTTGGCTCAGGCTGCATCAAAAAGAGGAGGGAATCTTCTCCGGTGCTGATGCACCGCGAGGCAGCACCTCGCAGGGTACTGACACACGGGGGCACCGGGAGAGATGCCAAGGGCTGGGGACCCCAGCAGCGGCTCGGGGCTGGGGAGCAGCACCCGGTACCTCACCTTCGCCCGCAGATGATGGTGCGAAGGACACACCTGTCACTGCTCTTAGAAGCGTTTGTCAGAGGCAGCTCCTGGGAAACATCTCGCTTTTCTCTCAGGGTTTGTCAACACTGCTGCCTGCAATCCCAGAGGCAGGATCCGTGCCCCAGACCCTTCCCAACCTCATCCTCTTCAATTCCTTTAAGGTGTGGATGAAATTCCTAATGACTGAAGCATGTGGCCCGACGCGATGAGGCAAACACGGGCTCGACCACGTAAAACTGCTGTGGTAAGCTCTGAAAAGGCCAAAGCATTACTTACGGTGAGGAAAAAAAGTCAGGGCAGGTGGAAGGCTGTCCAGCAGCCTCTGCTGCTCTGGCACTAAACCCCCTCTTTACTCCAAAGGTTAACCCGGTTAGGGCAGCTGGAAGGCTCCAGGCGCCGCGCAGCAAGAGGGACGTGGGTGCGGGACAGCTCCGAGCGAGCAGCGAGCTGTGTGCTCCAGGCACACGTGGCACACACGGGCATTAGCCAAACCAAACCTGAACCTGGCGAAGGCCAAAAGAGCCTTCGTGCTGAGCAGCTCGGAGGTGCCAGGTCTTAATAACACAGGCACGGCCTGGGGGCAAAGCTTGTTTGCTGAAGGGAGCAGCACTGGGTAGGCTGCGCCACAGCCTCCTGGAAAAGACGGAGGTGCACAGCACTGTCCTGCTGTGCCTGCTGCTCACGGCACTGCCCTGGGGCTGCAGTGGCTCTGGGGATCACCGGAATGAAAACTCCACAGTGGGAATTCCTCAGGGCATCTGAGGTGAGAGAGAAAACGGAAATCAGATGCCAGAGTGAAATACCCAAACCCATCGATGGCTTAAAGACAGCAACGGGTCCATTGGGCGCAGTGGCTGGAGGGGTGACGCTGGTGACCAGGGCACAAGCTGGAGAACATCTCTGACAGCCCCAGGGTCAGCTCCAGCCCAGTGTCCAGTGGCTGCCCAGGCAGCCCAGAACAGCCGGAGAGGCCCTGCAGTACTGAGCTTTCACCAACACACTTGGAGACCTGCTTGTCAGCCCCCACTGAAGGCTGACTGCTGGGTCACTGGCTCTGAAAGCTTCCCGGGCAGAGGAGGAAACGCTTCAGAGAAGGCTTTTATGCTCCAATTGCCACTTCAAGCCCTGCTTCTTGTATTTATCTACTACTCTTTAAGCACTTGGGGTATTTTTAGCTGAGAAATGTCTTTCTACCTTTGGATACAGACGGAGAAAAACTAGTCAAGCTGGAAAGAAATGTTTAAAAAGTGCTGAGGTCTTTGGAGACATCAAAGTCTTAGTCAGCGGTGTCATCCTCCTCAGCAGGAGGATATTTCACGTGTCATGCTGATGGCTGGACTCGCTTCAATCTGCCAAAGCTTCCTGTGAAGATGCCACTCAAACAGCTGCTGGCGTTTTCACGCCCTGTGCTTGCCCCAATCGGACGCCTCGGTCCGTCTGTCTGGCTGCCCATGCCTGGTCCACGTCCTGCCCCAGAGACCTGTGGTTGCTCTCAGCGGTTTAGTGCTGCTGCTAAGATGCTTAGAGCTAATATAATCTGCACACTTAGCGGTTTCAAGCTCCAAAAGAAGTTTAGCAGCACCAGGCGCTGCCTTCAGCCTCCTGGTAACAGGCTTGAGATGGTTTAACCCTTTTATGAAGCTGTAGCCCCAGCCCATAGCCTTAAACTATGTAGGACACATCTAAGTCAGGTTTTCTAAAAGCTTTAGACATATTTTTTTGAGGCACACACAAAGAAAGGGATCCCAGAGGGAGATATTACAAGATTAGATGCTTCTGCCTCTTAAAGTTTGGAAAGGCGAGAGCCCCACGGCTGCATTTGCTTTGTTTTTTTCCTTCCCTGCCCCCTTCTAAAGGCCGACCAAAAGCAGAAGGTGTTACAAAGGCTGCAGCAGTTCGGTGCGAGACTGGGTGTCCAAACCTCACGGTACTCAGGCTCACAGTCTGGCTTAATTTCAATCAAGATCAAATTTATCCAAATGAAACGAGTGCCGCAAGCTCCCAGAATGGAGGTAACACGAATACACCCCATATATCTCAGACACCTCATTAAGGAATCACTAAGGCAGTGGAAGCTCAGAACTCTCCTGCGCTAAGAAGTCAGGTTAATCCACGCGTCACTGGAGCAGAGCGGAGACCTTCCCTGTGCTTGCAGCAACGTTGTCCAATTTAACGGTGACCACAAGATCACGAGTTGTTAAGATTCTCTCTGCAGGCAACGCACAACCCCACAAATCTGCTTTTATGGGCCCTGCTGGAACCTCATTAATCTGCCCACTAATGAGCAGCCCAGAGCCCATCATTGCTTAGCAGAACCCTGTCATTTTCAAAACAGATGCACGCCTCGCACTCAAACACCGAGTGGCCTCAGGGGCTGCGAGGAGAGCCTCAGCTGCGGGAGGTAAAAGGTTTAAGGCCTGATTAATATTCCATGGGCTGTTGCTACCGTTTCTGCACCGCGTGCAGCCTCAGCAGCGCCCGTCTGCGAGCAGCCGCAGCTGCCAGCACCCATGCTGCAGGGACTCCCGGAGACCACAGCCCATCTGATGCCGCATTCATTTGCTATCACCCCACCTCCACGTGCTCTGCGCAAACCTTAAAGGGATTTCTTTTCTGAAGCCTCCCTGTCGTGACTTCTCCCGGTCTGTGCTGCTTTGTTCGGGCCAAGGTTTACAGGTGCTCGGGCTGTGGAGCTCCCCACGTGCCTTTCCCCTGGAACAGCCTATGGCCAAGCAGCAAGTGCATTTTACCCAAGGACAATGTTATCGACCCTGGGGCCCGGAGCAGCAGTTTGCACGCACACCTCCAGGGTACAGCTCCCTTCCTCGCAGGAGGCTTGGAGGGGTCTGCCACAAGCTCAGAGCCATCAAATAACAACCTGGGAGCCGGTGTGCAGGCAAACAAAAGCCGAAGCTGTGAAAATGTGAGGCAGGCGGTGCAGCACCTGGCAGCGCAGCCTCACCACCCCCTTCATCCTCTCCTCCTCCTTAAACGCTAAATTAATCAATTACATTTCCAGCCCAGCACCAACAGTCAGAAACGTAACCTTCATCATGTAGGAGGCACACATAATTAGGACTGTCATTTGAATCCAGCTTGACCGGCATACAAATCAGAAGAGCCTCCAGGAGCGCGCAGGAGCGCGTGTGCGCCCAGTTCTTCCAGGCTGAGGCAATTGGAATTGCAGTTCACACCACGGGGCATTCCGAGGAAAAGGGCAGCGGCACAAAGTCCGGCTGCAGCAATCCAGCTCTGCAGGGAGTGGTGCTGAGCACCACCGGCACAGAGCAGAGGCTCCTTATAACCTGCAGGCTCGAGGCCGCCTTCCCGTTGCGTCAGGGGGGAAGCCAGAGCCTCCCCAGCCGCAGCGCGTGAGCCTGATCTCCTGGCCCAGCGCTACACACGCCGCAGCCTGGACAGGGAAGAGACGACACCGAAAAGAGGGACCACAGTGCCAGAGTGAACTCGTAAGGGTGAACAGTTCCTCTTCAGGAAAACCAAGCAAAGCTCTGGTGTTTCTCCTTAGCTCCTACCATTCACACAGTTGTGGTGTTCCCAGGTCCAAACCACACAGGCAGGAAACAGCTGAAATGCTCCCACAACTGTGTGATTGTTAGGAGGGTTTGATCCGCGGTGTGATATTTTCCAGTCACACACAGAGGAGAAGGTAACCTGGCACTGGTGCCATCCTCCGAGCCGCTTGCTTGCCTTGCTTCTCGTGCTGCCTCGGAACAACACACAGCCTCATCCCCACCTAAGTGCGAACTGCACATGATGTGTCCTTCTCCTGCCTCAGGGTTAAACTGGGAGGCAATCGAGCCACACAAACCCATTCTGCTATTAAAGCGACGCTTTGGTTACAAACCCTGATGTTGGCGTTTCTCCTTTTGACAGCACTCGCAGACCTATCCAGCTGCCAGACCGCGGGGAGCGGCCACCGCGCGAGCCTCCATCCATACCCTCAGCCACACTCCAGCCGGGCAGCCTCTGTCCTTCCCTTTGCTCCCAGTGACACTCCTCAGCCATGACGCTCTCCCCACGCAAGCGATTTTATCTTGACCCAACCTCTCTCCAAGCTCTCTGACCAGATCCTGAAGTCCTTACTCAGCACCTGCTCCCTCCAAGCGGGATTCACCTGAGTCAGGCTCGGTGCTGTCTCAGGATCTGTCGGAGCTTCGCTGGAGCAGGGAGGTGGACAGACAGGGCTTTTGTCCACCAAACATGGAGTAAAACCATGAGAAGGGCTATTGGAATGTGACTTCCCATGGTTAGGGACACACACAAACACTGTGACAAAACCGATGCAGCAGTCAGGCTGCTTTAGAGTCCAGCCCTGTCTCATTCCTGCCTCTTGGAGCCAGACTCGGGTCACCCGTAGAGCATTTGAAAGAGACTGCGCTGAGGCAGAACACCTCATTCCCCATTCCCGGCTCTGAGGGATGCCGAGAAGGAAAAGGAACCTTGCCGGCTCTGTAGAGCAAGGAGCTGTGGCCAGCCCTGACCTCCCAAAGTGAGGACCCAGTGGCCACGGGTGTGGATTCTTCTGTGGCCACACCAGACGACGTTTGTGTGATGGATGCAAAGAGCAGAGGGAAGCCCAGGCTGCTCTACAGCCACAGGCCCTCATGTCACAGCTACGGACCCTCCTGCTCTGGGTGCGGCACTTGTACCTGGGCTCTCGGGCACAAGCGACGGCTCCAGCCCACAGGTGAGGCTAAACCACCGGCTGTACTGGGAGCACGGCCCAGTGCTGGAGATGAGATCCAGGCTTTGGTTTTCCCACCCTGTTAGGTAGCAGTGATTTTATCTGGGGAAAGCGTCGGCTCCACTCGTGCGCTGCTGGGAGGGAGGATGCACACGGGGAGGGTCGGAGGTGACGGGCGAGCAAACCCCTTTGGGGCTCCGCTCAGAGCCCTCCCCGGGGCCCAGAGCCCTCCCCGGGGCCCAGGCTGGCAGCCAACGGCCTGCAGAGCGTCTCAGGGGGATCAAACACCGACCCGAGCGGCGGCCGTGCAGGAGCACTGCGGGATGGGACGGACAGGGAGAAAGGGAATAGGGGACAGGGGGAGATAGAGAGACAGGGAATGGGGGGAGAGGGGGAGATGGAGGGGAGAGGGAGAGACAGAGAGAAAGGGAATGGGAGGAGAGGGGGAGATAGAGAGACAGGGAATGGGGGGAGAGGGGGTGAACGGGAACAGGGAGGGGGAGACAGAGGAGAGAGGGGGAGATAAAGGCAATGAGGGGAGTTAGAAAGGGAATAGGGCGTGAACGGGAACAGGGGGGAGAGGGGGAGATGGAGGGGAGAGGGGCAGAATGGGAATGGGGGAGAAGGGGAAATGGGGGGATAAAGGGAGAAAGGGAATGGGGGAAAGGGGGAAAGGGGGGGGAAGTGGGAAAGGGGGGAGAGAGGGGGAATGGGGAGACAGGGAGAATGGGAATAGGGGGCGAGGGGGAGACAGAGAGACAGGGAATGGGGGAGAGGGGGTGAGTGGGAACGGGGGAGAGGGGGAGAAGGGGGAAAAGGGGGAGAGAGGGGGTAGGGGAGACAACGAGAATGGGAATGGGGGGAGACGGGGAGAAGGGGGAGGAGAGGGACAACATGGGGGAGAGCGAGAGACAGGGAGGAGAGGGGGAGATAGAGAGAAAGGGAATGGGGGAGGGGGGAAGGGGGAGATAGAGAGAAAGGGAATGGGGGAGGGGGGAAGGGGGAGAGAGGAGGAAGGGGAGACAGGGAGAAGGGGAATAGGGGGGCGAGGGGGAGACAGGGAGAAGGGGGATGAGAGGGGCAACATGGGGGAGAAGAGAGGGGAGGGGGCAAAAGGGGGGAGAGCGGGAGACAGGGAGGAGAGGGGGAGATAGACAGGGAATGGGGGAGAGGGGGAGAAGGAGAGGAGAGGGGGAATGGGGAGAAGGGGAGAAGGGGGAAAAGGGGAGAAAGGGGGAGACAGGGAGAAGGGGAACAGGGGGCGAGGGGGACACAGGGAGAAGGGGGACGAGAGGGGAGGGGGCAAAATTGGGAAGAACGGGAGACGGGGAGGAGAGGGACGAGGAGGGGGACAACGGGGAGAGAAAGAAGAGGGGAAAAGGGGGAGAGGGAGGAGACGGGGCTGACGGGAGAGAGGGAGGAGAGGAGAGAGAGAGAGAGAGAGGGGAAGGGGGGGGAGAGGAGGGGAAGGGAAGGGAGGAGGAGACGGGGAGGAGCGGAGAGAGGCAGAGGAGGCTCCGCGGCCATGGGGTCTCGCCTGAGCCGCCCGAGCAGCCTGGAGGAGGAGGAGGAGGAGGAGCTGGGGGGGGGTCGGGGGGAGCCCCGGCGGCCTCCCCGCAAGGCCCCCCCCGCCCCTTACGAGCGGAGGGTCCGCTGGCTGCGGGAGATCCAGGCCACCCTGCGGGAAAGGCAGAGGGAACGAGCCGTCAGCATCCTCCGCCTGCTGCGCAAGGTACCCGAGGGATGCAGGGATGGGGGGGGGGGACAGGTGGGGGTGATGCTTCCCAGGCCACTGTGGGCTCTGGGCGAGCTACCCCATCCCTGTCCAGCCTCCCTCCGGCTCGGGGCGGCCGCCCCGAGCCGGAGGGAGGCTGGACAGGGATGGGGTAGAGAGCCCATTGCCCTGTGTCCCCATTCCCTGCATCCCTTGGGATGCTGGTGCAGCCACAGCCCCAACTTTCATACAACAACCAGGTCGGAAGAGACCCATCGGATCTTCTAGCCCAACCATTCCTAGCAAACGCTAAACCAAGTCCCTCAAGACCTCGTCCACCCATGTCTTAAACACCTCCAGGGAAGGGGGATCAACCACCTCCCTGGGCAGCCTATTCCAATGCCCAATGACCCTTTCTGTGTGAAAAACTTCCTCCTAATCTCCAGCCTAAATCTCCCCTGGTGGAGCTTGAGGCCATTCCCTCTCGTCCTGTCCCCTGTCCCTTGGGAGAAGAGCCCAGCTCCCTCCTCTCCACAACCTCCTTTTAGGGAGTTGTAGAGAGCAACGAGGTCTCCTCTCAGCCTCCTCTTCTCCAGGATAAACCCCCCCAGCTCTCTCAGCCGCTCCTCATAGGGCCTGTTCTCCAGCCCCTTCACCAGCTTCGTGGCTCTTCTCTGGACTTGCTCCAGAGCCTCAACATCCTTCTTGTGCTGAGGGGCCCACAACTGACCCCAGGATTTGAGGAGCAGCCTCACCAGTGCTGAGTCTAGAGGGAGAAGAACCTCCCTGGCCCTGCAGGTCACACCATTTCTGATCCAAGCCAGGATGCCCTTGGCCTTCTTGGCCCCCTGGGCACACTGCTGGCTCACGGTCAGTCGTTATGTCCACTGCCTTTTTGCTTCCCCTTGTTATTCCTGGTCTCCATCTCTGCCCGTCCATGCTGGAACAGGGACCCTCTGTCCATCACCTCTGCAGTCACAACACATCCTTCCACCACCAAGACGGATGGAAACTCATCCAACACGACCCCAAAGCCCCTGGTTCCCCGTATGCTCAGAGATTCTAGAGACAGAGGCTGCACCACCGACACGTCCTGTGCTCTCCAACTAAAGGCAACCGCCAGCCAGGCTGGGGTCACGTAATCAGAACCAGCCCTCCTCACGAGCCCAGTGGCAGCTTCAAATGGCGCTACGATCGGCCTTTGTTCTCATTTACAAATTTCCCTCCCTCCTCAACTAAACCCAGCCCTTGGCTCGGTCCCCCCCACATCCCTCCCTGCACAGACCAGCTTACCTTGGCAGTCACACACTCTCAGGAGTCACAGATTAACGCGTCCCAGGTGAGGGTCTGGTTGGTACCTGTAGAAAGAGAGATCTCTTGTTCACTCTGGGGGACAGCGAGGATATTTAACACCCTGGCAAAGGCAGAGCGGTGGTGGGACCAGAATCACAGCCTCCTCAAGCGAGTGGACGTGCTCACCCAGACCAGGGCAAGTGGCCTACCAGTGCTGCCAGGGTCTCTATCTGCCAGTGGGCTCTGACCTCCGAACTGCTCCTAGGATTTTGGGGGTAAGAAAGTAAAGCAAGTAAGCCAGGCAGAGGCCGATCCACCGTCGGCAACACGAGATCCCAGCATTTCGGAAGCCTGCGCAGAGAACACCTGCAAACCACCGAGTACCCTCGCGTGCGCTTGCTGTGTGCGGGAACACCCGGGCAGCCCCATCAAACACACCTCAAACACACACACGCCTGCGGCAGACGGACCAGCCTCCCTGCTGGCCCGAGAGGGCAACCTTCAGCTGGAGCCAGGGGAGACCTTAGAGAGAGACCAGCAGAAGGTCTGGCACAACTGGCTTTCCCTGTGCCGAGACGACGGCCAAGTACAATTTTTAAGATAAGAGCACTGAGCCAACTGCGCCGGCGAGGCTTCCGATGTTCTGCTGTCGGCAGCCGCCCTTTAGAGGGTGCAGAATTTTCCAAGAAATGAGAAAGAGAGGGAGGGCAATAAGTATGGGGAACCAGAAAATGCCACTGGGCTAATAATTTATGGACTCTCAGCGTGGAGCGCGTATTTACAGCTATATTATTTATGAAACCCTCGCAGGCAGGATTTTTAACGGGAACGCAGATTCATCTTAACGGTACTGCTGCAGTTGGGGGAGTTTAATTCCTGCTTCGACATCCACTGCCGCCTGCCCAGCCACACCGTCCTCCCGGCAGCTTCCTTCGTCTGTGCACATCACACTCGGCGTGGGAGGCTCTGTTTCCCTGAAGCCTTATGGTGAAGGGCGATGCTGGCAGGATGCCGTGGAGTGCTCCTGGCCCACGGCCAGCTCTGCCTGTCTGTCCTTCAGGACCAGTCGCTGCTTGGGTTCCTTGGTTGTTTATGGGATCACCTGAGCCCACAAAGCATTTCATTTATTCTCCCTTTTCCCCCCTCATCTAAAGCCGGGGTCTCTTTGGCTTTGTGCTCTTTGCTCGATCCAAGCATGTCTGGAGGAGGTGAGGGTGGATGCAGCCCTGGCTTTGACTGCCGCTTAGGGTTAGGATCCCACACCCTGCTGGCGACACACACCCAGCTCCTTTCCTCTCCGCTTCTCCTTTGTGCTCTCAGTGGGAGCTGCCCAAGGCGCACAGTCAGTGGAGCAGCAGGAACATAAGGGGCACCCATTGGCTCACTCATTTCTCCTGGAAGCAGCACACAGAGCAGGTATAGGACGTGTTTCCACCCTCAGCTGAGCCCTCCTTGTCAACTGAACCTAGTACTATTCAGATTAGGAAGCTCTTATTTTCTATGTTTCTACTCCTTGGGGGTTTTTTCTGCCCTCAGGATATCCTCGTGTATGTGATCTTTGCCAGATGCTTATCTCTTTTCACAGCTCTGCAGGACCTCCTGATTTTAATAACTGTATCACACATTAGATCTTAGCTTTCCTTGTAGCAAGAAACAGCTTAGTTCTTTGCAGTGTCACCCACCTGGCCCCCAGGGAGGCTGCTTGTGCCCAAGGATGCTGTGGTTTCTTCCAGCATGTCCAAAGGGACCCCGTACCCTGGTCCATGCAGGTGTTCCTCTGCCTCACACCGTCCTCGTGACGGTCACGGGAAGCTACCTTTCAATTCAGCATCACACCCAAAAGACCAAACTGCCAGTGCTGAGTGCTTACTGGGGCATTGAAAGCGCAGCTAAACTCAAACCGAAGGGCAGAATTTCTGCACAGCCACCTCCAGGGCCTGCAGCAGGGTCTGAATACCCAAGAAAGGTTTGATTCCTCCAGAAAAGCTGAGATGGGAGAAGCAGGTTTAGAGCCAGCCTTCTTGCTCAGCTGCCTCAGCAGATTCACACGTAGAAGCTGACAAAATTGAGTTTCCCCGGAGCTAATTCTCTCTGGGCTGCAGCCAGCCTGGAAACGATACCGCTCTCGCCTTCCTGTGGCAGGTGAGAAACAAGGTGGCCAGTCCCCAGGCGGAGGAGCTCAGCTCAGCGCTGCATCTCACTCAGCTCTCCCATCACAGCAGTGCTGGGTCAGACGTAGCTCCTTCAGCTTTGCTCGACAGTTTCCTTTACTGAGACACCACCCGGCACCACCACATTCACTCTCTGGTTTCAAAACCTATCGTGGTTCTAGCTCCGAGGCAGCCTGTGCGTCTGACTGACTGATTTCTTGCAGGACCTCGGACTGGAAGGAACATTCCTCAACGAAGTGCTCTACAAAAATGCGACCTTCCTCAACTTGGTGGATCCCATCTCCCACGACTTGCTGATGAGCCTGGCCAGAGATCTGCAGTGTCCCAAAAAGGTGAACCCTCCGCTCCGGGAATTCCCTGCGACAGAGCACTGATGCAGAGAGCGCTCTCCTGGGGCGGCTGGTGCTCAGCAGAGCTCTGCAGTCCTTCACACCCAGGCAGCCTGTGCCCTTGCAGTGGCAGCATGGAGACCGGTGTGCGTATTTCTGTAGAAATCACTTAAAACCACCTAGAATAGGAGTGCAGCTGAAGGAGGGGGCGGTTACGCGCACAGAAATCAGGGATTTACTTTTGTGCCAACAGTAAACTTGACAACAGGGTGCAGGGCAGATAAAGATACATGTGGCAGCTGGTGGTGCCCTAATCCCTGAAGCGCCCAGAGGTGCAAAGCAGCTTGTGGGGCACAGACGGGAGCGGAGATCTCCGTGCCTCTGCCCAGCCTGATGTCTCTCCAGGAGGAGGAAAAGCTTTCTCTTCCCTAGCCCTTTGCCATCTGTAACCACCTTAAGCCAGCATGACACACGCCCCATAAGCCCCTGAGCTCACAGTAAGGGACGGTGCCATATCTGTGTTGCAACTCAGGGTTCAAGAAGCAAGTGTGTTACGTGCACTGTGTCCCTGCCAAGCTCCAGCACTTCGCTTCAGAGAGTGAGCAGAGACAAAGAGCAGCAAGGCTGAGTGCAGCCAAACACCACGGATACCCTCACCCCCTGCAGCACCAGCATCTACCTCTGTTACCCTTTGCCACCACAGGCACTTGGATTTGCAATACATCCATTTGCTCATCAAGCCTTGGCAAGCGTCATGTTTGCTTTAGATGGAGAGCGAGAGAGCAAATTTCTGTATTCAAGGGGAGGTATTAAGTAGCCGCA
Source organism: Coccyzus lansbergi (assembly GCA_033558105.1). Taxonomy (NCBI): domain Eukaryota; kingdom Metazoa; phylum Chordata; class Aves; order Cuculiformes; family Coccyzidae; genus Coccyzus; species Coccyzus lansbergi. The sequence goes on from JAUMJK010001345.1 coordinate 110,515, forward strand.
GCTCCGAGCAAACAGCAGCACCCCAGGGAATACACTGAATGCCTGACGGAGATCCGCAGTGTTTCTAACCTTATTGTGCCATCTCTTGAGGCTCCCTGAGAACAATTAACCAGTCAGGTCTCTACAGACAAACCACACTGAGCTTGTCTGCTATATAGATCAGGTTTTCCCTGTTCCTAAGGAAGACACCGAGCACCTGAGCTGCTCTGCAAAGCCAACGGGAGCTGAATGAAGGGGCTGGAGAGACGCAGTCCCCTGCAGCACCAGCACCCTTCCCAGCCCAAGAAGGAGCAGCCCGCGGCCTCTCGCCGCCCTGGCCGAGCATCTGGTGGGTGATAACTGCATTAGAGGCAGGCAGGCCGAGCGCAATCCCCAGCCTGTCAGTGGAAATTAAATCAGTGAGGAGATGGGAAGAAACAGGAGGGTAATTCTCAGCTGTGAGCCAACAAACGCTGGCAGAGCACTGTGCCAGCTTCTGTGCTGTAGCCCAGCGTGCACATGCACCCTCGGAAGGCTTTGCGGTTGTGGGTGACAGCAGGGTGCAGCGGCAGCCTTGCAGCACAGTGCCCTGACCCAAGGACACGGGTGCCTGTGGGGCTCCTAGGGAGCTGGGATGTGAATCGGAGTGTGCTCGGCTGAGCCCCGAGGCTGGGATCCCCCTGGATCAGCACAGCAGAGCCGGCAGACGCTGGCAGCGCGTCCCCAGGCAGCGCAGCTGATTCGGGGCCTGCTGAGCACCGTGCAGCTGTTGGCCCCCAGCACAGCACTTCACCTGCCTGCAAGAATGAATAAATTAACGTCTCCCGACAGCTTTACTAGGTGTTTACCTATTGAGTCCCTAAATGCACACATTCCAGCACAGCTGGAGCTCTGAGGAGTGGGAATGCAGGTGTTTGTCAGCATCTGGAAAATAAGCTAGAGGAGGCAGAAATCTCTGCCCTCAGCAGCTGCCGTTGCCGTTCTGCCTCACCAGGGGAGAAGGTGCTGGTTGAGCTGTGGTGATGGAGAACACGGGCAAGAAATAGACCCAGGAAGGGGCAACCATCCCGGTGCCATCTTTTCCTAATGACTTACTGCAGAGATTGGAGCCCTTCTCACATTGCCAGCCGCCCCTGCCTTCTGGGGTGTTGCCTGGCCCAGAGCCAGATCCCCTGCCACACCTCTAGAAAAGAACCCTCTCTTCTGGGCTCCACTTGCTCCTGGGTAGGGTGGAAGGTCACAGCCCTACTCTGGGCAGGAACATGCAGGCTGGGATCCTTCATGGGGCGTGAAGCTCTTCCTCCACCCCAGGAGGAGACGGTGTGTGGCAGAGGCACCTTGGGCCTTCTCGCCATTCCCCTTTCATCCTCTCTTCATCTCCTCCCTTACAAACATGCCCCTGGCTCCACTACCACCTCTGTTCCTTTCCCATAGAACCACAGAACAACCAGGTTGGAAGAGACCCACCGGATGATCGAGTCCAACCATTCCTATTGAACACTAACCCATGTCCCTCAGCACCTCGTCCACCCGTCCCTTAAACACCATCTTCCCTTGTCCCTGTTCTGTGGTGCAGGCAGAGTCCAAGTTGTCCGTTTGCTTGCAGGAGTACGATCCCTGGAAATCCTCAGACAGGATCTGCAGGCAGCTGATCTACCACCTGACCCCTCACTCGAAATGGCACCGGCACGGGATGCCCCGGAGGAAGACCCAAGCGTGGTGAGCAGCCTGGCGGGGGCAGCGGGGACGGGCAGGGAGGGGGGGCTGCCAGGAGGAGCTGTGCTGCAGCCCAGCACCTCCCAGCCTGCCTCTGCTTCTCCCAGAGAGGCAGGACTGGAAAGGCACACGGCAGCCACTGCTCAGTGTTAGAAACCCTCAGCCGAACGGCGCAGGGTCAGTACCAACAACCTCACCCAACGAACCTCACAAGCAGGTGCTCCTGGCATAGAATTAAACCCAATTTCTGACACCGGGACTGGCTGTGGAAGAGCAAAGGCAGCTGTATGCATGGAGTTAATAACTCTAAACTGCACGTATCTGGGCTTTCCTTTTCCTCCGTCTCACCACGGTTTTATTTTGCTCATCCAAGTGAATTTCATCTTGGCTAATCCAAAGCTGGGAGGAGAACAGAGATCCCTTCTGGGCTCATCGCTCTGTTTCTCACTTATTGATGTGCATTGCTCAGACACTGCAGCATTAGATTAGCTTTCAAAATGCAATGAAGGCACTTGTGTCTAGAAGACCACAAGAAAACAGCTCTAAAGGGCTTTTTTTTTTTTTTTTCCTTGAAAACCTCAGTCAGGGCTGCAGATGACAGCTCTGGCAGATTAGATCCCAGCCTTCGTATGGCATGAGGTGAATGTTAACTACAGCTTCCCATGGCCCTTATGCAACAGGGGAGGCAGGCACCATCACTCCTGCTTTAGACATAGGAGCCAAGTTAGAGAGTACGAGCCTGTTAACTAAAGCCACATGGTAACAGTCGCAAGGAGCACAGGAACTGCCCCACGCAACGTTCTCAAGAAGCTGCTGCTCATGGAGATGTTAGCTGGACAGCCGTGAGCTCCCCTCCCCTCACCTCACAGCACAGAGCCCCAGACACGGCCCACGAGCAGCGTTCCCAGCAGCATCGAGGCAGCTGCCCCTGCGAAGGGTCACCCAGGTAGTGAGGAGGTAGCGTTAGTCCCTGCTTTGCTGGGAGAGACCTAAATAACAGAGGAAGCAACCAGAGGTCTCGGATGGATTGGGTGGCAGCAGGAGGAAGGCCAAGGGCTACCAGCTGTCCTAAACACCTTCCAGGAGAGACCGAAGATGACAGCAGAGCCAGAGGCGCTCAGCTGCACCCTCGGGCAGAGGGAGAAAAGCTGCCTCTGTGCTCCCTCCTCTCCAGAGCGAGGCACGGGTGATCAGAAGGGCTTGGGTGCCAGGACGGAGATGTGACCGAGGGGCCGCTCTCAGAAGGGACCCAGTTTGTGCACTGCCTCCCATCCTCCCAGAGGTGCTGGGCCCAGCCTCAGAGCAGCTCGTGATGAGTTAGTCCAGGTCGGTGCTTTTGAGGCTTTTCCCTTTCCTTTATCATCACCAGAGGCAGCTAGAGCCTGCCCCATGCCACGGGGTAGCAAAGCAAGCAGATTATGCTAAACAGGCAATTAAAAAGCCTGGAGTCCATCCCCTAAATCACGTCTCAAAGCAGAAAAGCCATCCAAATACGCCTGTCACAGGAAAGAGCAGCCAGGAGATACCCAACTGGTAGCCGATTAACCACTCCTGGCAGTGCCTGTTAACGAAGGAGGGAATGCTCAGTGTTGGGAGTGTCTGGCGTTTGTCTCCAAATGTGAAGTTTTCCCAGCGATAAAGAAAAATAAGAGGGAGAGGTGGGAGAAAGCTGGTAAATCCCTAGAGAAACCCCAACATTCTTGAGCTGAACAAGCTCCTCCAAACCCCACAAAGCTACTAAGATGTCAGGCAGCGCTGTGGCTGCTGCAAGTCCCACCAGAGCAACAATTGGGCCATTACACCCCTTCCCTGCAGGCACCAACACATTCAGCTGATGAAGAAGGAATTGAAGGGATTCGGTGTTAAGCAAGCATGCTGAGCTCTCAGCTTCATGCACGTAAGGACTGGGGACTGCTGGCTAGTGCCTGCTGGAGACTGGCAAGTACGAGAAAGGGCAGACTCCAAGACGGGAGTCGAGAACGATGCAAGGAACATCTTGTTTCACATGGGAGACAAGGAGGTGTACCTAGGGTGGGGAGGCAATATTCATCCCTGGATACTGCATCTAGCACCGAGCAGGCAGTGGGGGACAGGCTGCCGACAGCCCTTCTTGCTCAAAGTTTCTCATTTGGAGCCGTTTCTCCAGCATCAGAGGGAATAGGGGTCATTTCCACTCTAAGCTTGCTGCACACAATACAAAGAGGCCTCTTGCCTGCATCCAGGTCCAGATCCTCGTTAGATGCAAATCCCCACAATTATAAATCGCACACAGCATCGGTTGTGGCAGCATTAGGTTAATCCAGCCCCTAGTGCTTTGCCATCCTCTGCCCACAAGTCCCATGGGCATCGAGCCACAGCGCTAAGCAGCTGTTTTGTCTCGCGTGAGGGGAAAAAGCTTCTGTAGCTGAAGCAATCTCGAAGCCTTTTTTACCTGCAGAAATTAGGGGATAATAGATGACCCGTTTCCCTGGAAATACGCCTGGCATTTTCTCAGCTGCTGCACAAGCGTCTGAGCGCCTGGTGTCCTCTATCTTGCTGTCCCTCTCCCCACCCACAAGAGAAACAGAACTTAGGAGAGTTCCAAAAAAATGACCAAGTGTCACATAATTCAGAGAAAAGCATCTGCCCACGTCTCCCTGTCCCTTTCTGACAGCAGATACCGTCACCTCTAATGCAGCAGAGGAGAAGGGGTGGGCAGCTCTTCTGAGACGGCACTGGGAGCTGCACAGCAGCAGCAAGGAGAGCTGCCAGGGCTCTCAGCACGCGTGGGGCAGAGCTCAAGCTCCAGTACTCACCAGAGAGCTGAGGGCCTGGCTGCAGCACTAGGGGCTATATCCACCAGGGAGAGGCTTCTACAGACACAGCCCTACAAGGAGCGTTTTTATAGGCAAGAGAACAACTTAAACGCAGGAGGAGCTCACAGTGCTGAGACAGGAGGCCCAGAGCTTCTCTGGCAGGTACAGCAATGAGGGCAAAAGGAAGCAGCAGAAATACAGGAAAGGAAAGAAAAACAAGCCAGCAGAGAAGGGAGGGAGGGCTGGCTCTGGTACAGGACAGGAGGGTTTAAGCACACTCAGCCAGGAGCAGTCCAGTCTGGACAATCAATTATGGGAAGATAATTTGTCTGCTTGATTAAAGCCTCCCTGGGGCATTGGCTCGTTGCTGGGGAGAGCAGCAGAAGGTGCCTGCTCTGATCAGAGCCCGATCCATGACTTATTGCTGCAGTCCCTGCACAGCAAGCACGGGAGGTGGGCGCTTAGCAGGCAGAGACAGCCAAGAGCGTTGCTTCCATCCTTCCGACAGCGTACCTCACCCATGGCTGTTGGCACTCGGCGCCGGGTCACCCAGAAGGGAGCCCTGAGAGCTATTCAGACTGGACCCCGGTAAGAAAGCTGCTGCTGCAGCAGGAAAACCAGCACCTGAGTGCTGAGGCCCGGCAGAGGGAGCGGTGCCGGCTCAGACATGCCCTCCAGTGGTCCCCATCCCCACACCCAACTGGGAGCGCTAACGCTTGTTCCTCTAGCCTTACAAGAGGAAGGTCAGAGAAGGCTTTGCAGGGGCTCGGACAAGGCTTGGGGATGCTGACAGTGCTGAGAAAGAGAATTTCCAGGAGCCACAGGCTGCGTTTGCACACATGAGGCACTGAAGTATTTACAGGCTTGCTTCTGCACTCTTCTGAATCCCCCTCACCCCCAACAAGGTCTCACTCTAACCCACTGGAGGCCAGAGGAGGCTCCCATCTCACCTCTTGCACCAAACTGTTATTACCTTCAGCTGCGAGAGCTCATTAGCTCAAAGGCAAGTGTGCAGATACAGCCTCACACGAAGGATTCCCCTTGGAAGCACAAGGACACGGACACACACAGGTAACCTGAATAAAGCGCTGCTTAAATCCAGAGCAGTGTTTTGGGGGTTTGAGAACTGACAGAGCAGGCCACGAGGTCTTTCCATTCATGGTCCTACAAGGAAGCACAGCTCCGAGTTGGCCAGTTCTGAATGTGTCTGTGAAGGGCCGTTGCCTGCACTGACGCACATCGATTCACTCGTGTTCCTTGTGCTCATCGGGGGTTATCAAGGACTGACATTTCCAGGATGCCATGAACTGCTGGCAGACCCGCTGAGTACAGGATAAACTATACTAACAGGGGTCCTTCTAGGGCTCCCCAGTCCTTAAAGCTATGAAAGGGGCAGCAAGGCTAACATCATCCACGCTAAAGGACTGGGTTCTCCCACGTTACACCAACACACGTTTCTACTCAGCCTTGCAACGTGCCCCACCAGCTCCTATAGTCCCACAGCTCCCACTCCTCACGGTGCTCTCAGAAGCCCACAGTCCATCATAAAAGTCCACACCTCGCTCTTCTTGCACGCTCAGCAGCCCCATAGCACAGCTTTGCCTGCTGCACAGCTCACTTACCTCCTCCTCACTCCATTTGCCAGGCAGGCAGCAAGAGGAAGAGCTGAAACCCTCTCTGGGTTCCCTTTAGCATCCCTGGGCCTTCCCCGCCTCCTCACAGCTGCAGCAGATCCCAGATGATCTGCTGACCACAGAGACCCTAACAGGCTGGTGCTGCTCACTGCCTAAGTGCTGCTCGGGAAGCCTTTTAAAGGGACATACAGTAAATCTACTGCTGGGGAGCAGTTTGCGTATAGAATGCTTTCCTGATAAAATACCCATTTCTCAGCCTTTTAAGGCTGTTTTCCTCTGCAGTGTCACTGCAGCACAGCCTATGTACAACAGCCCTTGGCATTCACCTGGAGAGATGTCGCACAAACAGCCCTCACCCCGTGCAAACTGCCGCTCTTGGAAAGTTTGCTCGCTTTGGCTATTTTTGCTTTCTATGCATGAGCATCTGTGTGTGCCCATCCAGACAGACCCTTTGAAATGCGCTGCTGGAGGACGCTTCAGTGTGCTGTGTTTAGCCAGTTCTAGCAAAGTTTATGTGTAAGTGCTGAAAACGTAAAGGAAAGCCCCTGAGGCACCAAGCAAACCTTGTGCTTACTTCCCCATGAGCTCCATGAACCCTTCGCTCAAAGTTCTTAACGAAGTCTCCCTTGCCCCAAGGGCTCTACCATTTGGGTGAGAGATGGGCGAGAGTGGCCCTGTTAACGTGTGTGTCTCTCCCTCTTTCCCTGCCCAGCCTCAAGGCCAGCCTGCAGAAGAAGGTGAGCCAGGACTCCATGGATTTGTCGGGGATCCCCCTGACCATGCGGGATGTCCACCGCATGGCCTACTACTTGCAGAACAACGGGGACCACCTCACCTCCATGGATCTGAGCTTCACCGAGCTGAACGACGACATGGTGCGCCTGCTGCTGCCCTTCCTCTGGGCGCTGCCCAAGCTCACTCAGCTTTCCCTCAACGGCAACCGACTGACGCGGGCGACCACGAAGGAGCTGACCGACGCCATGAAGGACATGAACAAGTTCCCTTGCCTGGCCTGGGTCGATCTCGGCAACAACGTGGACGTCTCCTCCATGCCACAGCCGCTGCTCGTGGGCCTGCGCAAACGCCTCAGCCAGCAGACCACGCTGCCTACCATCTACGAGGCCCTCGACTGCGACTCGGAGATCTCCAGCGGGCACGAGGGCAGCCAGCCAGAGGATGAAGCAGCAGCAAGCACCCCGCCACGTGCTTTTTCTCAGCAGAGCTGCGAGAGGTGACTGGATAACAGGCCGGCGCTGGCACACCGAAGCCACCCCAAGGAGAAGTCTTGAGTACAAACATCAAGTAAAGGGCCAGCTTTACCGGCTTCCGTTGGCTCTTTTCTCTCGCCTTCCGTGACATCTCCCCCACCTTGCTGTGAGGCAAAAGCCTGCCATCCCCCCACAACGTGCTCCGCTCCCTCCCCTCACTGCCAAACCCATCACCCACGTTCCAGAGAGGAACCAGTGACTTACAGCGAACCTGGTCCCCAGGCAGGGTCTCACTGGAAGACGGGAAAAGACCTGTCGGAGTCAAGAATATCCTCCAGCAGCCATTGGGTTGAGGGAAAGGGATGGGGGGAACCTAAAACAGAAACAGGCTTGTAGTTTACTTCCTTTCTTCCTTTTCCTATGCACCTTGGCAACCTTGGGACCTGCAGCCTTGAGTGTGAAAGGAGGTACCCAAGAGCCTAGCTGCTGCGGAGCTTAGTTGAAGGGCTCGGAGGCCAGAGCTGGAGCCCAGCAGTGTGTCTCCCTCTTGTGTCTGGCTCCTTTTGTTTTGTTTTTTTCCTATTGTGTGTTTTGTATTAACGTCTGAACAAAGGGACTTGGTCAGAGACCATTGGATGGCGTAGGCTGGGGCGGACACATGGCTTGGAACTGCAGCATCAGGATATTTGCTGTGTGACCGGGGTGAGAGGGAGGGGAAGGAGGTCTGTGTTGGTGGGAGCATGGGGGATGGGGGGAGTTGGGGTGGGATGGGAGAAGGGGGGAGCACGGGGAGGGGGAGCAGTATTGTGGATTAGCAGCACTGGTTTCAAAAACTCTGCTTGTGTAGCCAAATGACAAGTTCCGAGCGAAACGGAGGAAGAGCAGACGACTCGGCGCATAACTGGGGCCCTAGAGGAGCAAGCGGTGAAGGTGCCAGGTGTGGGCACTTCCCAAGCTCAAACGCGAAGCTTCGGCTCCTGCTGGCACGTCGCATACCTCATGGTATCGCCAGGATGTGAGCAGCTGCATCGCCATTTCCAATGTCCAAAACCCAAACCGCAGATGCAATATTCCTGGTGTTTTCCACGTTGCTCGTGCTCTATGTAAATGTAATAAATGGTTCTCTTGGACTTGAGCATGAAGCACTGCGGAGTCTGAGTATCTGGGTAGCTCACAGATGGAGCCAGCAGCCCAGACGCTGCAAGAATATGGGCCACGAGCACCTGAGCAGTGTGGGAGAGGAGCAGCAGGTGCCGTTCCCATGGGCAGAGGCACGTTCCTCTCTGTAAAGTCAGAGATGTTCACTTGTAGGCTGCCACCTTGCGTGTTGCAAGGTACCGAGGCAAGTAAACCGATCAGGCTTCAGCCGACAAGTCAAGTCCTATGAATTATCAGTCCCCACAGGAATTAAGAGAGCAGATACGTTTGTGAAAGAATTAAAATTTAAAGAAAAGAGACATGCAAAAAACCCCATAAATCCTGTCCCTCCTAAATTCACTATGGTAACTTTGCCTTCCTCTGCTGATTCTCTCTGGGAGTCTCAGCCCATGTAAGCAGCTCTCATAAACAAAGCCATACAAATCCTCATGAAATAAATCCCCCTTTTGTGCTTTTGCTGATTTTAAAGGACATCGCAAGAAGGAAATCGGTGATGTTTTTCAAGTGATTTATCAAGAGCGTGAGAGCACTGAAAGGTATCGGTGTCTCTGATCTGCTGCCAAAAGCCCCAGATGAATGCAGTCCCTTGGGGAAGAAAGCTGGGTTAAGAGTCACTGCTGAGCGTCACAACCTGACGCTGCAAGTGCTGCACCAGCCCTCTTCGTGCTCTGCTCACTGGAGCAGGACCTCAGATCCTTCACATTATTAACTTGCAAACAGAAGTCTGGTGAAGTTTCTTCCTGGTGACCAAGAAGAGCAGAAGAGACAAGGTAAAGCAAATACAGCCAGGGCCAGGCACTGGGGGGAAAAGGCCCCGAGACAGCCGGGATGTGCTGGCTGGACAATAGGATGGGCAATGGGTGAGCAAACACAGCCAGAACCCAGCCCGAGGTGGGAACGGACCATGTGCTCCTGCAGAGTTGTCACCCAACCCTGTTGTCAGCCCTTCTAGGGAATCTCGGGAAGTGGAGCGGTTTCTGTGGCAAAGCCTGGCTTTGGGGAGCAGGAGATGGGTTTGCAAGAGGCAAACCAGAGCTGCCCCAGTAGCCATTCCCATTACCGGCAGAAGGACCATGCTGCTTCCGGAGGTCATCGCCTGATTCTTCTCTCCGATCCTTTTTCCCTTCCGTCTGTGGGATCTGTTTCCTCCCGTGGAAGAGAAGGGAATAATTTTTTCTTCCTTTCCTTCCAAAATACCTTTCAGCAGAAAACGAAAAGCATTTCAAATGTCAGCAAGATCTGCTTCAACTCTTACAGTCTAAGCAGAGCAGCACAGTGCCAAGAAGAGAACTCGGGCACGAAGCGCTGAAATGCAGGCTTGGAGCCGCCTGGTGACTCAGTGGAATATCTTGAGAGAAGGAGCAGGGGTGCTGAGCTTTCCATCTTTGGCTGCAAGCACTGTCTCTGCAAGGCTCTGCCTCAAGGCATCTTCACAGCTTTTCCGTAACGGTGGCCACCTCCCTGGCACCTCGAGAGGAGGCAGGACACCTGCGGCAGCCCAATATCCATTCCACAGGGATCTGTGCAGCCTGTTTCCAGCCCTGCTGAAAGCCGGGCTTTGCTCTGAGCTGTGCTGGGCGACAGGATGGAGACAACCCCTTGCTCACCCCCAGTAATGCCAGTTGGCAGGTCCAGGAGCTGGAGCTGGAGCGCGGCTTGAAACAGAGCGGCTTCAGCCAAGCAGCTGTGTGATCTGCGTTTGTTCCTCCATATGCACTTGGGTGCTTTGCCACTGAATCCTCCCCGTGGAAGACTGGTTGTGAATTAATAAATACAAATGCAAATGATGAGGTCCTGGCTTAGGAAAGTCCCACTGCTCTTTGGATGAACTCCGATGGGCTTCAGCTTCACTAAGGAGAAACTACCACAGTACACCCAGTTGCTCTGTGCCTGCTCCCGACTGCGCTGACAGTGACGGACTCCGTGGGAGCACCGTGCTGTGCATCCAGCTCCAGAAACAGAGCCCCCTACGGAGGAGAAGCACACTCCAGGAGCAGGCCTGGCAGCCCCAAATCCAGATGAAGCTCTTTGCATAAAAGCCGAATTCAAATACTAGAGAGGACGGCACAACCCAAAAAAGCCTCTCCTTGCGCTGACTGAGAAAGCTCAGGGCTCTCAATGAGGATTAAAGGGATGAGCTGATAATTCAGGTCTGCCCACTGATATCCCGAGGGAGCGGCTTTGTTATGCTCCTAATTCAGGGGACACCTGCCCTGCAGTGAGCGAGCTGCTGTCTCCTGCTCAGTAACACAGCAGGAGAGATGGATTCCTCACACCAAACACTCTCCTCAGGACCTGGTGTGGGAATGTAACCTCAGCAGCTTAAAGCAGCAACACACACCTCGGCATCCAGGCTCACCCCAGGCTGCCTCCCTCGCTTGCCGCTTCCCAGCCTCCCTGGGATGCTGTTGGGCCTGTCACTTCAGGACAGGTATTGAGCGGTACTTAGGTACACGGCGCATTCATTTCAGCAGGAGTCGTGGGCACAAACTGGACTCCAGATCCTGGTCTGAACCTCTCCATGGCTTGGTCTCCACTTCCCCTTATGAAATGTGAGGTGATGACACCTTTATACCCTGTAACAGTTTTGTAAATAAAACCCCCCAAAGGCAAAGGCACCTTGCAGCAGGAGGTCATCAGCAAGCCTAAGGGAGAGTTCCAGACCACACAGCATCTCCCTGCAAGCACAGGCAGTTCCTTCCCTTGCCATCACTGCCCCAGAGCTGCTGGTATTCCTGCCGAGGTCTCCGTCCCGCTCCCTGTTAGCATTTCAGGCACTGTGGGACAAAGGGAGGGGGTTTGCCGCACAAGCAGCGGTTTGCTCTGGAGCAGATGTAGCAGCAGCTCTCTGCTGAGCTGGAAATAGGGCCGATCCCCAACCACACAACAGATTTTAAGTCCCCAGGCAAGGGAAAACGAAGAACAAATTAAATGTTCACTGCAAGCAGTTTACTAAACAAAAGAACAATAATAGTGTTTTTCTGCCATTCTTCTCGTTTCTCTCAGCACAACTACGCATCTTCTGGATGCAATCTGTTCCCTGGCCAGGGCTTGGGCGCTCTCCCCTGAATAAACGGCGCTGGAACTTCTCCGCTGTTCATAGACTCCGATCGTGTCTGCTGAGCAGCAGGAGGCTGCACAATACTTGCTTATGCAATGACTGGTCCTGTGCCAGGAACAATAGCCTGTCTGCTAGGAGCAACCAATTCACACACAAAACCAAAAGACTTTTCTCATTAAGTGTCTGAATTCGAGGGAGTAAAAGCACCCCAACCTACTGGCCGTACTGCAAAGTAATGTCAGCCTCCACGCTGAGTTCAAGAATCCTGCTCCCCGGCCTTTGAGGAGCCGTTAGCATGAGCAGTGGAGGGTGGCACTTCCTTACTCGTTACCTCCAACACGCTCTTGACGCTAACGAGAACTCTTATTACAGGACCAGGGAACAACAGGATACTCGAAGCAATTAAAATACGACTTGATCTGGGAAAGTGCTTGCAGACAAGCAGTGGTTTGACTCCTCCAGGCACCATCACGCTGTAATCACGCGGTACCATCTCTATCCACAGGGGATGAGGAGGGGGAGAACAGCATCTCTGACGTGCACAGTGCTCTGCAGCCCCTGCCACCTCAGCATTTGTTTCAGGCTGCTCTGGACCAGGCTTTACGTGTGGTGTGTCCTTGTTTCCTCTCAAAGGAGCACTGAAGGCAGGAAGGTCCCATACAATTAGTATTACCTAACACGAGAAGATCACATCTTATTGCCTGGAATCACTTCAGCTGCAATAAGCGGCAAGCCCAGATCTAAAGTTTTGCCTCAGTCAGGATGGAAACACCAAAGAACCCTGGGAGAACCCTTCCTCCATTTTGACCTGTGGCTGAGAAATAAGCAACAGAATCACTGACAGTTTCTTGTAGGCCTCAGAATCCCACCCTTCGCTACCTTATCAAATCACAGCTCCGTTTGGACATCAGCCGTGCATCCTTGCTCATGGTTTACTGGCAAGAGGCAACAGGACATCTCCACCATAAATGGAAGCTCCCTGTGGAGCTTAGGTAGCTTAGGTAGTTTTCTGGAGGGCATGGGAGATCTCGGGGCCACATCTGTTTACCTCTGCCTTTTACTGGCAGAGATTAAGAGGCTGCTGCTTCTCCTACAAGTCTGAGAGTTGGTATTAACCAAGCTCTGTTGCCCTGGAGAACAGAGCTTTCACAGCATGGAATGTAACCGCACTCGGAGAAGACACACCGTGCTTGCTGCTCATCTCACTCGCACAGAAACCCTTCCCTCTCAGCCGTAACACGATTCCTCGCAGACTGATATTCAGCCAAGCACCCTTGGAAAATGAACTGAAGGAAAGCACAGCTTTAGGATCAGACATAAGCCAGATATCTGAGAGCAGCTCTGCATGTGAGGGATGAAGGTACCTGCTCAGTGAGAAGTCCCACAGTTCTGTGAAAAGCAATTTTTTCAAGGAAAATAATGCCTTCTCCAATCACATAACTCTGCTCTGCTGTTATCAGGGTCTCCCCTCTGGTTTTGTACTGGAGCACAGCCTCAGGCTGGACTGAGGGCCCGGCTGGGTTTCTACCTGCCCCTCTCCACAGTTTGCCCAGTTATGCAGCTTCCCTGTCCCACGTGAGCCCCCGAAAGGCTCTGCTGCACAAGGGCAGATGAAACACGGCACTTAAGCTGCTGAACTAGAGGAATCAGCTCAACCCACCCAAGCACACGTGCACCATGAGCTGATATGAGGGAAACACCCAGCACCGAGCGATAACCCAGGTGCTGAGGCAGCAGCACTCTGGGAATTCTGAGGGAAGGAAACATACTGAGCAGTTCCACGCTGGAGTGATAGCACCGAGTTTAGGAATTCTATAGCACAAGTGACTTTTCTTGCATTTTTTCCTTCCAGAGGGTTCTGGTTTCTCGTGCTTCATTCTCTCACGGGTGGAGCCATCTAGTGGGCGAGAACCTGCTTCCCTGCTGCAAGGACCACGCGTTCCATCCCGCACAGCATCGTGGAACTCACTGGCACAACAGTTACTTTAGTCAGAACTTAACTGACTAAATCGCTAGGTGGTACGTTTGTCCTTTGAGTGGGGCTAAAATTCCTACCACTGCGAAACTCCAGGATTTTTACTGCCTTTTCACATTAATAGTTCTTTCTGGAGGATTTACAGGAAAAAGAAGCAAAGGTTTGAAGGCTGGGAAGCACCAAATAGTTCCAGATAAGAAAATGTTTCCGTTAGGCGTTTGCTTCAGGAAGAGAAGGTGCTCCAGTTGCTGAAAAGGCTACAAAATCTCGCAGCAGATACACTCAAGATACACAGGAAGAATTGCATATCGTGCCGGTCCCATTCTGCTGGCTGACGGCAGCTTAACCCCACAGCACAGAAATTCCCAACTCATTAGCAACAACTACAAAACTGATGTGTTAAAAGCAACAGAAAAGGTAACGCACTGCAAATAAAAGACCTCAGTTTCAAACAGCTGAAATGCTGCCTACTAGGGGAGCACAGAGCGCCCAGCCAGCCAGGAGCTGCCACGGGAACACCTCTTACCCACCAGCTTGTCAACAGGGGCTCCAGGTGTCACTGAGGAAAGCATCACTGCTTCATGGACGTGGTTTGAAGGCTTTGTGAAAACGGCCTTGGTTTTAGACAGGTTCTGCAGTCCAGGCATAAGACAACGCTGTGGTGTTCTAATTAAGGTCAAACACATCTTAAACGCATTTTAAGGGGGTTTCTAATACAAACACTTGGGATTATTACTACCCAGAAGAACATGCAGCAGGGTTTTCCTAGTGATGCGAGACCAAAGAGAGCTTTATTTACAAACAGTTCAACAAAGGGATACACCAGTTCAACTTGGACGTCTGCACACAAGGGAGACTCCTCAGCATCAGAGCAGAAAAGACGAGATGTTCCTACAGGTACAGGCTGATAACTGACTGTATGCAGAGAGTGATGAACAGAACGGTTACGTTTAAACCCTTGAAGTCAGTCACACTTTTAGCAAAATCAAGTCACAGCCTCATCTGGCTGAGGTGGATCTGTGGCCCTCGGACAGGACTGTGTGTAGGTGTCACGGCCCAAAGCTGAGGTTGCGCTAAGCTCTGTTCAGATCAGCATCTGTACTGAGATTCTATCCTATTAATACTTTGTGGATAACCATTGACAGGACTTTCAACAGGCACCTGCCCTACTTCTCAAATTCACAAAACATTTCGGATTCATCCCTGAAAATGCCTGTTTTGCTCTGCCTGCTTCTCCCAGCCAGAGGGGGGCAAAAAGCCAAACTACTTGAGAGAGTTAGAATAGAGGTTTTTTCACTACCAAAGGTATGTGCTCCTAACGAAAAATCCTTCATTTGTCCAAGGAGAAACGTAAGAAATGCAAGAATATGGGTGCGACGTCCAGCTCTGAAGAGGGACCTCTATCTACCTACTGTAGATGCACAGGGAGCAGAACACGGTGTTGTCCCTGCATTCCACAAATGCAGCTGCTGCTAAGACTTTAAAACACATCATTTAAAAATTGTTCGACATCACTTTCGAAATCTTCAGAGGATGAATGAGAACAGAACTAAAGAAGGAAACATGAAGAGTTTCAAAACTCAACCACACAAATACAAAGTAGTCAGTTCCAGATATCAAGTCCACTACTTTCCAGACAAAACTGTTTGAAGTTTGCAATCAACCTACCGAGTATTTTCGCTGCCATACAAGAGCAGACAAGTTTTTGTCAGAAACATTTATTAAACAAACCCAATCCCAACAACACACGTGTAGCCAAGGTAACACCCCTAGTAAAAAAGCATGACGCTCAAGACCAAGATTATCTCCGCTTCTGGAAGATGTTGCCCCGGCCCATACCACGGCCTCTTCCTCTCGCAGCCACTGAAGAAAGAAAACATCAGGGATGATATGAATCGAACAAAACCGCATATTTATCTCAACAACCGACAACCAAAACGCAACAACACTTGGTCTCTTGCTTGGAAGCAAGGCCATCCCATGCAGTCCAGGAAGAGATGAAACAGTAGGAAGTTCTCTGTGAGAGGAACCAGAACCGATGGTTATGCAGCCCCATCACTCACAGCAGATGCAGCGGCTCGTTCATACTTTGTGTTCCTTCCCATCAGACACACACGTTTGTAGCCCAAGACTGAAACCCACCCTCGCCTCCCAAGGCTTTTCTGCAGAACTCTTTGTTTCGGCAGCCGTTACAGCCCCAGGTAACCTGCCTGCACTGCTACACTTAACCAAGGACGAGGCTGTTCCCCCCAGAAAGGTGTGAGCTACAGAATGGCGCACGAGTTACGGCTTCCCAGCAGTTTCAGTATCATCTTAACATCTAAATTTGTTTCACTAAACAAGCTTCGTGAGAGCACCCGGATCCTTCCCTAAATATTCCAGACAGTTGGCAGCCGCAATCACTGGAACATGGAAGATGAAGTCTGGTACAAAACCCGCTTACCAAGCCTACTTGTTAAATGTAAATTATTGTAGCACCAACATTACATTCAGGTAAGTGAGCAGTTTGGAGTCTTGACTCCCACTATGAAGATAAAATATACGGAAAACCAATGTAATTTTTCCAGTTCTTAAGCTTATGTTTCCTCAGTGATAAGAGATCCAAGTTTTCCAGTTCTCCTACAGCAAAACAGGGCAGGAGGAGAGCAAACGTGACCAAAACCAAAGCGTACGCACCTTGAGCTTTAAGAATAGCTGCTTTTCCTCGCCCGGCTCCAGAGCCCTGGTTTTTATTCTTCATGCTCTTCAGCATAGGAGCATTCTTCAACATGTCTGGTAAAATGAGAAACCGTATCTTGCTTCCTCGGATGTACACCTGCTCCAGCTGTGCCACTCGGCCATCTCTGTAGGTCACTGTGATGTTGGACATCTGGAAAGCAGACACCAGTCACTGCTTACACAGACCCCAAAGTTCGGTTATTGCCTCTGTCAGTTTTGTTTTCTCGTATTGATTCAGCTTTAATGCAGCTATTCTAACTATTAAAGGGGCGTTTTGATTTCAACAACTTGCCTAACGTCAACCAAAGCTAAACCACCTGAGGATGCCTAAAGCAGGGAGCACTGAAAAAGATGTAACACTTCCTAAATCAAAGTTTACTTACTCTTACATTCTGTGGTCTTAAGTAAATAATGCAGTAGAAACATTTATGGAACAGAATCTTAGGAACCCTGATATTATTGACATCAACGCCCAATCCTGCTCTAAAGCCAGAAAGGATAAGCTCTGGCCCTCCCAAAGCGCTCAGCAATCCTGAATCCACGTCTGCGTGGTCAGGGCACACGGCAGCACAGATCGCTCTGTTCCAAGACTAAGAGATGTTATTTTAAGCACACTGCCCACGGGTGAGCTGTTGGCCTCTCCAGGGCCAGATCCCGCAGCTTTCCCTCCCCTCCCCCCTCGGCAGCAGCTGTACCTGGCAGTTCATGTTGTCCTCAGCCTCGATAAGCTTCCCCCGGTAAACCTCTCCCGTGTTGGTCTCGCAGGTGACGATGTGGCCCTCGGCCTCGTGCAGGACTTTGATGGGCACTCCGATCGACATGGCTGCAGGGCTGCGGCTCCGCTCCTGCGGCGAGAGAGGAAGGAGGCAGCCGTTACCCGAGGAGCCGCAGACGCGGCCTCTCACCCCCGCGGCCCCCGAGCGCCCGTTTGCTCTCCGGCCCAACCACTCCGCGTGCTCGAGGACGTGCTAAGGCAGCTCCGCGAGGTCCCCCGGGGAGGGAAAGACTGGAAAGATCAGCGACTGGAAGGCATTTCCAGGTCTTTTCTGCCCTAGGAAACTCAGCTGTAACGTCACCTAACGGGGCGCTCGCACAACAGGCCCTGAGCGGGGAGGGGGGGGGGGAAGAGGGGGGAGGCGGGGAAGAAGGAAAGCGGGGGAAGGAAGGAGGGGGGACCACGGCATCCCGGGGTAGGGGGGATCCCGTGTCGGAGCGTTGGGTAGGACAGTGGGCAGCCTCCCGGCCCTCCCGGCCCCGCGCTCACCGCCCACGGCTCCCGCTTCCCGCCCTGCTCCGCGCAACCGGAAGCGGAACTCGCGGGGGCGGATGAAGGGCGCCCTCCTCGCCCCTTCCGGCGGCGCCCGGGTCCTCCGCGCCGCGCGCCCCCGCCCCGCGGTTCCGCCCCGAGAGCAGCGGCCGGCGGGGCCGCCATGAGGAGCCCCGGGGAGCGCAGCCCGGCGGGTGAGGGCAGCCCCAAAACCCCCCCCCATCTCGGGATCACCCCCTCCCTCCCCGGCTCTTCCCCGGCGCTCGGGTTCCCCTCGGCTCTCACGATCCCTCCCCGCTCAGCTCTAGGCTCCCCCAGTCTCTCTAAGATGAGCGAAGTGAACCTAGACCGAGCACAGAGGGCTCCGGGTTCGGGGCAGCAGAGGGCCCTGAGGTTAAAGCGAGTGTTTAAGTGGACAGGAATCCCACACTTACACTCCCCGAGAACGACAAAGCACCCCTGGCAGTCGGTGGCTGGCGGGGCTCGGCAGCCGCAGCGCTGGGTTTGGCAGCTGCAGTGCGGTGCGGGCTGAGCGCTTGGGTGTTGTGTCCCCACAGCCGAGTGCGTCCAGCTGAAGGTGCCGGTGATCCAGCAGCTGTACCACTGGGACTGCGGCCTGGCCTGCTCCAGGATGGTGCTGCAGTAAGTGGCGCTGGGGTCGGGGGGGATCCCAGCCCTGCCAGAGGGGCAGTGGGAAGCGGCGCCCGGGGAGCAGAGGCTGCTGAAGCTGCCGTTAGCCGAGTCTCAGGAGCTCACGTATTCTCGGGGACCCTTGCAGGGTTCCTACTGCAAGGGCCTCGCGCAGCTCTCCGGGAGAAGTGAGGGAAAACAGAAACTTGGGTGAAGCTCAGACCCTATTTTGACAGATGCAAAGCCCCCAGCGGCTGCAGGGGCAGGATGGCAAACGCGAGCTGATAAAGGGACCTTTCTTCCCTGCTGCTGCAGTTCAGAACTGGGACCTGGCACAGCACTTCACCCAGTTCATTTCTGTGCCCCGAGCGTCAGGCAGGCGCATCACCACTCATGAGTCTGTCCTGCCGCACTCGGCTGGTGGGATGAGTGGTTTTGCTCCAGGAGTTGTCTCACTTCAGAACCCTGTGCTCTGTGACCCTCTGGGGGTTTGGTTTCGGTTTGGATTTTCGTTTTTTGATCTGGTAGCTGTCCTGCTGAACTCCTCTTTCCTTCCACAGAGGAACATGAGCTTAGGTGCAGGAGAAATACCTATTTAGATGTCCACTTAGTAGATATGAAGCAGAAGATTTTCATTTCTCTCCATCCCTTCTGCCAAGACGTTAGTCCGTGTGCTGGTAATTTCCCATCTTGACTACTGTAACCTCTGCCTCCTCGTTCCCTTTACCTCGTTGCACTCCAGTCTGCCCAAAACTCGGCTTCCAAGATTAATCTTTTCACCCTGTGGATCTGACTCTGTTTGCCCTGTACCCTCAATTCCAGTTCTTTTTTTGTTGTTGTTCCATTTACTTCCATTTGTTTTCTGAGTCCCGGAACTCTGTAACTGCCCCTCCCACCCCTTTGCAACCTGCCCCAAGCTTCCTTCTGACTTCATGTCTCCTTTACTGCCTTTTGCGTCATCGCTGCGTGAGACAAGCTTCCTTTGAGTCTTTCCTGTTCCTTTGCCATCCCTCCTTTTGTGCTCCGTCTGTCGCCCGAGGACAGTTCTAGTCTCCAACACTCTGACGTGCTTGTGCCTTCAGCCTGTATGCCCTTCAGGACAAAGTTCCGCACGTGCTCAGCGTAGCTTGCCTGCTGTACAGCACCTGCACACTTGTAGCACTAGAGAACAGTCAAGATAGCCAAACATTTCCTATTTTACAAGGTCAGCACTAAAGTCAGTTAAATATCGCCCCCTTCCCTTCCTTTCGGTTCGGTTTCTTTTTGTTCTTTCTTAGCCAAACCCATTGTTTCGGTTTTTACGTCCTGTGATGTGGATGCTTGAGCTACAGCAGGTGTTTGGCTTCTCCCAAGATCTGTCCCTGCCTCTCCCAATCCCATAGGTACCTCAACCACTTGGACAATGACGAATTTCAGAAAGCCATCCACGACCTCCAGTTAACAAAGAGTATCTGGACTATTGACTTGGCCTACCTAATGCGGCACTTTGGAGTTAAGCATAAATTTTGCACCCAGACACTTGGCGTGGACAAGGGCTACAAAAACCAGGTTAGTATTCAGGTTAGTAGCGAGAGAGGACAGGTGGTTCTAAGAGCCCTGTGTGCCGTGGTACAGAAGCTCTGCTGTTATTGACAGTTAACCACAGTTCCTGTAAACAAGGTTTGCCTGTTGCCAGAGCCGGCATGGATTGGTTCTTCAGGCGAGGCTAGGTACAATCCCACGTATTTTCCGTCTTTGATTCTATAATACAAATTCTAAAGTTTTCCTGTAGTGCTCACGACAGGTTCCTGGAGACTGAAGCGCTCTGTTTATCCACAGCACAGGGACAGCCTGGGCAGCAGCAGTGCTATAGCCTCCACGCTTGCCCCACCACCGCGCCCCAGCCCTGGCCTGGAAGAACCACCTCTAGAGGTGAGAGGGGAACTCGCCTCCAGGACGGCCAATGAGGGCCTGGAGCGGTGACGGCTTCTCTAACGCCAGCTCCTGCCCAGTTCAGGCGCCGTTCACACAGGCGCTGGCCGCTGGATGGAAGTTACAGCCATAGCTGACCAGGAGTGAATACTTATCATTTAGAGTAGAAATTCTTAGCCTGTTCCCAGTGAGCTAAGGGAGAGACCTCGTCCCGTAGGCAGCGCTCCGGCTTCTGCAGGCCCTTGCTAGCAGGGATTCGAAGCGCTGGGTTACCCTCGGTCCTAACTTCCATTGTCTCCACAGTCATTCTACAGGAAGCACTTTGACACAGAAGAGAATCGAGTGAATCAGCTCTTTGCACAAGCCAAAGCCTGCAAGGTGCTGGTGGAGAAGTGGTGAGCTCTTGTTCTTTCCTTTCTCTCTGGAGATTCTGTGGGCCCTGTCCTTTTCCTGAGCTCACCAAGCTGAACAGATGAAAGAAACTGAAATAATGTTGGGTTATTTTTGCAGCACGGTAACTGTTCAAGACATCCAGAATCACCTGTCCCAAGGTCACGTAGCCATCGTCCTGGTGAACGCAGTCCTGCTCTTGTGTGATCTCTGCTCAAGTCCCGTCAAGTACTGCTGCTTCCTCCCCATTGGGCAGAAGTGCTTCTGCAGGAATCCCGACTACCAGGGCCATTTCATCGTGTTGTGTGGCTACAACAAAGCCTCAGGGAGTATTTACTACAACAACCCTGCCTACGCTGACCGTGAGTAGCCCGTTCCCTGGGGGGGCCTCAGTAACCCAGAGCGGCAGCCGCGCTCCCGGCACAGGGCACTTGTATTCCAGGCACCACTAAGCCAGGGTCAGACGGGGCTGCCACGAGCATTAGCAGTGCACTGTGAGGTGTGATTTACTTGAGGCATTCCAGCAAACTCTTTGGGCTTTCAGACAGGTGAGCGAGAGCCACCGAACCATCCCCGTGTGCACAGGGTCCCAGGAGGGCAGGTGTAGTACCCGTCCCCTGCGCTGCTTCAGGGGGCAGAGAGCTGAGTGAAGCCGGAACCCGAGCTCTCAGGTCTGCTCTGGGGAGTTGTTCCTTTTCGTTGCAGAGCCTGCCAGTCCCCGTGCAAGAGCCTTCCACAGGCAAACCCTTCTGAGTTTGTCTCAGCGTTGTGCTCCTCCTTCACAGGAACGTGCTGCACCAGCATCAGTAACTTCGAGGAGGCCAGGACAAGTTACGGCACCGACGAAGACATTCTGTTCATCTACACGGACAGCTGACACCCCTGCCGGCGCCGCTGGCCTTTCCCGCGCAGCCTGCACGGCCGCGGGACGCTTGTCTCAGGACTCCCCTGCAGGGACTTGCTCCGGAACCGCAGTGGGATTGCAACCACAGGAGGCTTTACAGACACTAACGGCTGCGATGCCGTCTTCATCTTTGTTTTCTGGTGATGTCTTTGATTTTTGCGGTAGCTGTCTCACTTGGTTTTGCTCCCCATTTTCAACGCTGCACATTTGATGGCAGTTTTAAAATTCAGGCCCACGGCCTGTTCACTTTGAGCTCATTCTCAAACTAACCACATGAGGAGGAGGAAGCACCAAATTTATGAACTTTAACGCTTGATAATTCCTGCACGGGGTTGGGTGAACAAAACCAGGGGAAGAAACAGAAAATACCCATTTCTCTCTGTCAGAGCATCAGGGACTGATCCTCATCCTCAATCTAGGGATTTGAAGTTCAGCAGGGTGTTACGGAAGGAAAAAATACGAACTGAAAGCACTTCTAAATAACAGAAATGCCTCGCAGGCTCCTCAGTACTGTCTGCATCGTGGGAATGGAACACATATACTCAAACAAACTTCCCCTGTAGTAAACTCACACAGATTTAGCATTTATGCCACTGCAGTAAATACCAAGTTGTAGTTACTGGTATTGTTCTCTTGTACTACAAACTCAAAATCTCAGAGCTCTGCATTGCCCTGTGAGCTGAAGGGGAGACATTTTATTTGTACCTCCATGGCTTTAGTGGTCTCCTGCAACCCACATGTGCCAGTTTCTAGGAATCCATTCTAAATATAAACTTTAAACTTACTAAGTGAACTCAGAAGATCTTACCCACAGGAAGGGCACACGTTGTGTGTGTGAACTCTAAATACCTGTTGGGATACGCTAGATAGTAAAACACTGATTGTAATCAAGGCCAAATTTTGCTATTTGTGACCTAAGCTCAGCGACCTAAGAAAGCTGAGATCAGTTAAGGAAAGAGGGAACACCAGCATCTCAGCTCCAAGTTGAAAGGCAGGAATTCAGATCTCCCAGCTCTTGTACTACGGCTGTACTTGGATTAAGCTGGAGTTACTGTATTCAGACATTATCAAGTGAAACTGTCATCACCCCATTCACGATCCTTTCTGCATTACCTGAGTGTAATTGCTTTGCTGAGGAGCACTGTAAAGCACAGGAAACAGCCACCTAATTCAGACTCATCCATCACCATTTCCTACAAGTCTTGATGTCCAGGCCTGCCTGTGTTGAAGCAGGTAGAAAAATCACCGTTAGTACTCGTGTAAAACTAGCGAAACTTTATCTTGCACTTTAGGCAGAGAGAGCCCACCTCTGGTGTGGTTTTAGGAAAAGCACTGTTCGAGTTGTGGAACTGCATGAACAGTAGGACAGTTATTTAGTGGTGGAAATAATAAATAGGAACCTACTTTCAGGATGGTAACATTCTTTACCAAGACAGAACATTTTGTTCTGTCAGTTGGTGACTTATAGAGAAGTTGCCCAGCAGAATCTGCAGTGCTCCAAAGGCTTTAGTACAAAGGCCCCAAGTTGCAGCAGGAGTTTAAAAATGCAGCAGCCTTTAAAAAGTTCTGAACAAAACATACATGACAAACTTAAGGGTCTCAGATTCTGCTTCTCCCCTGAACTGAGAACGCATCCTATTGCTTATGGTTGCTGCGTAAAACTCCTGCTGATCTGGGAAAGCGCCAGCAGCCCCTCTGAAAAGGCACAGCCCCTGCTCCGGAGAACGCCCTCCGACTGCTCCGGAGCAAGGCACCACCAGGCTTTTCTCCCAAGTCCAAGTGCACGGTGATCGATTTAGAGAGATTGAATTAGCTGTGTTACTGGTTAACTGGTGTGTAAACTACAGGCTGATCGAATGCCCTCCCTTAACCCACGGCCCTGCAGGAAGCTGGGCATTCAGCGCCGAGCAGCTGCCCCAGGATTTATCTTAGAACAGGCCTGGTTAGCTGGATAAAACCGCTTCTTACCATGGCGTTTAGCCTATCCAGATGGGAATCTGGGGCTTAAACACAAAACATGAAGTAAGGGCCTGCTGAGTGGTGTGAAGGGCATAGGTAGGTGTAATGATGTTGACTGCTCAGCGTTGGGAACCCAGGGCTTAAATACTGCAACAACACTGAATGATAAACAGAGCTGTTGGAGCTAAAGCAGACGAAGGAAAGTGCCACCAGCACCACAGGAGCTCTGGCAGCCACCAAATGGAACGTGGTGTTGAGATGAAAACTAAAGGAAGAAGTGGAAGCCAAGTGAAAAAGCTGAGAATTTAGAGGACACTAATTCAGGTTCAAACGAAGCTCACTGCACAAGCATTCAGGTCATCTGCATTTTCTGAAACTTCATTTCCCATTACAGGATTGTCCATCAAAATACTCACTCCGAAACTGTTTTGTCACCGTTTCCTTCGTGACGTCAATAGCAAAGGAAGGGGTATTTTACATGCAGGGATTTTATACATAAATATATTTTTATTTGTAATTAAGCCATTCTCAATAAAGGTTTGAAGTCACAGATAACCCTGTAACGTAACGTAGCAAGTGCATTTATTAACTAGTTAATGATTATGAGAAGTCTTGGAAACCCTCTAGAGGACATGTTCTGTTCAGGAAGTGGCAGGGCTGAAATTGTCATTTGGGGGGGGAAAAATGAAGAGTTCAGATATTTATTTCAGCTGCTAGGCTGAACTGGCTCCATCCAACTCCATCCCAGGTTGCAGCAATGTTTCACCATCACTTTACAGCAATGTATCCTACTCGATTTATTTCTAGTACGAAGTCACCCCACAGTACCTTTTCCTTTGTTATGTAACATTGGATTGTAATGAGGTGCTCTCTGTTACTCTTTGATTACGTTGGGTGTAAAATAAGGCTGGACTGCTTCAGCGAGCTTCTCCGCATACATTTCATATCTACCAGTCATCTGGGAAAGAAAAACACAAAGCATCAGCTCTTCTATTGAGCTATCAAAGTACTTACACAGAAAATACCCATATGCACCGATTTCGATGGCCACATATTAGCTAATTTCCCTGTCCTTCTTGACAAAGAATAATCAGGACAAGTTGTTTAACTTTTGCTGCTGTAAGTTTAGCAAAGGTGTTACACCTAATGTCCCTCTCAGGTATCACTGAACACAAACTGCAGATCCCAGAACAGCTTAAAGAGGCTCCTGCTTGCTGTCACGGCATTTCTGCAGTGGATAAATGACGACTTCATACTTCCTCATTCCCCTCATATCAAGAATTACCTCTGTCTTGGCCACAAATGAGAGGAAAAGGAAATGGATATCCCCTGTCGTATAAACAAAAGCCACAGCTGTGCCTCATGTGCCAAAAGTCCAACAATAGTAACCACCTCGTCAACATAAACCCAAGGTGCTGAAAGCACGAGACTTGAAGACAACAGAAAATAAGCAATTGTATACAAAGCAGCTAAAAGTCAGTGTTTTGCTTTTAATGGTTGTTTGGTTTTCCTAATCAATACAATTGTGGGTGTTCAGACCCCCCAGAAGCTGTTGTGAGCAGCGCTCCATGTGCTTCCTGACACACCAATCATCACCTCAGCAGGAAGGGCCTTGGATTGAGGTGGCAAAGCAAACCTAAATGCCTACCTGACTTTAAAAAAATGGGAGTCTCTCAGCATAATTTAATTCCCTTACATCAGCAACTAGATCTCTACCCCAAACATCTGTAAAATAACAACCTGAAATAACGCTTTGACCTTAGTCACTATAGGGATTGGCAGCATTAGCAAAGACATTCAGCTCTAGCTAAGAAATGATATAACTGATACGCAAGTTTGCCTGTTCCAACACCTTACGCAAGTTCAGTTCTGTATTCAGCAGGCTTACCTTAAAATTCCATTTGTCACTGACTTGTCTGCAAAGATTTAGATCCATCTCGACTACAAGAAGTCCATCCCGAGTGCGAGAGAGTCCTGGGGTCCGACTGCCATCAGGTGCCGCTACGTAACTGGAGCCGTAGAAATGGCCCAAGTCATGATGTGCTTAAAAAGATTTTAAAAACATGTAATGGCTTCTGCAAAGAAGTACACGAGTTAACAGGCTGTGTCCCCTAAAGCCCAGCTCAGTTTCTTACGAGTGCTCACTCCCTGGGCTTTATCACCCCCAAGAGTCACAGCACAATCCTAAGACAACTGTAGCTTTGACCAGGATTAATCTTCACGCCCAGCACAGCTTTCAGTTATTGAACTCACAGGGAAAACCTCACTGCGTTGCCTTTTAAATAAGGCTTTGTTACGCTTTTCCATTATTAAGTCTCTGAACTAATGTCAAAGTTTTGTTTTCACTGGTTTTTGTTTAGAATTTAAATGAATTCTAATTGTCAAATCATACGCTTCCAAACCAGCTGGCAGAGATGCACCTTTTCCTTTGTCAGTACAAGGTCAGAGGTGAAAACACTGGGATGTGAAGCATGGAAAAATATCTTACTTCCTATTGCAGAACTTCTTCTTCCAAGTTACCCACTATTAGCAACCACCGAGTGGCATTTCTCAACTTACCTTCCTCACCGTTTCCAGAAGTAAAGGCATTTTTGAAGTATTCCTGCAAAACAAAAGGAATCCATAGGTGGCAGCAGGATTCCACTGAATTCAAGGAAGCTCTGCCAGCCCACCCACTGCAGCAGGGAAGTTTAGACAAATCCATCGAGTTTGTTCTGGCACTATCAGCACGGTCCCAGGGAGCTGTGGGGAGGCTGGATCCTGGGATGGATGAGACAGCAAACAGGATCTTTTGTATCTCTGCCTGTTGGTCACACACTTTGGGGAACACATCTCGGATCACAATTCCAAAGAAGAGGAAAAAGAGGAGACGTTTAGCCACACACATCTTTGCGGATCACTAACGGGGACAAGTGTGCTCGTGGAATGGTGAAACCAAGTCTGGACTCTTGCAGGAAACCTTACAGAACACACAGGGGGTTTGGATAATCCGAAAGCAACAAAACCCGACTGTGTGCACTGCTTGTTTTCATTATAGAATTCCAGTGTCCAGGAAGAGGCAGCATCTGCACAGCAACAAGCACTCGCCTATCACTGACTCGGACATATATTTTATTTTCAGTCATTCTGGCTAAAAGAACACTGATTTCACCACAGAAACTATGAGAATGAGCAGAAGGGCGAGTGCTCGTTGCAAAGAGCAATTCAAGAAGAGGCAGCAGTGGCAACCAAAGCCGCAGTCTGCCAGCACCAAGGCAGCTCTCCATCTCGTCATCCCCGTCCACCTTCAGATCGTGCTAGAAACACTACCAGAGCTGTAATACGGGAGAGGAATCTACGCATTCCTGTGCTGTTCCGTGCGTTTCCTTGAACTTCCTCATGCTACAATACCCAAGAAAAAGAAAGAGCGAAGTGCAGCCACGTACCGTTCCTACCCTGTTGATGGGACACGTGAAGCAGTGATTGGCGATGGCTGCGTTTCTGGCTTCAATTGGCCACAGGGACTCACTGCAAAACACAAGAGGCGACAGGTACTTACTGCCTCTCTACTTCAGAGCTAAATTTAGGTTACGACAGTCTCACAAGATGCATTTTCTGTCAAAGAAGCCAAAATCTTAGCTGCTAAGATGGATCTTGTTCCTACAATCAAATCTCCCCACAGACAGAGCTGAGCACTAGAATTACTTCCTGTTCAAATACAGGTAGAAGCAATTCTGGCCGATAACCTGCTAAATGTGGCTTGGTCACAGCAAAGAAAAAAAAAAGAGAAAGAACACATCTCGAGATTTTCAAAGCAATTAAACTGTAAAATGGTTTACTCTCCAGATTACACAAAGGATTTACACTTGTGCTTTATGTTCCATTAACTTTCAACATACCAAACCTCAAGAATCACAAGAATTACCTCCTTTCTTCCCTAAATGGTCCAGGAGAGGCTTTTGCAGCAGTGAATAAAAAGAAAATTAATGTGAGAATAATGAAAAAATGGAAGGAAAAGAAAAATCCATTCTCACCACACAATTTCCTACTTCTGTTACTTCCCCCATTTTCCCAGCGTTTCCAGCAGTTGCCTTCCCATGTGCACTGGTCAAAAAAGCAAGTGTGCTTAACAGAAGCATCCTGAGAACTTCCCAGTCATTATGTACTAAACCAGTCAGTAAATTACATCCAATTGAGACCTGAGTACAGAGAATAAAACCCTCCTCCTCTCTGACAAGCCTCTATCGCTTCTCAAAGGAGATCTCATCTCCGACCAGTGTTTAACACTAGAATAGTCTTCTTTTGATTAAACAGTTGGATAGACAAGGGTCAAACTGGTTAACAGGAGGTCTGGAAATGACCAGAGCTCTCGAAGGTGACGCCTGTGACAGCAGGGACCTGCCAGACTGGGAGTAGAAGATGAGGCTCTGAGCATCTGACACGTTCCTCTCCCAGGCTCCAGAATCCTAGGAGACAGTGGCTGGACTGACTGACAGGACTTGGCTGATGGCCTCTTTGCTCAATCGCTTCGAGTCTGGCAGCCGCCTCCTCTAAGAAAAGGGGATTTTATTGAAAAGCTCCAGCAAATTACAGTTTCACAGAAGAGAGACAGGGAAAGAAGACTAGAGCCAAGAAGCGACCCCAGAGACAGTTTCCACATGGGTCTCAAGAGTCCTCTTCCTGCAATAAAAATTATAACCTTAAAAACAATCAAGTAAAAGCCAGCAATTAGGAGAGCCCGAAGCGCCCAGAGTACCAATGAAATGCTGTATGACAAGAGGGTAATTTCTGTTTGCCTTCCTGTTAATGGGCTGTAAGTGGACAAACATCACAAACATCCTTCTGGTAGTGGCATGAATGTCCCCAAAGCATTGCGCATTCATTCAACTCTTTCCAAAGGACATTTTCCAATATTACTCAACCTAAATTATCTTTTATACCAGAAACTATTAAAGGCAGTTTGAATGACAATAGCGCATCTCACCCACAGCTCCAGCTGGTAAATACAGGGACCTCTGCATCTGAACCGCCTGTGCCTGCAAAAATTGTGTGCTTCTAATCTGCTTTTCACATTCCTACTCTGTTATGAATGCTCAGTGTCCTCGGAACTTTCTACCTGATTAGCAACAAAGATTGGATGAATGTTCTTGGACCTTGTTACAGAGACAGAGAAACACCAAATTCACATTAAACGGGTCAGGGGGGGAGATTGGGTGAATGCCGAAGAGATGGAAAATGCTGAAAAGAGATATTCCTCTAGCATTTCTAACTCTTCTATCATGTACACCCAGTTCACGAGTCTATATTGCCCGAACATTTCCTACATTCAGGTTTACAAAACTGCAATTTGATACCACACTTAGTGGCTCCCGGGCGGACGATGCAAGCTGGCAAGCTCAGCCTGAAGGCAAATGACGAGAGCCGATCATAAAGCAATAACACTGCACAGATAATCTAAATAAACCATCATTAGTTTTCAGAACACCAGCTGGATGCTGGTTAACTCTGTCTTGGAGATAAGAGACCTGCAGATGTAGAACTAAGGTTCTGGAAGAGAATTAGTGACTACAAGCAGACTGGTAGCCCAAAACTCCAGGTGGAGGAGAATGCAGATTCCTGTGTGAAGGCAAAGTGAGGAGGCGACACCTCACACCCCAAGACCTCAGCAAGGTGCCCCCAGTCCCCAGCAAGGGGCTCAGAGGGTCAGTTAACCCAGAGCGCAAGCTATGGCCTAAAGCGGTAGGTGCTTTACCTGAGCGTTCCAATAGTGGCTGAAGGATTAAAGATGATCTCTGCTCCGTTCATGCTAAACATGAGCCAGTTCAGAGGGTGGTGGCGCCCGTAGCAGATATTCACAGCAATTGCTCCAAACTGCGTCTGAAACACGGGGTGGCCTGTGTTCCCTTCCATGTAATATGTAGACTGCAAGCAAACAGGACAAACGTAGGCTTCTTTTAAAAGCAACAAGAAATACCTCCAGCGTCGCTTTGACATATTCCCCAATTTCTTATTACCAGCTTCAAGTCACTAGCCCATGGGCGAGGGCACCACCCTCCACCCGGTACAGAGCAAACCCTGGCGCTCTCAGGCTGCTGAGATCAAATTCCAACCCCATTCTGTTTCCCTTCCCTCAGGCTGCACCTTCAGCATTGCCTGACTTTGGCATAAACACTTCTGACAACGACAGAAGCTTCTGCGGAAGCTGAAAAGACACCCACAAGTCACCAAACTTTAGGCACCTCTCAGTATTTTCACCGCATGAGATTTTTCCTTCATTGTCACAATCCATTGATTCTAATTAAAGAAAGAGATGATGAACGCTGTTCGAAGAACACAGAGTTCCTTTGCACTCAACCGTTATGCAGCGACATGCAGTAGTTTTATGAATGCTATAAGGAACTATCAGTGTATAGCTAAGATTGCTTATTTAAATTTCCTATATTCTCTAAACAAACAGAAGGCTTGAAATAACCACCAGGAAAATGACAGGATAAATCCAGAGAACACTCCTGAGTGAACCTGAGGCCAACCGTTGGCTTAGAAGATCCCATTTACCATATGCTGCAAACTTCTCTCTTATCATATCCAACATTTCTGAGCAGTTAGGAAGACACCAGTTCCTGTAAAAGGTGCCGGTGAGGAGAAGGACAGAGCGGTGGTGACAGTTATCAAGAGAGACAATCGTTCCAAATGAAACATACAGAAATGGCTCTTCCCACACACACAGGAAGGGTTCACGTGGAGTCACTGACGCTTGCCTAGTGCTCAGTGGCAGCCAGAAACCCAAGCGAATCTCAGACATTACCAGGAAAGGTACTGAAATGTGACAGAAAACACCGTTTTGCTGGTTTATAGGAATTCTGTGCGCCCGTGGCTTGAGTACTCCTGGTGGTTCCAGTGCCTGCAGTAAGGACACACGAAGGACGGAACAAGCAAAGGCAACTGAAGCAGGGGAGGGGAGGGGGCAGCTCCGTGTGAGGAGCAACTTCAGGGCTCTTGAGTCTGGAGACAGAAGGCTGAGGGAGACATTATGAATGAGATGTACAAAATCACAGAGGAAAACAATCCCCCTTTTATCTGAACTGCCCATCCTAACAACTCTCGCTGGTGGTCTTGAAGGAAGCAGAACCACAGCAGGCCTAAAGCAGGCACGGCTAGGCCGGGGAACAAGCTCAGGTCTCCTCCGAGCGTGGAACAGCATGACAGATACAGGGGGATCTTCTGGAACCAAGGAGAACTAGAGGTTTGTCACGCCCAGAAACCATATCTCATGTTATCATGATATCTCATTTCCTATCAGGTCTCTTGGGCACTGTTTCTATCTCCCTTCGTGTCAGCGGAGAGGACGCCACGTGCTGGGCACTCCCACAATGCCTTCTCCAAACAATGCCGCTGATACATGTCCATTGTTTCTTCTATTCTCAGTTTTCCTTCACAACAGGAGAAGGAAAACAAGAAAGCTGTTGCTTCAGGGAATTCGTCAGTCCTTATTTCTTTATTCCTAACCACAGATCACAATCATCTCCAGGGAAACAAACTGGGATGCCTCAAGGATCGATTTTTGTTTATTTATATGCCCTCCCTCACGTGACTGACCAATCTTTCCTCCCTCCCCATTCAGTTCTCACCAATTCAACCTGGATGTTACCAGGGCTCCTTTCCCTGTGTGCTCCGCAGAGACAATCCACCAAAAGTCATTTCCGACTCAACCTTTCCTTGGGGGTTAACTTTGTTGACAGAGAAAACAACATTAAAGTAACAGACGAGCATGAGCCGCCCCTGTAGTCCTGGCGGTTGCTGAAGTTCTTCTATCAGAGTTTCTGAGCTTGGAAGAACAGGCTTCCTGCTTTGCTAACCAAACTAGCTAGAAAGAAGGCATCTTTCTGGGGAAACGCTATTTGCTTCTGTGATGAGGTAGATAGAATAAGAAAAGTCAGAGCATCGTAGCATAAACAGACTGTTTGGTGGTAATTCTGGCCTTTGGGATTATAAGAACCAACTCCTTTCAGGAACTATGCAAAACTCTTAACGAAGTTCTATTTATACTTCACATGGAAAAGCAAAAATATTTTCTTTTTTTTAGGCGCCTTTCATTACAGTTTCATAGCTCGAAACAAGAAGTTTCTTGGAATTTGTTGATGTTCCACAAAACGCTTTCCGTAAAACTGGAGGACAACATATTATAGCAGAAGCAACACGGATTTATTTTTGTTTTATTACACAAGGAGAAAATCAAGAACGTGGAAAGTAACCACAATTCATTTTTAGTAGTGGTTGTATTTAGCATGGGTTTGTTAGTTACTGTTTGGCTAGCTCAAAGACCGAGCCAATAAAAGAATAGTACATATCAGAGTAATTGTTAAGGCCAGCAGGCAGTCCCGGCCACTGACAGGCCTGCGCCAGAAAGCCACCGAGCAGAAACCTGCCAACAGCTCCTCTGAGGAAACACAAACCAGCCCCAGCAGGTCTGGCAGCCCAGGCCAAGAGTTCCCGAGGTCTCCGTGAACACCAAGTTTCAAGGCACCAAACCCCTTCTGAAATGAACAAAGAGGCAGTTTGGCTTGTGAGGTGTCAGTGCGGTGCCTACAGCCTGCGGACAGGGGATACAGCCCCTGGGGCTCGGCAGAAGCGCCTCTGCTGGTCACACTCTCCAGCCAGCAGGGAGACGTTCACTTACGTGAGACAAGGTATTTTTAGACTTTGGTTAATTTTTAACCCCGATCTTTCTGCTTGTGATAGTTCTATGGATGGATAAGCACATGTCAGATCTACCAGTTCTCTTCTGACATTGCCTTTAGTACCAGTTCAGTTTCTGAAGCGTATCCTGGAGGGCAGCCTGAAAACCACTGGGGGCTGGGGGGAAGTAACGCGGTTCACAAACACAGGATGCCGCAAACCAGCAATTGTCACAACGAAGGGAGT
Organism: Coccyzus lansbergi; assembly: GCA_033558105.1. Lineage (NCBI taxonomy): Eukaryota > Metazoa > Chordata > Aves > Cuculiformes > Coccyzidae > Coccyzus > Coccyzus lansbergi. Next base: position 142,721 of record JAUMJK010001345.1, read on the forward strand.
CTGGTCACAGGAACACCCGCAAAAGAACTGTCATTTCCAAGCCAACCTCACAGAGAAATGGAGATCAAGGCCACAAATAACACTCACACCTGAACTGTGAAACGGCTGCTCTCCAAATCAAGTTCAACAAGCAGACAGGCACAAACTGCCCGAGGCAGCCACACAAAACGAACGGAACAGAGCAGGGACTTACAGAGCTCTGCTTTAAAGGTCCTCAATACTTGTGTAGTTCCTATCAGGCCACGGAAGAGTACATAACAGATTCAATGTTATTTGTCCTTTAAGAATCATCACTCCCTGCTCTTGAGAAATAAATTTACTATAATTTCACCTGAGAAAAACGTATTTGTCACTTAATGAACCACATTTTCCAGAAACACATTTTATTTCCTGCCAATACGACTGATAGAACACATGCTGACATGAACGAGAGCTGCAAAGTCAGACTAGCTTGATAATCACGACATGGACACAGCATCTTACCTCATTGAAATCTCCAATCCTTGGAATGTGGTTTTTCCTGCTTTTGCCGAGGACGGCTCCGGAATTGGAGATGACCACTGCAGCGTTCCAGAGAGTGCCCCCATGCACCTCATCTCGCTCCAGGATCGGGGATACCACAACCATGTTGTATTTCTTGGCCAGCTACACACACCAACACAATTGTCTGTTATACACAAGCCTGCACTAATTATGGTTTGTTCACAAAGAAGTGTTAGAGAAGTTTTCATCTGGTGTGTCACTGTTGCTAGCACACCCACACTGCCGCAGCGTCTCCATCAAAAAGCTCAGAGTTCTCCACCTGAATCCTTCAACTCGGAAGGTGAGATACTACTGGGAATTAAGTGTCCTAAGAGCAATGGCCACACTGCACACACTGCACCTGCTCCTGGGGACAGCAGGAGAGCGCTCAGCACAGCCTTTCCTACTGGTAGGCCAGGCGTGGCTGGCTCGGGGGGGCTTGTGTTTTAAAAAAAGGGGGCAATGTAATGCTGTTTTACACATTAAATGTTAAATAACATTGGTGTGAGTGAGAAACGGAGCAACCTCTGGCTGCCATGTCATTGGCACATTGACTAAACTCCACCACCATTGCAATCTCTGGAATATAAGAGCCAGACAGTAACAAACCTCCTTGGGTCCATAAATCCCCCTCCATGTTGTGTCATTTCACAGGGAGACGCCAAAGATTTCTGTGAAAGTGTTCGGAAAAGGCCACCTGTTCCCCTCCTACCTTCAAACAAGTATTGTTTAGTGCTTAGCTGTTCTAGGCAAGAAACACCTTTTAAATTGAAATTAAAAATATCTCCATGAATAATCGCTCCTCCCTTGCAAAGTTCAGGAACAGTTAAGCAGGCAGTTTCACACGATTTCCACCCTATAGGCAGCCTATAAATGCAAAGTAGCTTACAAAAGAAATACTGAACACAGTCGCTGCCCACTTCTGCTTTGCTCACTACAACATTTGTCAGGGAAGGTGAAAATGCCTTTTTGATTGTTTCAGTTTTGTCAGTACACACTAAACAGAAATCCATGCTCGTCAGGCAGTTACAGCCTGGCACTGGACGCTGGATGTTGCTTATTTTTTTTTTTTTGCTTGGTTCCTTTTTACCTCTTGACAGAATTTTGTTGTTGGCCCATCCTCTGCTGACTCCGCAAACTCAGTCCAAGGAAGCTTCTCCCTCGTACAGAAAGCAAAGGGCATGGCTGGAAAACACCAATGCAAGGCAAAGCTGACAAGAGTGTTCCTGTCACTCAAGAAATACACATTGCACAGATACAGATAAAAAAATTAACCACTTCCAAATGATTCCACTGTTTTCCTTGCTTAAAGGTGAAAGCCATTTAAAGATATTTTGAGCAAGGAGCTTTGGGCCCAAACAGGGCAAACCAGAAGTGACAGAATGAGGTAAAGTCTTACTGGAGGTGAAAATAGAGAATACAGCCCAGTCATTAGAGTGAGCTCTCTGTGAACAACCTGTCTCACCGCTCCAGCCTTCAGTTTGGTTTTCACCACAATTAAGCCTCAAAGACTCCATATTAATTAAAATTAGGTTTTTGAACTTTTAATATCTGTCTAGAAAAAAAACTAAAGCTTTAGAAGAAAAAAAAAATGACTGAGAGAAGGAGCGGCCCCCAGCACCCCCCAGCCTTCAGCAGAAGCGAGTGGCACACGCCTGCCACAGGCCTCTGCTGACTGACTCCTCGGGCCGTTTCAAAGCAAAGCCCTGAATTCTGCTCTTGTGTCCTGGAAGAGCTCCGCTGGCTGACCAGACACACTTCTGGGACAGGACAGCCGCTAAAACAGAAGGACTTGAGCTCCGACAGCCTAGAACGAAGAACATACTCACTCCAAGCCTCCTGGAAGCAAACTATGTTGACCCCACACATGGCAGCTACTTCCACCATCTCCTCGATGCGTCTGTGCAGTGCAGCCACCTGATTGCAACAAGAGTCACACTATGAAAAGAGCTGCATGATCTAAGGCGCCTGTACATCAACAGCCTGACTCTACAAGCTCTGGTCACACAAGATTTATCTTGTTCTATATTCAGCCTTACTGCTCTCAGGAGGAAGAACTCACTAAGTTATCATTCCTGAACACTGATAACAGAAAGTCAGATATAGATTTTATTCAAAGCAGTTAGATGCTGAAAATAGAGAAAGTTATCCAGTGGAATTCTATTTCCATGGTTACAACATTTAAATATGCAGCAACTCACTGCTGACTGACTTGCAGACAGCTAAAAATGTTAACAGATTCAGCAAAAATTATAGCTTTGTGGCTCATTGTAAACAACCTACAGAACGATGTTAAGTAAACATGAATTCAAAGTTGAGCACTCGGCATCTTGAAACATGAGGTAAGGGCAGCGTTTCCTTTGTTCTCTCCAAAGCCTGCTCACAGGTGTATCTTGGACACTCCCTACAAGTTACTAACTCCAAGATCCCTCTGTCCTAAGGGCTAAGTAGATTATTACAAACAAAAAAAAAGCCATCAAAGCATTTATCAGTTAGTAAAAAACACATTGTTTCAAAGTATCTTTTTTGAGTATTCTACGCAAAGATAAGCAGAGTTGCCGCACTCTGCACCAATACTTTCAGGTGCCAATAAAAAAAAAGGCCACAGGACAAGTCAGCAGTGACCTACGGACTCAAGAGCTCTGCTCTGCTTTACAGAAATAGTTGACTAGTTATTCATAAGGTAAAATCATTAATAGAACTGAGAGTCTTCAGCAGATGCCACAAACTCGATCCTTTTACTGAATTAATGACTTGCATCTCTGACTGGTAATCCTCCCAAACCCCATTCCTTATTCCTTCAGCAATTTTCTGTCCTGTCCCTGCACAAAACCATCGCTCAAGGAGAATTTATAAAGGTGATGTTCTCTGTCTCTTTTAAAGCTACTTTCTATAGACGTCACCTCAGTGCTTCTGTGTCCCAGGTGTTTGTAAAGGTCCCTTCCGACCCAAACCTTCCTACAAGTCTACATTAAGAGACGATGACCACTTTGTAATAAGATTTCATTTACTGCTGTACAAAGAATAATGAACACAGCTTTATTACCGTGTTTACTCTAATGAGTTTTCCTATAATAGAACATTTCTCAATTAAAACAAGAGCTGCACCTGTGCCTTCCATGGGCTCCCATCTCTTTTGATTTCAGGTAAACGATTTTCTGTTTCATTTGAAGGCAAAGGACTTGCATCTACAAAATCAGTGACTAACTGTTTAGCTTTGCAAGGAAGCTCCAGCAGGCTGAGCAGTTTGTGAGGCAAACACAACCCGGGAGAGAAGTTAGTGGGAAACAACCAGACCGAATGTGTCACTCTAGTCAGTCCCACGCTGCATACCTGGGCCCCCACGGCCGCGTCTGTGGGGAGTGGGATTTTATTTTGCACCAGCCCTACTCGAACGATCCGCGGCCTCCTCAGTTGCTCTGGAGCAGCATCAAATCCATATCCCTGCAGCTCAAAATCTCTTTCCTGAGCTGCCGAGAGAGCACCAGGTGGCAAATCAAGTTTTCTGGATTGAACAGGAAACAAAGGCGTTTCAAGACGAGATGTTCTCTTCCACTCCGAGTGCCAGGGATCAAGGGGGTCACAACCCCTGCCCACCCCTCTGCTTTGCCATCTCCAAAGTTTATCAGCCCTCCCTTAAAAACCAGCCCCTTCACGTCCCCCCTTCCAGTAGCCAACTCCAGGCCCTCCCGCCCGCTCCCCAAGCCTGGAATGGTTGGACTCAATGATCCAATGGGTCTCTTCCAACCTGGTGATTCTATGATTCTATGGCCTTCGCAGCACTGCCCCAAGCCCCACGCTGACCCCCTCGCTCCCGGGGTGGGAACCGGAGAGGGGAAACAGGGGACGGAAGAGGGGGATAGGGGGCTGCACACCGAGTGTCGCCGCCGTAGAGGATCCGCTTCACCTCGGCCAGGTCCGGGTCCGGGAGATGCCGCTCCAGACAGGACTCCAGAGACTCCAGGTCCTCGGCCATGGCTCAGCTCGGCTCGGCTTGACTCAACTTGGCTGGTCTCGGCTCGGCCCCCGCCCTCGGGTCTCCGCCCCCTCAGCACCTGCCAGGAGGATTTTGTGAGGCCACCTTTGGAAATAGGCAAGAGGTCATTAAAAGGCAATGTTTTTCCCAGACAGGTGTTTTAGCTGAGTAAGACATAGAGCAGGAGCTGGTAATTAACACTCTCTCTGACTTGTACATGTGTTTGAAGCCGACATCACTGGGAATTCTCCCCCAGACCAAAGGAGCCTCAGCTGGGATCAAACAAATCGAGACCTTGATCTGGAACAAGAAGTGTGTCTCAATAAAGAATATTCCTTGCGGCAGCCACCAAGGGGACAGTGGTTCATAGAATCACGGAGTCAGGGGATGGTTTGGGCTGGAAGGGGCCTCCGAGCCCATCCATTCCCATCCATCTCCAGCCCCGTCCAGCCTGGCCTCCAACCCCTCCCGGGACGGGGCAGCCACCCCTGCTCTGGGCAGCTCCTTAAGGCAGTTGTTCCCACTGACCCATCAGCTGCGTCCGGTGGCTCCAAAAGGCACCTGAAATTCACAACATTTTTTCATTTGAATGAGAAAACCAGTTACCAAGCGCAGGGGTGGTTACACGTATGGAGATACATCACACCGAGCTTTGTGCTGTTTTGTGCGTGTCCCAGAGGATGTGCCAGCGCTGGCCATCCGCAGTTGTCAGGCATTTTGAGTTAAACATTAAGCCTTTTAGGCTAAATGAAAAAAAGAATGTCAGAGAGAAAGTGTCTAATATTTAACTTCCAACAGCAAGTGTCCAGCGAGAGTCTGCTCTCATCAAGGCATTTGGAGATACACGACTATTTCGCTCTTTTTGGCCTAAAAAAACTTGTTCTTTGGAATTCTTTTTCTTTCCCAAGCATATTTCTACAGGGCAACGATAAGCAGTGCCTGATACCAACATGGTATATTTCATATGATCATCCCCATTTGCTTTAACGGCTAATTTCAAAGGCACGAATCAGAAACATTTTGTTCTGTTCGTGCCCACTGGATCTTTAAATGTTGTAGAATAGGAGATCAACACAAAAATCAGCTGATAACACTAGAGGGAAGTTAGGAGACGAAGTAAGTTCATTTCCACAGATGTCCAGAAATAAAGCATTTGTGGAGTATTCGTAGAAACAAACAGAAGGGCCTGAGTGTCTCTGGGAACCGTTGGAGTTGTGTTCTGCCTGGACAGCAGATTAAAGGGGAAACCAGCAGGTCTATTTTGCATCCAGCTCCTGAGAAAGGTCAAATAACTGAACTTTTCTCTTCAAGCTTCTATTCTTAGTGTGAACTTTCACTGACTCCTCTATCGGTGCCTTGTTGTTTGTAATTTAGTAAATGGTACTACATGTAGGAAACGGACTTTGTGTCAATAAAAGCAAGGCCCCTGAAAAGAATCCTCGCCAACAGTCAAGACCTGAAAAAACAGTTTGTTTCCTGCGCCCGTATCAACCATCCTGCGACAACGCAGTGAGGCCCAGACTGCGTGAAGAGGAAATGACAAGCCTAGAATTACTAATGATGATGAAAGGAGATCAGGCTATTCCGTAGGGACTACGTGCACATAAAGGTATAACTCTAGCCAACTTAATAAACCTTCAAAGCACAAAATGTTAATGTTGAGCAGGAAGGTAACCTAATAAAGGAAGATGCCTTCCACATCCCAGACAAAGCACATTAGAGAGCTCGGATTTAAGTCTGAACGTTCCACCTCAGTCATTGCAATTATCTGTTAAGCGAGATGCTTGAATCCAGATCCCAGCTCTGGTTTTGACTTCTTCAAACATCCGTATTTAAACATCTTCCCAATTCTATGTTGCCTGGACCAAGTAATTATTTTGGGAAACAACCGAACACTTCAGTATGAACCCAGGCTGGTTTAGAGAAAAAATAATATTTTATGGTCCAAAAGTTCTTTAAAACAAGGGGAAATCCCTACAGAACAGGTCTGAAGGGTGCATCCTTTTAATCCCTGTTGCCCTCAGTCAAGTTGGTCCAAAAATTCAGATACAGAAGTCAGGTGCACACAGTGCGATCTACACAGAAAGCACTTCTTGTTTGCTTCTGTGCTGAAACCCTGTGCTGCGCTGGTGCCACCTCAGCGCAGACTGGGCTCTGATACTATCGGTGCACACATTCTGTGCTCCAAGAGTTCCTGTAAAACCCCACAACAGCCCCTGGGCGTTAGTCAGAAATATACTGGAGTCTAACAGCCAAATGCCTGGAGTTCAGGCTAAAACTGGGAAAGACCCAAGAAGAGATTTAAACAAACAAACCAAGTCTCTCATCTGCAGCCCAGGACAGGAGCGCAGGTCGCACAGCATCACGTATCAGAGGCAGGAGGCAGGACTGCAGGCAGCGCTCCTGCCACTCCTTCCTCAGTTCCTAGTTATGTACATACACACCCTCTGACACGTCCAGCTTCTTGCAAACCCTGCTACTATCATGTTAATCGTGTTTCCAGATACTTCCTTCTCCTGTCATTCCTTGAAATGGGAAGATAAATAAACGAATAACTCGTGTCCTTAACGCAGTAACTGTCTGGGATCACCCACAGGGTCGTTCTGCTTGGTATTAACATCTAGCAAGGGACTGAGGTGGATGTGGACGCTGAGGCGTCCTGCGAGGCCTGTCGAGCGGGAGAGCCAGCACCTCACACAGTTAGCTTTGTGTCAGCTGCTTCTGGCTTCCTGCCCTTCTCAGGGCTGGGTGAAGGGAAGTGGCTGGAAACTGAGGAAGCTTAATCTTGACAATCCCTTTTGTCTGCTCCCGGGCAATGCCAGGGACCCAGGCAGCCAACCAACCAGCCCCGAGTCTGGCAAAATGGACGTTTTCAGTCACCCTTCCCTTCCTCCCCCAGAAAAAGCCCAGTTCACCGTTTTGGAAGAGTTAACCTGCCTTTGGAAGAGTAATTGTGTTGCTGGTGCTATCATCTTTCTAGCTAGAAATATCGCCCTTGCCTGCCTTGACTCAATCATGCCTGAAAATGTAGGTTTAAACTAGAGGGATTCGCTAACTGACCACTTTTGCCAAGTAAAAGCCTCATTCTTCCCTGGAATATGGCTCTCTCCCTGGTGCACAGGAAGCGCATTAAAGGAGTAATAAATACTCATAAAACACATTTAATGAGCTAACGTTTAGGAGCAGCATTCTTGTCCATTACTGTAACTTTCTGCTAAATTACCACCACTGAGATTGCTCATGGGCTCAAAAGGTCACTGTTATTTTTGCTGTTGAAATCGTGGAGTCTGGGAAACAACTGTGTGTAAATTGCTGATAAACTGGAACAAAGACAGAAGAGAAAAAACACCGAACATATAAGAATACAAGTGAAGCAGCAGGAAAGGAGGGGAGGGGAAGAATCTCACGGACAGTTTATTAAAAGAACAAAAGAATAGGATCTGGCGCATTTGTTTTCCATGGGTTCAGGAAGCCCGGTCTTTAAGCACCTACTATAAATAGTTTTCTGATCCTTCATCAAAGCGGGTACGAGTCTATACCAAAACTAATGAATTTTAGGTACAGTCTGGGAAGAGGAAGATGTCCCTCCCCTCGTAGTCGGACAAAGATCTTTTGTTTCAGTCTTTGCAGAAATTTGATATTTGAAAGTGCAAGAGCTGGAGAGATGAGGCAGGGTCTGGAACACGATCCTTCCATGCTGCCAGGCTCCTGGCAAGAATACTGTTAGAGAACGGAATTGGCAAACATCTAAGCTGGGATCGAATAATCTGATTTTAATAAGATGGTCTTGAACTTCTTGTGTGCCTGCCTTGAAAATCCTCCAAGGTTTCCCTTCTGAGTGGAGGCTCTCTGTGAATTCTATCAGCTTTGATAAAGCATCCAATGGGGCTGATAGGGACATTGTAGCCGTACGAGATGATCCCGTAGAGCCCTCTGGTGCTCTGCTCTGAGGGCTGAGCTCGAGCAGGCTGAAGAGGTCTGTCCCCAGGGCCAGCCCACTGACCCCAGAGCCAGCTCACCGATCCCAGCGCCTCACGGGTAACTTGGGGCAGGCCCTCAGGATTCCCAGTGCAGGTCAAAGCCTGCTCGCAGCAGGCAGTACAGGGCACTGCTCATCTTCAGTTTCACACCTGGCATCACAACATTCCTAACAGCACCCACCGACAGCCAACAACTCGCATTTCTGGGAAGAGGTTCAAACTGTGAGCCGAGAAATGATAAGGCCTGTCCCTCACAAAGGATGAGACCCTTCCTGCCGTTAGGATTGTTATGGAAAACCTGTTGGACCTCCATGTACAGGCACTGTCACAAAAGGACCTCTAGCACAGATTGCAGGGATGGCCTCAAAGGCAGAATATGCTCCATACTAAAGTGTTTCCCTGCTGGTCTCTGCCCATCGCTACTCAACTCACAGCTCCTACAGCTGTAAGTAGCTCAGGCTGTGGAGTGTTTTGGTTGGCAGGGAAGGGAAGCCAAGAGGGAAGGTCTGGGGGGTCACTCTGCTGCAATATGACGTGGGAGCAGAGTTCTGTGTTAAGGAGTGGGAGAGGGGGCTCCGACCCTTCAGAGGGGTTTGCCCGATGGGTTGACACACGCTCCCTCAGCAGCACTTTGTGTAGCGACCGCCTCTGGCTCACAGCAACGTGGGAAACGGGGCAGACAGTTGCAGCTGCACTTGGCAAACAAACAGTAGTAGCCTAAGCCTGACACTATAAATGATGGTGACTGAACTAGTGCCTTCATGAAAGGGCTAGATGCTGGCAAAAGGGCATGAGGAAGACAAAACAGAAGCTTAATTAACTTTACAGGAAAGCAAAAACCTCGCAGATAAAAGGAAAAGGGCCATTTCTGAGCCAAGTATTTGAAGGGTTCTCAGGCCTTTCCAAGCCAAAGCCCGTGTGTAAGGCTGACTTCCTTCCAGCTCCGTCTGGGTATCTCTCATTAGCCTACCTCTCACCAAAGACATTCTCGCACAAGAGAGCGACACTTGCTGCTGACGTGCTGCTGGCAAATGAGACAGAAGGAAGCTGCATTTATGAAGAGTGCAGCACATTCCACCATCCTGCTTGCGCCCATACCAGTGCTCGCTAACTCCTGAGAGCATGAGCTAAGGCCTTTTAAAAGGGAAAGAGAATGTGCACACACTCAGGCAAGAGTGGGTCCACAGTGACCGAGGGGAGAAGGGGAGGACTGATTGGCCTCTTCAAGATCCCTGCTGCCTTCAGCACTTTTCAAAGCCTCGTTAGCAGTTCACACCATCTTTGTGACATGTTGTGTCTCACCGCACAGGCTGAACCTGGAGTCACCTTCCACCAGGTATCTCACTGGGCTCCAAAACTCAAAGAATGGCTTTATGAAGAAAACAAAACCAGAAATAACAAGTCTGGATTCACCATTTCATTGCTGGACAGCAATCTGTGGAGCCTGGAATGTAAATAAGTTGGATAGAGATGCAAGACAAGATGGGTTAAAAACACAAAGGCAGCAGAAGGAAGGAAGGGGAGAGATTGTGGAGGACCTACTGGTGGAGATCATTTTCCTGCTGAGCAATAGTTATGTACCAGGAATTTCTGAGGACATTTCTAACAGTAACTGTAGGAGGGGGTTTTGTTTGGTTTGGGGGGTGGTTTCTGTTTACCAGCTAGACCCCATCCTGGACCTTTGGTCCAAGCTCACAGTGCAGAGTCCTGTGGGCCCAGATGAGAAGACAGTACTAAATTTATAGCCCCAACTGTTGTAAGGATGGAATGTAGGCCTTTCCAGGAAGGAGACACTCCTCCCACAGCCAAAGAGGGGAGCTTTATCTTTTCTCTCTTAGCCACAGGCACCCCTGTCCCCACCACACTGCCTGCATACAGCCATTTCCTGAACCAGCTCCAATTTGTTTTCCGTAGGTTATTTGTGTCTACAGCCACCAGCTGGTCTGTGTCAGAGCTGATACGTTCAACATATTATTCCATTATCCTATTAGGTTGAACATGTCCTTCCTCCCATGAGAGCTGTTAAAATATCAGACTTACAGAAAAGAGACAGCTTTAGTCCCACTGTCACCTCCTCTCTCCTCCCCAGTAACGCGCTGCCCTCACGATCATACACAGCTAACTTTTTAGCCTCTCTTGATATTTTGTGTTCACACACACCAGAAATGACATCTGGCCTTTAATATCCAGCTCTCTCACTCAACAAGGCACAGCCATTTATCAAGGGGGTGAGAAAGAAAGCCCCGAACCTTTCCTTTTTCAGATGACAATTTCCTATATTGTCCCATAGAACACTGTAATTTGAAATGAACATTCTTCTCTGTCAGGGTATCGGTCATATTCCCAAAACTGCTCTCTTGATCTTAAAACATCTTGGAAAATATCTCCAGTTCAGGTCAACGACATTTAAACTGAGGAAATGGTCACCTTTGGTTTTCCTCTGCAGGCTGCTCGTGTCCCTGGGGAATGGGAGAGCAGAAATTCCTGGCTGGTTTCCATGACCCCAAGGACTGAACATTCCTTGCTCGAGGAGCCTTCCCAACCCCTGCAGCAATGACATCGACTGTATCTTCAGTCAGCAGAGACAACTCAAATGATGCCATTTGAAGCTGGTAGGGGGAGATGGCACTGGGAGAGGAGTGGAGAGGGAGACGGCAGCGCTGATGGAGACGGAGGCAGCCAACTCACAACCAAAGGAGCCTGCATCAAAGATACGCAAGACCTCCCAGGGGAATACTTAACAACAGGAGCACCAGGCTCTTCCTTCTCTCCAGGAAGAAACTCTGGGTGAGAAAGGGGGAGCAAAGGACTCTTCTTGGGTCCCCCTTGGGCTGCCATTCAGTCTACAAAACTACGACACACTATCACGTCTGCTGGTCCTTCCTCTCCTGCTCACGTTATGTGCTTCATTTCATGTCAACTATTACAGATCTTCAAAGCTTCCTTCTAACGTAGTGGAATTTTCCGGCCAAGCAAGCCCTCTTTGGAAACCACTACCAAATCACCTGGAAGCTTTGTGTACACAAAGCCGGAGTTTTCAGTGTGGAAGTTCTCTCCAAGGCCAGAAGCAAAATCGCAGTGGAAGGATTCCTCACATCTTACAGGTACAAAGAACCATTCTAAATCACAAGATCTTGGACTACCAGCCCTAGAATAATGGTTGCTTACAACACAGTGATTTAGCAGAATCACGGAATAAAAAGGCGAGAGAAGAAGCAGCAGCACAAAATCACCCTGGGATTGCCCACAGCTCCAGACTGTTGGTGCCCTGGAGACACAGCTCCTGGGCAGAGCCGGGAGCAGCAGTTGGAGTTGCCTGCTCAGGGTGCTCATAATGGGTGTGCAATTACCCCAGTGGTCACGAAGACGGATGGAGCGTGTGCAGCTATTGCTGCCTGCACCAAACAAGGGCAGAGGGGAAGATGACAAAGTGCAATTTGCAGCTAATTAGTGGCCTGTGGCCTTCCTTCACCTTTCCCTCTCCTTATGCATCAGACGATATATTCATGTCTCAGGCAGTAACTCTCCCCAGCTCAGACCTCCTCATCCCAGCCTCTCCTCCGGCCTCTGAGCTGCTGGTGGCTCAGCTTCCCTCACCCACGTACACGTGACATATCGTACATCCTCACTTTACTTCAAATACTCAGATAAAACTTCTACAATAACAACCATTTTGTCTCTCAGCTGCCTGTCTAACAGGCACAGTTTCCATGTGGTCTGGATGAACTCAGACACACAATCAAACTGGTGTTTGTTGCTTCTCCAAGTTCTTTGTCTTATTTCTACAGCTAAATTTCCACGCTGTAGTCTCTTTAAACTAGTTGGATGTGCTGGCAAGGCAAGGGTCGGACTTAACAGTGAAAGAAATACTTTAAAAGATCACTTCCCTTCTTAAACGCAGAGAGCTCAAAGTAACCCACAGAAGAGTCTCCCACCCAGCAGATGTGGGAAGCACACAGGCAGCTGTCCTTGGGCCTTCATAGCCAACTGGAACCCAGTGCTTTCCATTCACACTACAAGCTGCCCTGCCACATCACCTCCCTGTCTGCTCCCTAACAAACAACAGAAGGAAGCACTGACGACCTCTTAGGACGACTTACCTTGCACACAATGAGCCCTTTTCATTTATTGAGCCTCTGCACCTTGTGCATGCTGGGACACGTTAGCAGTTTAACTGAGGGGAAGAGAAATAGCACTTTTATGAGTTGCCAGGCCAGAGAACAGTCAGAGCGAGAAAGTCTTGTTGCTCCTGACCAGAGACGCTCACCCTGCAGGAGCACTGAACTGAAATGCCATAACAAAGGATCAATTATCTTACAGGTGAGAAAGACAGGAATGTCTTCCTGAGCAGGATTTCAGAATATGTCTCTACAGAGAGAGCGCTGGGGAAACAACAGAAAGCAAGCGAAGGGGTAGACTCTCCGAAAGAAAAAAGAGGCCTCATAAACATGAAGGGAGGGGCTGTACTGACCACCCCGAGGCAAAGAGAAGAGTTGCCACCCAGCTCGCTGGAGGCACTGGCCAGGTCAGCTAACCAGAACATTTCAAGCTACACCACACTAACTAACAACCTGTGCTAACATTACTAAGCCCAACACACAGAGTGATTTAGAAGCACTTTGCTCTCAAGTTGATCAATTGCTTTTTTTTTTTTTTTTTTGTGGCTGCTCTATTCCCATCTGACTTCTCAGCACCTGCCATGGGGCCTTAGTCTTGATGCCGAGTCAAGCAGTGTCACCCTGGGGAGGAGCGTTCTGGGGAAGGGAGTTGTCTCCAACTCTGGTTTGGGAGTGGGAAAACCTGCCCCAGCCTGGGGCGGAAGGGGAGGTTGTTCCCCTCGCTGTACAGCCCCAGCCGTTAACACCTGCACCAGGCCCATCAAGCACAAATCACAGCCACCAAAACACAGATTGTGGTTTGGACCTGGAATTTCACTGGGGATGTGAAAATGCGCGTGAGGTCTGGGCTGGGTCAGTTTTGGTCCCACTTTTCCTGCTGTGCTGCTGCAGATCCCCATGAAGGCTCCTTCCTACCTCTGCACCGTGCCAGCCTCCAACTGATGAACACACATGCAGCACCGAGCTCTCTGACGGAGCGTGGAGACCTTGTGTGACAGTCACTGGAGGCAAAATGGCCATTTTGTAAGCTGGATCCCATTGGGTCAGTGGCTGGGACATTTCTGCAAATACCAGTCCTGAAGGAGCTAAAGAAAGAAACAATCAGGGGTGAGAAGTCAAGTTCATGCTATCGAAATGCAAGGCAGATGCTTCCTAGTCTGCTTACTGGCACAATACCTGCCATTTGTTGTCTGCAAGTCTGACAACCCAGGGTTGTTACAAGCAGGTCTTGACTGCTGCAAAATCTACCAGTCCACGAGTGGAAACTGTGCCCGTGACGCGCTGGTGTGTGTCTGCAGCATGTGTCCTCAGGTGCTGTGCAGAGATTGCAGCCAGAGGACAGACACAAACACTTCTGTGTCTGGGGGCAAGGCAGAGCAGAGCTCAGAAACACTATCTCACAGAAATGTCCCATTCTCCAGCTTGTGTCGCCCCAGGGAGATGGGATGTAACACGCTGCCAACAGCTGTGAGCAAACAAGATTGGCCACAGGGCAGCTGTAATGGGACTGGTGAGATAAATCCCAGCTCTGACAACGGTTAATGGGCTCCAGGCAGACTGGCAGCTGCAAAGCACCCAGCTCTCTGCTCTGGCTTGGCTGACCAGGCACCTCTGGGACTACACTTTGAGCTGGGGGAGAGGCAGAACAAGTCTGCCTCGATCTATTTTTGTCCTGCAGATCCATCTGCTCCTCTCCACAGCTGGCAAGGCCTGGAGCTCAGCTTAGATCCTCCCAACAAAAGCCTCTTTATGAAACATGGGAATCCCCAGCACTATCAACACCGTTTGGGTTGCGTTGCCCAGGCAGAGGCTATTTTAGGCGCCGCAGGTGGCTTCCCCATTTTGCTGAGCAGAGATGGAGCCAGCAGCTGCCGCTCCACGAGACCGCCCGGTTGTACCATCGGGGATAGACTCCAAGCAGTGCAGAGGCTCTGATGATCCCACTGGGATTGGGGGCTGGGACACAGAGGCCAAGGGGAGTTCAGGGAATGGGTTTCACAGGTGAGACGGAGCAGAGTGTCACCAACACAGAGATCCTCAGCACAGCTCTTGAGACAGGTGGAGCAGAACCAGTCAGAATCTCTGTCCTGAGCAAAGCACTAACACACCCACATCCTGACACAAGATCTTCATTGCACAGACCCTGTAAGTCTCTGGGCAAAGCAGAAACCTCCTGTTCTCTCCTTTCCCCTCTCTCGCAGCAGTAACCCATTCCTTTGTGTTTGCTCCTGCTAGAGAGAGCTCCAAGCTCTGTGATTCCCCAACACGCACGTAGCAAAAGGCTCTCTCAGCCTCTCCTTTCTCTCTTATTTTATGGCAGGGATGTTATTTCCTGTATTTATTTTTCTTGTCTGGCCTGGAGGTTCTCACCTGCTGGAAAACTGCCATTACTTCTCCATCTGCAACACTGACCAAGGATCAGCAGAAAAATAGCCTTAGGTCGCTCCCAGTTCCCTTGGGATGCTTGACTCCCAGCAGAGGCCAAAGGCCACAGATGCCGAGAGCGAGCAGGTTCCTGCGCGCCTTACCTGGAAGCTGACAGCAGTAGATGCATCCCTGCAGGGAGCAGAACAGGGACATGTGTTTTACAGCACTGGGATTCATCCAGTATAAAGAGAACACAGTCACCTGGAAAACACTAAACTCATGGCTACGTGCACAAGGAGCTCCCTTCAGAGAGAGTGAACGTGCCTGGGCAGCGCATTCTGATTGGCAGAACGTGCCTGATTGACACGCAGGCTCCAGCGTTTGGCGTCATCCCCACCTCTGACATCCTGACCCCAGGATGCAGCCTCATGCTTTTGACGGCAAGAAAACATCATCCTGTCCCGGGGAGGATTGCACGTCCCACCGAGGGCTTCCAAGTTGAATGCTGATCAGAAGATCTTCCTGTGAGGGAATCGGAGCCTACTATCCACACACCGAGAGCACATCCCACCCTCCAGCCACAGAGCAAAAATCCATGGGAATATTGTTCCTTTGACAGTCCGTGGAAAGGGGCAGACAGTCCCCACCTCTCAGAGAAACCTCTTGTGCTTTCCCAGGTCTGTGGTGCGGCAGGAAAGGAGGGATCGGCTGCAAATGCAGAACTTGGGATGGGAGGGAACTTGCATGGGAAACGGGTGCTCAGAGAAAGCAAGTTATAAAGGTTTCTGATTCAAAGCTTTGATTCCCAAGCGCCGGCTCGGTCTGTAAGGAATGGGGGATCTTGGACTGACTCTGGCAGCAGATGGAGGTTACATGGCTGGTCCTGCTGATGCGAAGGCCTCATGCGAGTCAGGGACATTACCGTACATTTCCTCTGGAAGGAAATCAAA
This sequence comes from Coccyzus lansbergi, assembly GCA_033558105.1. Classification (NCBI taxonomy): domain Eukaryota; kingdom Metazoa; phylum Chordata; class Aves; order Cuculiformes; family Coccyzidae; genus Coccyzus; species Coccyzus lansbergi. The sequence continues at coordinate 158,634 of JAUMJK010001345.1, forward strand.
ATGCTGTTTCTCATGAACTCAGAAGGGACGCAGCTGTAGAGAGAGCAGCTGACTCTGCTTCACTTGTGGCACTGAGTTACCAGTGGTGGGAGAAAAGACTATTTCTGTTTTTCTAATGCAACCTTTAGCATTTTGATCCTTCTGGAATTAGAGGATGATCTTGAGGAGGGTCTGAGAGTTTTTGTCTCCACCCTATTCTGTTAGTGCTTTTGGCATGAATATAAAGAAAGGCAGGAAACACTCAGAATACTGGACTGCTCCCATATGGCAGGCACCTCAGAAACAAGGCGACCAGTTGTCCTTCACTTTAAGGTGCTGAGTGCAGCCCAGCACCCCAGGGCCAGTGCCGAGTGCTCTCCTCTTTTGCTCTCCCCCTGGAGCCTCTCTGGGACTGGGAACGCAAACGTCAGCCCTCTCCTCCCCAGGGCCTTGTCGCTCTGCAGAGTAACTTCATGTTCTGATGTGCTACCATCACAGCACAGCTTCCATTTAGCAGCACACCATTCCCAGTGGTCTGCGGAGGAGCCCTTTCTCTCGTAGCCCCTGCCACGTGGGTGAGCTCACAAAACCTGCTTGTGATCCTAATCTCAGTTAACGGAGGAGATGGTCCGACAGGGAATTCACCTGGCAGCAGGCGAGTCTCAGAGCTACCATTCCTGTCACCTGCACAACTGTCCACATCCTCTGGATGATGGAATTGTTTAATATCTCAGGATCCAGCGTGTGTGGCAAAGCTGCTCAAAGACATTAACACAGGAAGCAATCGTGTTCAACGCTGACTGAACTGCCTGGCGGGTTAGACAGCAATGAGGAAGGGCGGGAGCCCTATTTGTCCCCAGGCTCACATCACTGCAAGCACCATTCTTGCTCTGCAAGACCCTTCTTTTCTTTTTATGGCTCGGCAGCCAGAGGTTGTGTCGGCGTGGATCCAAAATGACCTTCCCCCAGGCTGGACCAGCACGGTCAGGGATGTGGATCCCACGCACCTGCCCTGCAGAAGGCTCCGGCATCTCCCACGGCTCAGCCCAGCAGCACACGCCTCCAAAATAGGAGCTCGGCAAACAGAGCTAGCGGAGCACATTGCTGAGCAGAACATTCTGCCGAGCCCCAGCACCAGGACTACATGTTATAGGGCACTTGCCAATTCCTGAGTCAACTTTATTTATTAGACACTAGAAAGGTCATGACGAATCTCAGAAGATAAAATCTGTGTCTGTCAAGCTGCCTTCCTTATTTTCATTGGCCCAGCCCCTCACGTTCCACACCAACAATAACAGGACATGGGTTCAAGAGGCACCATGAGTGCAGCTCACCCTGAGATGGCCCAGGCGTGTTTTGCATTCTCCACAGAACTGATCCAGGCTGCTCAATTCCCTCTTTATTAGGACTTTTCTCCCCTGCATATGATCACCACACTGCACCAGAGCCTTGCCTCCCTGCGAGCCCCAAAGCACAGGCAGGAGCTTTCACAGCACAGATGATGCCAAATGCCCAACTGATGCAGCTGCAAGTTCTCCAGCGACACAAAGCAGCCAACTGGGATACGCTTTGCTCCCATTTACAAGTATAATAATATCCTGGACTAACACTAGCCCAAAAGACTTCCCCATGACCTCATCGACAGCTGAGGCAGCAACACAGCCCGTGCGCATGGATTTTCTTCACTGTCATTATAAGCTATTATCTTATTTCCTTGCTTTAGGTAAGGTAAAAGATCCGTGCTGCCCACGGCTCTGGGTAAATCCTTGGCAAACAAAGCCTGAGCCTGGCAGCGTCCAAGCCAGTGGGTTTAAAGAACTTCTAGCACCTCTGTAGAAGCTGCAGTCACCTCCCTGGATTGCAGCTGGACACTCCCAAAAACCACAGCCCCAGGTTTGGAGTTCAGTGCAGCAGGCTCAGACCACACAGTATGGATCTGCACTCCTCATAACCTCATTTCACACACTTTACTCTGAATCTGCAGGTTGAAAGCCTTTTCCCAGCCCTTGGCTGAGATCATTTTGTTTGACAAGTTGCAAGAACTCCAGTCCTCAGAATGAACTCCCGATTTTCTGAGCTCTGAGTAGGACTTCCCTGTCACACTGCAGGATCTCAGAAGTGACAGTTGCTGTCACCCAGCAGAGAACTGACACTGCTTGTAAGAACAGCACATCTGAGAGCCAAACCCCCCAACAGTCCCATCCGCTGGGTCGTACTGAGAAGGGGCTCCTTTCTCAGAACAGCATTGAAGAGGAGATTGGGCAGTCGGGGAGGAATACAGCTCCTCTTACAAATCAGCAAGACTCCAGCCCACATTGAGTTTCAACCCCTAACTCGAGGAGCTTGCTTTGGGGATTGGAGAGGTGGATTTCTCCCAAGTTCCCTCCAAGCTGGCAGAAGTCTCTCTCCCTCACAAGAACAAACACACAGGGAATCTCACTCCTCACTTGGTCACTTCAGTCAAATGCAAGACAGCGGGAGTCTGCAAAAGCCAACTGTGAGATCCACAGGGCCTCAGAGAAGGTGCTCAGGGATTTTAACTCCCCAAAAATTCTTGAAACACGTAAGAGTCAAGAACAAAGCACACTTGTAAATGCTATTCTTGGCAGCAAAGGCTTCCTGTTTGGGGGCAGAAGTGAGAAGGAAGATCCTGCTGCTTTGAACACTGTGAAAAGCTTGTTAGCCAAAAATGTTATCCACTCATAGTAGGAAAACCACTATCCTCCGCAGCCCCATGCTACTTCACCACTCATAAGTGTCCTCAGTTCCCCAGTGCTGCAGGAAATGTTCCACCCCTGACCTCTGCAGCTCTTAGTCTGCAGCAAAAGCCCTGCAAAGCCTGCTTTCTCTGGGTTGGGAACTCAAGGTGTGGATCTCTCAGCGGAGATTTCCAGATCAGGCCAATTGTGTTGTTAAACCGGGAGCTCTCGCTGTTCTTGCAAGAGCTCCCCTCTTCCCTGCTCAGGTACGGCCATTGTTCCCAGGGCTCCTGCAGACACCCATTGTTTCTCCAGGCTCCTGGCCTTTGATGCTGCAGAACAAAACGCGCTGTGTTTGTGAGAGCAGGGAAAAATCCAACAGCTTTTCAGTGACACAGCTGGCTGAGCAGCCCGGGCGCAGTTGGCCACCAGGACAGGATGCCAGCACCTCTCTGGCCAGGTCTGCAGCCCAGCGGCAACAAGAATCAGAAGAGACAGTGAGCAGTGGCTGATGGTTCTCTGGTGAACTTTCATTTCATTACTTTCCAATTCCAAACGCTCCTGGACTGTACAGACCTTCACTAAACTCCTCACACACACATTTAGCAGCTGCCAGTTGGGAAAAGCTGGAAATGACTCCCGCTTCATTCTGCCAGCACTGCTCACAATTGGCCTGAATGCCGCCTCGGTGGCATCGGGATTCACGGCCTCCATCTCCAGAATAATCTGGGTGACATCAGTCTGGGGCCGGCTCTGCCCCAGAGGCAGAACAGGACAGAGATCTGAGACTGCTGCTCTAACTCAGAGCTGTGGGGCACACAGCGGGGCATACGGGAGGGGCTGGCAGGCTGGGATGCCCCAGCTGCTGCTGGCAAACCGTCCCCGACCCAGGTAAGGACCCTCTGGGGGCTGCAGTGTTCCCGAGACAGCAAGCGCACTGCTCTACCTTGTGCTCCATATGCAGCTAGAAGTGTTTTCTCTTACTGCCAAGGCAGATCCTGAAACATCAGAGGTGTGAGAGGTCTTCTAGTCCATCTGGGTCCATCACCTCCGTCTGTGCTAGCATCTCCTGCAAAAGAACAGGCAGCACTAGGGAGAGAACTCTACGGAAGGATCGATCTGTGGGAAAAGCTAATAAAATAATAAGAAAACACTTGCACAGACAGGCCAGCCAGCCTGATCTGCCTGGGACAAAGGCACTCACGCTCTCTTGTATAAATATATTTTATTATTTTAACGCTTATTAAGAACTGTAACCAAGACAGACTCAGCAGCACCAGCGGTTCCTCACTGCCCAGCAGTCTGATGACTTCACAGATAGGAAAACTTCACAGATTCAAAAAAAAAACCTCTTTGGTCAACGCACTTCAAATACATCGGCATGCACAGTTTCTCCCTCCCGTAGCCTCCCACCCCACTGGCAACTGACAGAGGGAGAACAACAATTATATTCATAAAACATTTAAATTAAGAGTAGTTGGTTTCTAGTGACAACGTGTGCAGCAGGGTGCTCATAGCGCCTGGGCTTGCAGACCATGGACACCACTGCACAGGACAGGGAGTAGGAACACCAGCTCCTGAGACAGGGGGGGAAGCAGAGGACGTTCTAAGGTAACAGGTTCCAGTTGAGTTTAACACATCCTGGTGTGAACAGGCCCAGCAGGCAAACGAGGCAGAGTTACACACAACACTGACCCAGTCTGGGGGTTCTTGGTCTGTCAGCATTGGTCACCTCATGCAAATGAGGAACTGGTGAGATTTCAGTTACCCTTGATGTGTTTTACTGCAAAGAAGGCCAAAAGCTCAAAGCTAGAAAGAAAGGAAAAAAAACCTCTCTGGTGTGACTCAGTGCACTTTGATGCCCAAAGCAAATTGGAAGAGACCAGACTATTAGGCAGCTTAAGTGGGCAAACGCCGCTAGCGCGTTCCACGGTTGTGACACATCCCAGCACTCATCCCACTGGACATGGCTGGATTGATTAGGTTTCAGGTAGGGCTCATGTTCACGGAGCAGGAGGGCTTTTGTTACAGCTGGACAGGCTCGTGGAATGAGACAATGTACAGCAAAAGGAGATAACCTTTAAGAACCATCACTGCCTTGGTCACACACAGACCGTATGAAGTCAACTGTCTGCATGCAGCAGGCCAGGCCGACCCTCTGCAGTGACCCCAGGAGAGCTGTGACACTGCACATCCTTTCCAGAGCCCTTCTCAGCCAATCCACCTCAGTCCAATGCCAACACTGCCTGTGCAATCCCCAGCACCTCCCAGCACACTCCTGCTCCCCCCAAATCCTCCCAAACACTGACCCCACAAACCTTCCTTCGCCACCGTTTCCCTCAGAGCTGTAACCCTCCAGCCTGCTCCCACACCCTAGAGATTTCACAATATCCACCAACACCTCTTTTCAAAGAAAGGTTCAGACAGCTCCATCTAACTCCCAATTCCACCTGCACACTAAGATTCTTTACACCAACTGGGAGCAGCAGCAAACCCTTTGTCTCCAGAAACTCCAGCTGTCCCACCAGGCCAAACTTACTCTCTGTTTGAGAGCTGCAGTTCAAGCTTGCACAGAGCTCTGAAATGTCACTGATGTGAAAGAACCTCTGCAGGACAGAGCTGCCGTGCCTGTATTTGCACACAAAAGCAGTGCCCTGCTGAAGAGAGGGCTGCAAGAAGAACTCTTGATAAAATTACTCCTGGCAGACGAACAGACTACTTTCTCTAAAATTCCAAGCAGCAAATAAACCCTGGAGCCTGAGAGCCTCCAGGGAACGGTGAAATTAATGGAATGCCCTCACGGCAAACAAGGCACCGCATCTCTCTATGGGTTTCCAGCCAGTTCAGTGAAACGAGGCTGCTCTTACCCAGCTCTTACTCTCTCGACCTGCTGCACCTTGGATTCCCTAGGAAGTCTTCTCCAGCCTCTCCTGATGGTGACCTCATTCTTCCTTTTGTTTTGGTACCATCTTTGCTTATCCAGAACAGCTATATTCCATCTGCTAAATGTTCTCCAGCTGGAAGGAAAATGGGGATATGAGTGGGGAGGTCAGATAAAAAATGACTTAGCTTTCACTTTTCTGATGGTCCCTGCCCTATGCAGCCTGGAAGGCAGGTACTTTCCTCAGGAGTGGAGAACGCTGCCAGGAGAAGGAAAGAGCACGTGTCACCAATGGGACTCTAGAACTTCTTTAAAAAAGCGAGCCTTGAAATTTTGAACCCTATGAAACAAGAAATAAGAATTCCAAAGTTCTGTTCAAAAGGCTCACACTTCCCCCAAGAACCGTTTCAGAACAAGTTCTGCAGGTCCATCTCGGCCATGTGTTTGCCATAGGGCACACAGCACGCGGTGCAGTCACCGTCCCCTCCTTCCTGTGAGCACACACTTCCAGTTGGATACAAACTGCTCGGGCTCCTCACTCCCACAGTGCTTCCTCCGCACACAATCCACACCCTCCGCATGCCCCATGCTTTCCAGTTCAGGTTCACTCACACTGACTGGGACTGGGCACACTCAGAGGCATCTCAAACAGCACCAGAAAAGCTACTTTCAAGACATCTGGAAACTCAATTAGCTTGCAGGGTGATCTGGCTGGGCAGGAAAGTCAGGGACAACCCTAAGTTTGTCTTGCCAACACAGATCAACTTGATTCTTGCGGCCACCAAGCAAGAAGCTGCCATAATTGAGTGGGAAGCAGCTCAGGAAACAATAGAAAGCACCCAACCCACATCAGCTGTTCAAAGTCTGATGCAACACGGCATCAACCCTCGCCTAACAATGGCAACTGCAGCTCAGTGGGAGACACTTCTGCACTTGCATGTATTCCAGCACATGAGCGATGCTGGTATTTTCCCACACTTCCTTCCCTGCTCTGCTTCTTTGTGGATCTCATTGTTATTGCCACGAATACCGGATGTAATCCGGCGTTATTCTTAGAAGCACTGCAGCTCCCAGATGAGGCCTGAGCGAGTTCCTCTGCCACCATCATGGGAGGTCAGAGGAGCCCACAAATACCCCACAGAAATATTCCATCACCAGCAATGAAGACGAACAAGATCCCAAGTCTCCCTAAGAGGAACGACCTACTACGTCAGCCCCAGGAAAATGGCTTAGTGTTTGTTAATGGTGCTGGAGTGATAACCCACTGCTCTGACGTCAGACTACGTGGAAGAGCCGTGCCAAGAAAGCAGCAATTGAATTAAACTGTGACCTCTATTGTTCTGCAAAGTTGCCTGTCTTTTGGCTAACACATCTTTTTATCCATCGCACAGTGAGCTTTGTTCCAGCCTAGAACAGTTGCCTACGTGAACAGGGTCAGCAGTGTGAACAACTCCCCACCTTCATGGAAGGAGATGGCAAAAGGAAAATTCTCCTTAAATAAAAGCGATTTTTCATTGCAATAGTTCACAATATTTAAAATAAATACAGAATAAGAACATGCAAACCAAACCTGTTCTAGCTCAAATATCAAAATCCAGTTCCTTTCTGCAAATTAGAGTATATGGTTTCTGGAATGTTAGTGGACAGACGCGAGGAGGAGCCAGGCCTGGGGATGGCATTTCTGGTGTTTGCAGCTAGGAAATAAGCTTCATAACCCTGGAATTACCAGACTTCTCGTTTGCCTTTAGGACCATTACTGCCTGTCCACTACTACTGATGCCTTTCAGCTTCTCAGAGCAGGAGCATCTTCTGCCCAGACAGACCCAGCTCTGGGGCCTCTGCGGCACAGGAGCACAGCAGGAAAAAACTGAAATCACAGGAGAAAAAGGGTTAAAAAAGAGCTCATTGGGAATTAAGTGGGAATTAAGTGTTAGGTATGTTCCTCCCTGCCCTGAGAGAGAAGGAAAAAAACCCCACAGCCTTTTGAGTGAGCAAGGAAACAACCAAAACGGGGAAAATTAGCTCCCAAGACACCAAAAACCCACATTCGAGCAACTTGTTGCAGCACTAGCTTTAAAACCATGAACTGAAAGGCAAAATGCTGTGGTTAAAGGTATCCAAAGCATCCATCAGGTAAACTCCTTCCCTCTCCAGGCAGTTGCTGGCATCTCTCCTGACCAACAGATGCTGCTCTCCCCCTGTTTGTTGCAGGGCCAAGGCACCCTTCCCTCTTGCTCTTTGTAGTTCAGTGAATACTTCCAGCCACGCTTTTATTTCTGTTGGTAAAGACAGCAAACCCGACACAGCCCCCGACACGCACGCAGAATGCTGCGACACGCCCTTCATCAGCAGTCTCCCAGCTTTGACCTCGGCACTGCTCCGGGTGACAGGGCACTGGCAGGGAACGTATCCCTCCTTCCTTAGTCCGGCTCAGTGGTCTCTCGGCTCTTCTCCAGTCTAGTGTTTAGGATTGTCCCAGCAGTCCTCGGCAGGGCCCCCTTTCTCCACAGCCATCTGCGTGCACACCTCTCCCCCCGCCCCCCAGCCTCCCGCACTGCCGTGGCAGAGGTCACTGATGGAAAAAAGATGATTCTCCCAGGAAGACTCTGGGAGCCTCATCAGGAAACATCAGCTGCCGCAAAGGCTGCTCTTTCCAAATCCGAGTAAGACACTTGGGCATCACCGAGCTCCTCCCTGTGAAGCTCCCTCTTCATGCAAGCATCGGAGAGAATCCCGTTTTTGCAGGAATGTGGGAGACGCCCATTTGTCTCCATGTCCAGAGCGTTTCCATTCTGGTGCCAATCCAAGGAGGCTTTGCATTTGTTTAGGTCCTGCTTTTCAGGATCCCTGTGGATCTCTCCGTTGGTGTACACCTCCAAGGCGTACTCGCTGATCCGTATGCTGGCGTTCTCTGCGTCCCCCCCGTGCGTGGAAGTCCTCGAGCTGGCTGTTCCTGCCTTGAACGGCTCCTTCCGGCCCAGGATGTGCTGGCTAATGATTTTACGGAAGGTATATCGGAACTCCCTGATTCGGTAGGCGTAAATGAGAGGATTTACAACCGAGTTGGCGTGAGACAGGATAATCGCCAGATACATCAGCCAGAGGGGAGCGTGGGCACAGTTGGGGCAAAAAAGGGTGAAACAGTTAATGATGTGCAGTGGAAGCCAGCAGACTGCAAACAGCCCCACGATGATGGCCAAAGATTTCGCTGCATGAACTTCCTTCTGCAAAGTGGAGCGAGAACGTTCCCCGTGTACCATCTTGTTCTCCATCTGTTTGAGCTGTCGCCGGGCTGCCATGAAGATTTTCAAGTAGATACCGAACATGAGGAGGAGGGGTAAGAGCACACAGGCAAAGAAGTTGTAGTAGACCATGTACTCCATGGTGACCACAGCCTCAAAGAGACAGGCCACCATGCTGTTGCTGCAGTTGATGGGAGAGGACCTATTGGAACCCAGCTCTTCGATCTGGGCGCGCTTGTTCCACCCTAGCATTGGCGTCAGGCCGATGATGAAAGACAATACCCAGCAGATGGCAATGATCCCTTTAGCTCGAGAGCCTGTCACCAAGCCATTGTACCTACAAAGCAGAGGAAATGGGAATTAGAACGGTTATCACCCAACAAGCCCGACACCAAGCAACTTCCCTCCATGTCCCCATAAGACAGCAAGAAAGACACTGGCTTCTTCAGATGGGCCTTTGAACTGCTGTGCAGAACACAAAGGGCACAGCACGGACTCCACGGTGACATTGTGTGACATTGTGCTGAGGGGCTTTGGAAAAACACGGCTCCAAACCAGAGCCTGCAGGCTTGGGTCACCCTTTCTCAGCTGCATTTCAAAATCAGAAAACAGGGAATGGGTGAGGGAGCCAACCACACAATTCCAGTACCCCAAACACAGCCCAATCCACCTTCCCAAAACGAGAGAGAGAGATTCAGCTGACTCTCAGAGATAAAAAGCAAAGCAGGTGATCCTGCCCAGGGGACGCTAAGGGGACACGGATGGTAGCAGCGAGCTGCTCACGCTCAGACCTCACAACACAGCAGAACAGCATCTGTGCTTTGAAAAGCACTGTCAGGCAGCAAGAGACTGGCTGAAGGCACTTAAGGCTTGGAAAAACAATCAAAAAACAACCCTCAAAACGCTGCAGCCCTGGGACTGGCTACATCTCGCTAGAGGAATTCTGAAACCGTGCAGCTGTTATCCCACGGCTGGAGACGTCCCTTCCCCGACACTAAAAATACATCCATTACTGCTCCAGGCAATCTCCCCTCACTCCTCCCTCCCCCATACCCTCTGGGGACTCCCAGGCAAACTTCACAAGGCTTAGGAACCGCTCTCAGCCCAAGCAGCCGCCTGCTTCCCAGCTGCCTTGTGCTGGCAGGGCAATCGCCAGCCCAGCGGATCCCAGCACTGCTGCCCACGCCACAGCCTGGCCTGTTGGAAGATAAAGGGAACGACTCTTCTTTCATATTGGGCTGAATCTGCCCAGAAACTAATAGTATTTAACACAAATGAGCACATGTAGGGAATGCTCATTATAAAGTCAAGAGCTTTATGGAGAGCAGGGAAAGAAAGAAGACTGAATGTGGCTCAAAGTGACAAAAAAACTTTAAATCCCTGATTCAGATGCTCATGTATCAGCATTTGAGAAAACAACCTACAGCATGAAATCCACTGTTGAAATAGACTGCATCCAGTAAAAAGGCCTTTCCATGTCCTATTCTTTGTTCAGGGTTTGTGTTCATCTCCCCTCTTTTCCTACCTCAGGCTGGGAGAAGCCAGCTCTTTGGGTCCAGCTCCCTTTGGCAGAAAAGCACCTTAAGGCCCCCTCAGAGAAGAACTTCTCTCCGTCCAGCGCATCAGAACTCTCTGTCCTGCACCATGGGGACTTTACCACCAATACCAGCACGAGAGCCCATGGTCGGGCACCGTGCCCACGGCACACTTGCTGGCACCAAGGAGGCTGGAAAGCAGCAATTGTTCTCTGCCCGTGACTTCATCCTGGAGCTCAAGTCCTAGCCAGTTTTGTTTCGAACACCGGGGGTTTTATCTCAGCCAGCCCGAGTTTGCAGGTAGCTGCCCTGTCAGAGACCCAGCTTGAATTTTACCCCAAGCGAAACAATGGCCTGGTCTCGCTGCCCTGGGAGAGCTCGACTGCACTTGCAGAGTGTCACATCCGTGTGAGACCTGGAAGGATTCTGTAAAGCATGTGAGATCTTCAGGAAAGCAAATCCAATCCCACACAATGTTTGAGTCACTGGAAAGGCAGAACCTGTAAGTTCACAAATCACTTTTGCTGTATTTTACATTTTACCTGCAGCTGTCTTTCCTCACTGCAGGTTTTGGGAGGGTCTTTAGTCCACAGAAACAACATTCCAAAGGTAACTCTAATTACATACCGAGGTGCCCACACCAGGCAGCATCAGAAATCTCACACTTCTGCCTCCTTAACTCTGACAGTTTATTTCTGTGGGAATTCACAGCCACACATATTATCCAGTGAGCCAAGGGGACACCTTCCTTAGGGCAAACCAGACACGAAACAGTTGAAAAAGAAGAAAAAATAGGTTTGGCCCTTTTTTTGTTTCACTGGAGCGAAGGAAGCCTTGTGGGTTATTTTTTGAAGAGCACTCCTCTAATGAATATTAGGAATGTCTGGTGTTCCTGTCCTCGGAGGAGGAGAGGCTTTCCCAGGCAGTAATGGACGGGGTGAAAACCTTGCACCTTCAGTGGCAGAACTTCCCTCCCAGGGGACTGACCCATCTTTGAGACAATCAGGTATTAGAGAAAAAGAAGAGGCTGTGAGCAGTGTGAATCAGATCACATTCCCCTCGTCAGCTCATCAGCTTTCGCTTTCTCAGCACGGTTGAGGCTGTAAATCTCGTGCTTATCCATCTGTAAATTCTTCAGGGGAAACACAACTGACAAGTTCCTTACTCCCACTGTACAAGGACAAGCGAGCAGAGGGCACGGAGGGGAGGCCCCCACGGATCTACCTGCCGGCTGCTGCACCACTCGGTGCTGTTCCTGGGCCCAAGAGGGGGGAGTGTGTGTGTGCTCTGTTTTTGCAAAAACAAAATAGTGAAACTAGTGCCATGCCCAGAACCCATGAGTCCCGTTTATCTAGAAGACTCTTTACCTTGGCTGCTCCAGGAAATCAAATTTTCCAGATGATATAGTTACAGTGATACCCCCAAAACAGGCAGAAATCCAGATGTTTAAAACCCTTTCCTGGCAAGTCATCCTCCAGCAAGGAGAGCACTTAACTGTCAGCAAAAGCCTTCAGAGCTACCTCATGAAAGGTGAATTATAGACATGAACCCTTCCCAAAACCATCTCAGAGGCAAGCTCCGAGGACTGCTTTACATACGTTTCTCTGTATCATTTATCATTATTTTGGTTTATAAACTGGAACCATCTCTATGTAGAACCATAGAAAAGCTGCAACAACCCCATTTATTCACAACTAATATCAACAGAGCTTTCTCAGCAATGGAATGGATTAGTTATTCCTTAAAACTGCATCAAAAGTAGAGGCTGCAACAGGATGAGCACAGGTTTGGGAACCAACAACAACTGGTAATGCTACACCAACACAAGCCTGCGGAGGAGAGGCTGTGCTGCACTGCCCACATGGAAAGCAAAGGGAAAAAGAAGGGATCTGCAGCCCCCGGGACCTGGAAGAGAAAAAGTGCTGATCCTCATTTAACCTTTTCTTCCTCGATTCATCTCCAGCTCTGTTGTTTTCACAGATGTTCATCCCTCACCCCCCCAGCCCAGCCCGCGCTCACCTGAGGGGTATGCGGATGGCAATGATTCTGTCGATGGCGATAGCGAGGAGGCTGAAGATGGAACTCTGCGTCAGGACCAGGACGAAGCAGGCAATGAAGAGGCAGCCATAGAAGAAGGCACAGAAGCCGGTGCTGATGGTGATGGCGAAGGGGATTGCCAGCACACCCACGGCAATGTCGGCAGCCGCCAGGGACACCACAAAATAGTTGGTGACGTTCTGCAAGTTGCTGTTCAAATAGACCGCCCAGCAGACCAGGATGTTCCCCAGGATGGCCAGCACTGCGATGACCAGTTCCAGAACGATGTAAGTTATGTCTGAGAGGAAGTCTTCTTTCCCATGTACTAGCATGGTGAGAATGACCAGGCCAACGTGAGAACGTGCCAGAAAAGCTCAGCGTTCATATCTGCGGAGCCCTGAACGGCCAAGACACCTCAAAGCTGCTTGGGGTCAGAAGAGCGCCTGCTGCCAGCCAAGGAAGGTTGCTCACACGTGTCCCTTTCTCCCCATTGCTGTTCCAGATCTTTACAGTAGCAGGCGTCAAAACCAGCACTAGGGCTTGCCAACTCCAGCCAAGTAGATTAACCGGATGCAGAATAAGTCAGACTCCAGCAGGTGAACGGACAGGATAACATCTCATGTAGACATACATTGCTCCCCAGGCCACAAAGTCCGGCAGGCCACACGAGACAGAAAGAGGGTTGTATGGCAGTGTCACATCAGCTGTGACCTTTTGTTTCCTGTTGATAATCACACTGCTAGTCATGGTTTCCTCTCGTGTACATACCTACTTGCAACATCCTCCGGTTCTCTTTTTCACCTTTTCCTGCCAGGGCTTGGGAAACAGTCTCTTCAGCTGAAGCAAACATTCAACTTCTTCACTTGTAGTTTCTATAAAACAAAACAAACACCAACCACATATGCTAAGTAATCAGCTCTACAGAGGAGATGGAAAAAGCAAAATCTCATTACAGTGGCACATTAAATTGATAATGGATATTAAACAGACCTAGAAGAATATATCATTGGTAAAACCCTCGCGTTTTGTCTACTCTGAAAGCTGCAGGGCCAGAGCCCAGGTTGGGGAGTGCAGTATTTCAGTGATGATGAGGAACAAGGGACATTTTGGGTTTTGATGCTACCAACTGAGCTGGCACTTCAGCAGCTGCTCAACAGTCGACCCTGAAACATGACAGCCCCACTAAGTGCACCTTGGCAAGTGCTGTGGCTGCACAAACACAACCTGAGCCATCTCGTGCTGCCCACCCTCGCATAGTGTGCTACAAAGGTGTAGCGTTTGTCACATCCACAGACTCAAGTCAGCATCATTCCTCAGCTCCGACCAGGCACACCTCACCCAGAAACACACACAGACACAATCGCCAAGGCTGTGTCCCCTGTGTCCCAAGTACCCATCCATGCTCCTGCAGCATCACACACTCATCTGGGGCTGCGGTTGGTGCCACCTGCAAGGAAACTTCAGTTCACAGGACCTGACACACATCTTCCATCTCACGGGTCAGCTCCCACCTCTGCGTTCAGATCTGGATGATTTCACCATGGCTTCAGCTAAAAATCTCACAAAGGAGAATACAGCTCCCTAAGCCTGTGTCACCATCATGAGATCATGGCTTGCTGTCCTTCCCCATCACATCCAGAGCAGATCTCAAACCCTCATTAGCAAGCTCCAGCAGCAGTATTTTCTCATGCATTTAAGGAAACAGCTACCTGAAACGCCAGAGGGCTGGTGTGGAGAGACACGGCACTAGCTGAGGAACCATTTGAGCTCAGTTTTGGATGTAACACGAACCCCCAACCAAAGTATTTTGGGGAGCACCTCTGCAGGTGAGCCGGTGTGCTCTAATCCAGCAGGGGCTCATGCCTTCACACGAAACTTTGTTTTCAAGTCAGAAACCTAATTTCTCAGGATAAAATAAAAGGGTAAAGACAGCGATAATAAAAGTCAATATGATTCACTTGTGATTCTCATCTGATCTCAGGAACATAATCTAATTTCAGACCTCTCATTAGTTTAAAGCTCTCCAGCTAATGCTGCATTTGAAAGGAAAGTGAGTGATTCCTAGTGGTTTGGATATACTTCAAAACACAAGCTTTTTCTCCACCTCCAGCACTATTATGTGGTGTGTTTGGTTTGTGTGGCAGAAATCAACAGGAGAGATTAGTTCGTGATCAAGTTGTAAAGAGGAAGATAAAGATCAGCCGTTTAATCTTTTCTGAAGAACACAAAGCCCCAAGAAGTCTCTATGTTGTCTACTTTCCTTTAGCAAAAACCCTGGGTTTCCCCTGCCCTCCTAATGATGCTTCTGCTTGCCTGAGTTGAGGGATGTCAGCGATAGCTCCTGCATCGCCCTGCTGGCATCTGCCTGTCCATTACAAATCCCAACAGGCTTGTTGCAAAGCAGGATACTGAAAATGAGCACCCCCCTGACTGGCTTCCAGGGATGGGGATCAGAGTTAACGTGAGACAGAAATAAAGATGGTCTGGAGGGAGACAGAACAGAGGGCAAGGTGAAATATAAACACTGCTCTGTGTGTGAGAGAAAGGGAAAAGACAGGAAAAAGTTGGTAGGAGAAAAAAAAAAAATGAACAAAGGACAGTGGGCAAACTAGGCCTGAAAGGGATGGAGAGCATGGGTGCCTGTCGCAGGGATGACCGACACTCAGCTGTGCCGGACGACTCCGAAGCTCCCGTGTCCCTTAGTGTCACAGCAGCAGGGATGGTGTTGGGGTGACGCTCTGGCAATGGAGCAGGGAGCACACGCCTCTCTGCTTTCCAACACAGCCACATGTTTCCATGCAGGTCGAGCTTGGACCCAACTCCAGCGTGGGGAAAACTTTAGGAAAATGTAACGAATTCCTGTGATGTACTTGGGACAGAACTGCTGCCTTGAACAATAAACCCACCATCACCACTCCACAGGCTACTCGGGGTTGAATCCCTATTAATCCCAGATGCGTTTTGTTTACCCTGACTCTCAATGGCTCAGCTCATACTCATTTTCCAACAGGACACAGAGGGCAGTAACAACCCTACGCTGCGAAGGTCCCCCACGTACAATCACTCAGCACAAAGGAATTGCCTCCAGCTCTGTATATATCCTGGAAAACACGCTGGAATCTGAAGTTTAACGACCACATCGCAAACTGTTTTCTAACATAACAGAGCTTTTAACCTTCAACTGTTAGTTTCACGGTCTGATGTCAACTTTGAATTTTATACTTCTGAATGGTTTTAGTCCCTTATTTCCCACCTCCTCCACAAACAGTGGTTGAGCGGCTTCCTCATCCCAAGCCTTCGCTGTCTGTTCTGAAGTGAACAGTGAGATGTTGTGTCCAGAAGAGGACAACATGTCCTTCCACCCTCTGCTTTCAGATGGGCTGGACAAACGCTTCAGGAGTTGTGCAGAGCCAGCACAGCTCAGCAGAGAAACGCCTGGAGCTGAGCAGGTGTCCCATCTGCCACAGAACAACGTTTGATGGCAGCCTCTGCGCCAGGGCTGCAGCAGTGACCAGCCACACAGCCCCAGCACGTCAGAGACCTGGCCTGCTGCTTACAGAAGGTGCCGTGACCCAGGAGGGAGCCGTGTTCAACCCAAACTCACCCGCTTCACCTCACTCATCTCCTGCCCTGTCAGTCTGCTACAGCTCTCGCCCAATGGGATAACAAGTCTTTATGTGCAGAAGCATTTACAAATGGCTTTAGAACAAGAACAGGCTCAGTCTTTCTGCTCATACGGCTAGAGATGTACCGCACAGGGACAAAACGAAATACAGACCACCTAGAGAGGAAGACATATAGCCGGCGGCAATACAAAATTTATTATAGAACCATCTACTTCATGCAAGACTCAAAGGTTCAGCTACCACATGTGACAAGACAAAATTAATTAACCAAGTGTTTTACTCACCAGGGAAGGGTATATTTAACAACCCAAGCCCTTGAGGGGTCAATACCGTGAGCTTCTTGAAACTTAAGTCAGATCACCTGTATCACACAACCTGCTGGACAGCTGCAATTAGTATTTCTTCTTAAGCCCAAGTTTTATTTTGTTAATTGGATTAATTCCTTCTTTATACCCTGGGCGATGTTCCGGCCTTCTCTCCATTATTAAATAAACCTTTTTTTGCCACTCACAAACCTGTAAAGCTGTTACTGTGTTCAGTTTTAGTGACTTGGAACACTCTGTTCTTGCTCATATTTCAGCCCCAATGAGAAACTGCTCCTTGAAAATTCAATAAAGCATCTGAACAGCACGTTCCCATGAAGCAATTCACCACTGGAGCCTAAGCAAGCTTTTGTTTGGCATCTCCAGTTGGCTTTGGACTAAGGTGTTGCCCCTTCTCTCTCCCAAGTGCCAGAAGCCTCAAGGAGAACGTTTGGCCACCGCTTGGGTCAAATCACCCACCTCAACCCACCTCATTTCCTGCTCTTGGCCTTTCAGACTGGGTTGAGGCACCCTGGGTTTGGATGTCCTCACTGTCACACTGGAGCAGAGAAGATGCCCCCTCTGCTCTGACACATGGCCATGCCTGGCACCAGCGTGACAGCTGCTCTCAGACAGCAGAATCCTCAGGGCCTCAGCAGCTTGCAGCGCACCCAGACAGTCCATGGGCTACTCGGTGAGGCTGCAGCTTCCCCGGGCTCCTGAGGGGGTTGGTTTCTCCTCCTCTGCTTCAGGAAGGGGTGAGCAAAGCAGCAGGCAGTTCATGAGGCTGTAGGGGGCTCATTCCACAGATTACAATCTGGCATCTCCTGGGCCTTTCCCAGGTACGAGCCAGGGTGACACAGCTCCCTGAGGGAAAACCCTCACACTTACACATGGCTGTATGCAAACAAATTGGTGCTGCTCAATCATTTGTTTCCTGCTCTCCAAAGCCTGAAGGGGGAGATGCTTGTCAGTGTTTATCCCCTCTTTGAAACCCCTTCAGCTCAAAGAGAATCTCCCTATCTTTTAAATCGAGGGCTCTAAGAAATCCTGCCTCTCCCCATTTCTTCTGGGGATCAAGTCACAACAAATCGGCCAATGTGCTCAGCACACAAACCTGCAGAACAATTCAGGCTGTAAAATGCAATGGTCACAGTTGCCGTGTTGAGGAGAATGACAGGGAAGGTCGCAGCAGTGCTTTTCTGCGTTGCCCAGTGGTTTCCTTTCTGAAGTCTGATATTTTATAAGTATTTCAAGCAGCTCCCTCCACCCCTGGCTGCTCCCATGAAGCTGTAATCCCCACTCCTGTCTCCCATGGAAGGATGGAGGGATGCAGGCTGAGAAAGGGGAGGAAGGAGGCATCACCCCTCCAAGACATACTTATCCTGGCTCCTCTCTTTGCTTTATTACTGGCTGCTGGCTAAATGATCTTTAAGGTCATCTGCTTACAGTAATAGGAGGAAATTAAATATTAATAATAGACTATTTCCCTCTAGACTGCTCTTCATTAACAAAGGATACAAGTGAAACAAAGCAGGCAAAATTACCAGCATGCCATGCTCTTGGTTTTCAGGTACCTGAAACACCTGTAGTTTCCCTGAACAGACCCCAGAGTAAGAGATGTGCGGGGTCCTGCTCTCCTGCCCGTGCACACACCCACACAAGCACAGAGAATGGTGATATCTGGACGTCCTCGTTCTATCTCGGGGCTCCACATGGCAATCTGTCTCCTCCAGAGGATTGTTTCAGCTTTTCTCCAAAACATCACCTGAGCCACTGATGTTCTGACTGCAAAAAACTGCAGAGCCAGGGACCTGTTGAAGCACAGAGCTTGTCTCCATTTCAGGAGTGAAGTCTTCCTCCAGTGTAAACCCTACAGCGCAGCAACAAGACCTCGAGGTTGGCTTTGCAAATGCTCCAGAAATACCACATAAAATGTGGGCTTGAGCTCTGCTAAACTCAGTCTGGTCTCCTCTCACAGGGAAGCAGCAGCCCTCCAAGACTGAAAACGTTCACTCTACCTACCCTGAAGGGCAAAAGGAAAGGCCCCTCAGAGATCTGTACTGCCCTGATCTCTGTATGGGTAGTAAAGCCTTTCTCAGGTGGCATCACTAGAGACACCCATGGGGCTGCAGCAGTGACAGCAGCAAAAAGCCTTATCAATTCATACCCTTCCAGCCTGCTCCGTGCCTCTCTTCTCCTGTTTACACCCCGTGTAAAAACCACAAAACAAATGCCCCAAAAGCAAAACCCCACTGGACACAAAGGAAAGGCTGTAACACCGACAGGCTGGTTGAAAGGAAGAGCTGAGCCAAACCAAGAGTTCAGCTTTGCCTCCTGCCCTCCGAGTGCAAGAAGTGGATTAGTTTTTATTGTAGCAGTGGAAGAGAAGATGAGGACAGAATCCATTTGACCATTTATTTTTTTAAGTGGATGCTATAAATGTTTAAAAGTAAGAAAAAAAAACCCTCACAGTAATTATTCCCATCCTAATGGTTGCAAAAAGCCAGGGAGGGCAAAACTAAGTAAGGCTGAATGACCAGCAGTTAAATAAGCCAGCTCAAACAAACAAACAGAAAGGAAAAGGTTCCCCTGTGCTCCCCAAAGCCTCCCGGGGCAGCAGGGACCATGTTGTATCGCCAGAGGGCACAGAAACAGCTCAGAGTTTTGAGCAAACCATTTGTAGCCAGCATTGGTGACGCTGATTTACCTACGGTGGCATTTCCAAAGATTAAAAAAATAGAGCATTTGGATAAACTTCCATAAGCCAGACATATAAAAAAGTATAATTAAAACCATATACCATGGTCAGAAATGAGTTACTGCTGCCAATATCATGCACAATGTCTCTGAGGAGCCAGCTTTGCTTTCCTGTGTGAGGGAAGAACTCAAAAGCAAACTTTGCCTCCCCGCAGCCTGAGTAAAGCCAGCTGTGCTCATACACAAGGAGCGTTTCCTTCAAGAATAAAATTAGAGAAATGAGGAAACAGCATCTCGCAGAGAGGTGACCCACAGAGGAACACAGGCAAGGGAGGCAGCTCTGCGGAAAATATTTACCAGGTTGCTAATGCATCCACTCTGGGGTGTTTTAAAATTACGGAGTAGACTCTCTCCAGATGTGACTGCCCCTCCAGCTGCTGTCCCAAGTTTGGCAGTTAAGAGCTGGGTATACCTGTTCACTTCCCTGCACTTCTACCCAGGTTTGATCTCTACCAGGCCTTGTGTTCTCTCTCTGCTCCAACAAGCACAGTCCTGCAGGTTGCAAGCTCTGCCAGCGAGACCAAAACTCACTCTGCTGTACCAGGTCAACCAACACCCTGTTTTCTACAGTGGAAGGAATATAACTCTCTCCATCTCTCTCCATGTGACGCAAAATGATTCCCCAGCTGGCCTTCCCTAGCCTCATGAAGGCACCATACAACTGGAACAGAGAGGAGCAAATTCTACCTGCCTCTGAGCGAAAGCAAAGCTGTATTACTATGTTTACTCATCCATGGTTCGTACGCTGACCCCTCTGCACAGGAGTTATTGCCGCAGACTCACCATGGAGCTCTCGTTACCGCCCGAGTGGTTTGGCTCATACCCACCCACAGTAGGAAAAGCAGCTGAGCCTCCCTGGGTTGCTAACACAGCTCATCACATCCTTCCTCTCCAGCTCCCTTCTCTTATCGGGTGAAGCAGTGACACAGCCTGAGCTCTGCAGAGCGTACCCCGCGGCCACAGCAGCAGAGCCCATCTGAACTCCCTCGTGCTCCCGTCCACCAGCCCTGCAGAGCCCCCTCCCTGGCTGTCGGATATTCCACGCAGGACCCTTCACCGCTGGCTCAGCCACTGGTTACGCATCCCTCCTGCCCTGTGGTACTAGTATCCCGTCAGTGTTTGTCTCACTCTCAAAGCTGTTTAAGTCATTTCTAGGACTCTGCCACCCTCTGTGGATACAGAGGAGCTGATGATGTGACAATACCTGAAGGCCACATGCCCTTTGTCCCTCCCTCTCTCTGCCATGACCTGCGCTGTACCCGTATCACTCATGCAGTGCCTGGCGTTTTTGCTCTCAGCCACACCAGCTCAAGCTTTTCTACAGAAACTCTAAGGGATTTTTTTTTTTTTTTTGTTCCAAGTCCCTGATTACAACCTGATCTATTAAGAACTCCCTAGTGTTACTGCTTACTGATCCCCAAGTGCCAGTGTCTGGTTAGTGCTCTGAGGACCCTGATGAAGTCCGTCCTTCCTTCCTTTCTTCCTTCTAAGTCCTTGTGCTGTGGTAAAAGCACATCCACTTGCAGGCAGCAGCCTGCTACCTCTGCCTGCTTCCTCCTCTGCCTGTTCAGGCCACGGGGCTGCTGCTCTGGGTGGGGAGAACAGGCAGCTGCTGGTGAAAACATCTCTGGTCACTGGTTTCTCTCCTTCTACATCAAACTACTGCACTGGAAAACCAGCCATTCATAAATCACTTTAGAAGACATTTCACCAACCGTGCTGGTTGTTTCTGAGCTGGTGTGCTTGTCTAGAGGCCGCAGCAAGGACCCCAATACGACAGAGACCCCTCTGCCCTGCTTGGGAAGAGGCCCTTTGCTCCTCACTATGAACACTTAAGGTATTTTACAGTTTCTGCACAACAAGAGATCATAAAAAAGTTCTAGTTGTAGAGAAATCTGTGGTCACTTCTCGAACGCATGGCAATCGCAATCCTCACATCTTGCTGAACAAAGGCCTCCCCAGGCGAATTCCTTAGGGACTGTGCCACTCCACTCCCAACACAAAAGATGTTGCTCAAGCAGAGCTGGATCCAGGAGGCACCTGGGACACACATCCCCAAACGAATCACAGTGGTCAAGCAGAGTTTGGATCATCTTTCAGCAAGACACAGGACGACATAAGACAGAAGATTAATGTTTTCTAGGTGTTTGACAAAGTCAGGTGCCCGGGTTTTACCAGGGCCAGGTAAAGAGGCCTGATCGCTAGGAAGCATTTTGGATTCAGGGTCTCTTAAGGAGAGATCAGGCCATTAGCATGACTTCTACCTAACTTCTCCATGAGCCATTAGCACAGGACATTTTTTTTTTCCAAAAACTCAGGCTGTAGAACATCTGAGAAACTTTTCAAAGCCAACGTGCTTCCCCGTGCACGCCCCAGGAGCTGCAGCGGTGCTGGTGCCAGCCCAGCTCAGCCTGATGTTATTTTCCATCATCCCATTGAACCTGGGCACTGATCTGTGGATCGGACGTATGTGGAAACTGTAATTATTCAAATACATTTCAATCACGTGCTTCTCTTCTGAAGGTTGTATTAAAGAGCCACATACCTCTCAGGTGTCTTTTATCCCAGGGAATCTTTCCTATGGAAAATCCCAGTCTGTGCCCAAGTATATGGGTCTCGCACTGAAACCAACGTGGTTATCACCATAGAATATGATATTTAACAGCCACTGACTACTTCCCTTAACTCCTTAACCTCAACAACTGATTCATACCAGGATCTAACAACACGCTGGGGAAATCTCAACAGTCAAAATAATAGGGCAGTTGGTAGAGGAGATTCCCAGCGTGAGAAGGGGGATGCAGCAACAGGTTGACATTACGGAACTGGCAGAGACACTTCTGCTGCCCTAGTGAGGAAAAAAGGTGGGGAGAAGAAGCAAGAGGAGAACACAATAGTCGAAGCACAAACCAAAACAGCTCCAAAGAAGCAAAACCAGGAGAAAACTGGGAGAGACTCTGAGGTTTGTACACTAAGTGAGGAAAGAAACTTCTAAGAGGAAAAGAGCGCAAACCTCACCCCTCCCAAAGAGCCGCACTAGAAGAGCAGAACGTGCCCACCCAACCATGCCCTCTGTCCCCCAGCGTTACTCACTGCCACGCGTGAGGGCTCTGCCCAGGAGACATGCCCACAAGCCCCTGCTGGCACGGGTTCAGCCAAGCTTCAAACGTCTCCGCAGTGAACGCTCCGTCTCCTGCTCCCCGTGAAGAGCTGCAGAACAAGGGGTTGCAACTGGGCCTGTGCGCGTTGCCTGGGACAAACACGGGCCCAGGAGACAGAGAATGCCGTATCGCAGTAGTCGGCAGATAAAAAAGCCCTGTCCACAAGCGCTGGAGGCCTCCAGAGAATGCCTAAGTGCCTTCCACCCTGATCTGAGTGCAATCACACATGCTAATCAGCACACAGGAGCCCAGCATGCCATTCCTCACGTCTCCAGAGCTTCAGGAAAAATCTTCTTTCCTCTCCTTGTATCAGGGAGGGACAGGAAGATTCCTTCATCCTCTGTGTGCCTTTCCCTCCCCCTGCCCCTGGCTCAAACCATCCCTGCAAGAAGTTTCACTCCCCGCTAACTTCTCCATTGTCTCAGAGGCATTGTTTGCAAATGTTCCCTTAAACTGCTCTGTGAAGCATTCTTTATTCCTGTTTCAGGTCTCTCCCCATCCCCGTGTAAAGCCTGGACTTTATCTTGTTACGTGCCAGATAGCGATAAACCAACCGCATGAGACCCTTCGCTTATCACCCAAGATACACACGATCCATCCTGGAGCTGTCATTTCTTCTCGACCCTGCCTCCCACTGCTGCATTTGGAATTGGAACACATCACTTATTTTATCTGGGCTTGAAAAAGCCATCAGCAAAAGCCCCAAAACAGACGTAACATTTCAAATGTGGCTTCCCTGACATTAGATTTACTGCTGCTTTGTGGGCAGGGAGGCTCCAGCGCTCCTGCTCCTGGGTACCTTTTACGATGGCATTTGCCTACACTTTACATAAGATTCATCATGTTTTACGCTCTCTGGTAATTTTTGTTTTTAACAACCAACCAACAGCCCCGAGAATGAAAAGCATCTTTTCTCCAGAACAAGTCATAAACTGAACTGATAAGGTCTGAGCTGGTTGCTGAAGTGTAAGTGAACAGCGCAGTCTGACGTGCTCCAACCTGTCACCTCCATCCTGCGCTTCCCCCAGGTCCTGTGCTGCTCTCTGCCCACATCGGGACGTCTCAAGCACTGGGTGTCTGCTTGTAGCATCCACACCGAGCTCCGCATGTCTGGAGCACAAAGGGACGAAATTTGTGCTCAGACGGCCGAGGCAACGTCGGTGCTTCTGTCCAGCTACAGGGATCACTCGCACACCCGAGTTTTACAGGAGCCATCTCACTGCATTTGGCTTTTCTCTGAACTCTCCTCAGTACTCGGTGGCTCTTCAGCTCTTTTCATAACCTCATCTCTGTGCGTTTACCAATGACTCGAACCTGGCTTTGCAGTCATACCCCCACAGGGAGCTGTGGCACAGCTATCCCATCCCTTCCACGCTCCTTCGGATCTCCAGCCACCCCAGGCACACAGCAGACAGGTTTCACATGATTTGCTCCTTACAGGACACAGAGATCACGACTTTGCTCGCTCACCTTTAACCAAACAGCTGCATTTGCTGAGGCATTTCTAAACACTCCTTGCTGATCCTCTGAGGGTTGCCCACTTGGTCGGGATGGGGAATGAGCTACAGCAAAGGTTTTAGCTGGACACCAGGGCGTTTCCAGGAAAGTGAAGAGTTTCCAGCACAGGTCTGTCTTTAGGAGCAGGAGGGAGAAATAGCTGTTGGGAATGGCAACAGCGGAGCTGATCCAGCCTTTGGGCAGAGGCACGGATTAGATGACCTCGAAGCACCTCCTGGGGATGTTTTCCATAACTGAGAGCTGCTTGTGCCATCTGTCCCTTCTGAGCTAGAGATTTACTTTGGGGGGGAAAAAAGTGCAATACAGCCAATAATTACCCCTGACACGGACTCAGTCTGTGCAAGGGGAGAGGCATCTTCCAATTCTGTAGAGAGAACTGAAGCCTTCAGAGGTTAAACCACCTCTGGTACCTGCACAGAACCTCTTGCCCTCCCAAAGCAGAATGGAGCCGGTTCTGTACCCCTAACTCTCAAGAGATTCAGCTACACGAGCATCTCATCAAGTGGGCAACTTTCTCTGCCTTTTTAAGATGAGCAGAGAGGCAACGAGTTGGTGCTGTTGTGCTCAAGAAGCTTCAGCAAGGTCATTCAGGTGCACTGATGCAGAACCTGAAGGTGATCCACGAGGCAACCAAGACTTGTAGTCCTAGACACCAGACCTTAATGACAGGGAGTAACTCTCCGAGGACCTGTGAGAATCCTGCCCGATTCCCTGACACACAGCTCAAGATCGCTTGGTTTTCAGTTTAGAATCCAGCAGAAAAGAAAGATTTAATAGCCCGTATCCATTTCCAGAAGGAATGCACACGATAAGGAAGGTCCTACACAGCTATTCGCCATCCAGATCAGATGGGGAGAATCAATAAGAGAAGTTGAAATGCGTTCATGCCGAAGACAAGGGCAAACTTTGTGGGACACCAGGAGAGACGCTGAGAGCAGCCTCTGAGTAGAAACAGCCCTCACTCAGAGCTGCGCAGGACTCGGAGAGAAGCCAGCCGCGCTCTGCCTTTTCCCATCTCATCTGGGAAAATGTGGGTGGAAATGTCAAACCAAAGCGAAAAGCTGAAGCAAAATGAAAATAAGCGTTTAGGTGGCAAAGCTGTGAAGCCTTAAACATCCTGTTATAGACGAGAAATCATTCAGCCACCCGTCCCCAGGGCAGAAAGGAAGCAGTAAAGGGGAATGTTTCCCCTCCTCACCAGATGGAAAAGCTGCCACGCTCAAGACCAAAGCGGACGTGCTTGACCAGCCAGCCCCAACCCCTCAGAGAAACAACTGATGGAGGACTGAAGACTCAAACCAGTCCCTCCAAATCTCCTGCCAGACTGAGGTTTTCCCTGTAGCTCCTAAGAGGGCTGAACCACACGGTTCTACACAAAGTTCATTATTGGAGATTACACAAAAAAGATGAATAGCTCTCAAAAGTTGATTACAGCCAAGCACAATGGTGCCAGCAGCCCTGAGGGAAACATCCTATTAAGATATCAGCAAAAAGAGAAATGCAAGCAGCAGAGACCTGGCCCCAGGCTCTGCAGCTCCCATCTTCAGTGACTTCTGTACCCACTGACAGAAGCTGAGGCTAGAGACATCATCTCGGGGCTGATAACCCCTGACCTGGCGCAGGATGATGATGATGATTCTATTTTTTATGTTTAAAAATACATATGGGAAGGGAGACAGATCACGTATGCGTGTGAATGACAAACTTTCAGATGAAGAGCGGTAAGAAGCAGCCCCGCTTGCCTTCTTTTTTTCACACCCCAGAACAGGACATTTCTATTTTCTGTACACACATGCCTGTTTGCAGTTTGTACCCATGTGTTTGCTCTACAAATGCAGAGGCTGCCAGCTTCCCCGGTTAATTCCGCATCTAATCCATTTGCCACATTAGGCAGGATTTCATTTTCATCGTATTTTTGTGATACGCGATTACATTTATATTGACTTTTTTTATTGAGACTGGAAGTAAGGTATCTCTTCCACAGACGTAATTCAATTGAAATAGTTCTGGCCTGCCTCCCGGTCACTTCATGGCAGCTCTCTAGAGCTCACCGGGCAGTGCGCTCTGACAATAGCCTCCGTCTCTCCGTTTCTCTCACGCGGAAGAATGAACTTATCAATTCCTACAGTTCTTGAGTTACACGGCTCTGAGACTTAGGGGCCCGATAAGAGAGCTGAAACCAAACCCATCCAGACGTCCAGCTACTTAACAGTTGACCATCCGCTTAGCAAAATAATTTTCAGTAGTTACGGCAATTCTATTAACTGTTATTTGGCGAGTGAGTCACGCTCTTCTCTCCAAGCTAACCCTCCCCGGCTCTTAGCAGGGCAGCTTCCGAGAGCCCTCGACCACCTTCTGCTCTGAGGCTCCGAGCAAACCCGCGAGGCTTCGGTACCCGAAAGCGCCCGCGGCTCGCGCTGCACCGGGACCGAAACGAGCATCGACCGCCCGTCCGGAGCATCCCGGGAGGGCAGCGCCGCCGCTCCCTTCCAGCCGCGCCCGGCCCGCGGCTCCCTCCGCTCCCTTCTCTCCCTCCGCCCTCGCCGGGGACCGCGGCTGGAACCCCGCAGGGACCCCGGCAACGGCGCTGCGGCTCCGGGCTGCGCCGCTCCCACCGCCAAGCGCGAGCCGCTCCGGGGCTCGCGGGGGCTCCGCGGCTGCAGCCCGCGGGAGAGGCACCGGGGGTCCCGCCGGAGAGGTCACCGTCACCCACCTGCGCTCCCGCTCGGCGCCGCTGGCTCCGGCCGCACCCGCCACAGAGTGCCGAGCGCCGGCCCCGGGGCTGCCCCCCCCCCCCCCGCCGGCCCCGCCGCGCCCCCTGCCGGCCCCGCGGAGAAACGCAGCACACGCCGACCTGACCGAGCCGGGAGCGACTGGGGCGCGAGGGCAGACAGAGGGGGAGAAGGGAAAAGGGAGAAACGGGACAAAGAGAAGAGAAACGCGAGAAAGAAGAGACACCTGGGAGAAAAAAGGGAGGGCGAAGAGGGAGAAACAAAAAAAGGAGAAAAGGGGGCAAAGAGAGAGAAGAGAAAAAGGGGCAGCAGGCTTTCTCCACACCTTGTTGTAAGCATCCCCTTGAGTCCAGGCTGGGCACACCCCAGCCAGCCCGAGCCTCCAGCCACACCTGGGCCGTGCGGGGAGGCTGCACGAGGCAGGGAGAACGCGACCTCGTGCCCTGCTGAGCCGGCACTGCCAGCAGAGAGGAGCCCGGGCATCAGCGCCCTGGAAGCGTTGCCAGGCTCTCGGTAAGGATATTCGGTATTTCACATCAGCTCCGTGTTTCCCACCCGCGCTCCCTGCCCACAGCCAGGCCAGCGCTGCCGTGTCCCTCGCCCCACGTGTGGCCCCGTCAGCTCCGCAGGGACCTTCACGGGGAACAGCCGTGACTCATCGTGCAGCCATGTAGAAGGAGAGAACCTCACAAGAATTTGAACCCACTGCTCTTGGTGGAGATCTCATTTTTCTATTTCTCTCTTTTGACTTTACACAAGTGATTTATCTGCATGTTCCTATGGGTTGGACAATCTAAAGCAGGAGAAACCACCGGCGTGACTCCTCGCTTCCCACTGATCCCGTGGCAAAGCCCGATTCCTCTCGACAGCGGCCAGCCGAGGCCCCTCTGCGCAGGGGGCTGCACGATGGGGATGCTCCCCCTGTGCCACAGAAGACCCAGCGACGCTTTGCTCAGGTCACATGTGCCAGAAGCACAGGAGCTAACCCAAGGCAATGGGCTCTCCCAGCCTTCTCCAGCAGCAAGGGCACCACTGACGCTTTACATTTGTTTGGCATATCAAGACAGTAGGAAAAGCAACAGAAGCGGCACTGGCCACTGCAGCACCAGGCTTGAAACCTGTGAGCATCTCAGCATCAAGAAGTCGGCCCTGGCAGTAGCGTCAGGCCCCCCACTGTCCTCCCCACCGCTCTTACCCTGACGGGAAGCCAGGCTGGCACACGGGCTGCCACAGCCACGCAGCTACGGGTCGCAGAGCAGAGACCAGAGCTCCAAACACAGTGGGAATCCTGTGGGGAGGAAACAAAAAGTCATTTTTCCCAGGAAAAGGCTGGAGCGATCTACCCTACACCAACACGTAACAATGTGAAGGACCACATCTATCGACTAGACAAGCCAAGAGGAAAAGCAAAGATGGGAGTAGGAGAGATTGAGAAGCTTCATCAAAACCTGCTGTAATTCTGATAAATATAGAAATGCCGCCTGCCCACGTGAAGGTTTTTTGAAAAAAGAAAAAAAAAAAAAAAAAGAGTTTTCTTTGAAGAGCTTTGTGAAAAATGCAGACACAGAACTGGTCCCTGTTCCCACAAGAGTCTCCCTTTTGCCCTACAACTGCAGTGGCCACATTCATTTGGGAAGGGGCAAGCTACCTGAAGAAGGAGGCTGAAACTGCTGGGGAAACAGCAGCCCTGGGGAAGGCACTGCCCTGGGCTAGAACCTGCTGCTGGCTCAGGCTGTGAGTGAAAGAAATGCAGGGTCTCAAGGAAAGAAATTAAGTTATTGGATTCTCCGTGTACAGCCAAGAAGGGCTTTTCCATTCCCGAAAAGCAGCATTGTGGTAAAACACCCTACAGTGTCTCCTCACCGAACTAGCTCAACTCCTGAACCAGGGCAGCCAAAAGGCAGTGACAAGAGCCTGCATTTCTCACACTTAGCAATTGAGCTCAAGGACTAGGATCTAGATTGCGAGGAATAAACCTCGATGGTTTCCATCAACAATATGACAGCAGAGTAAATCAAAACTTCACATTTGAGTCCTGTCACAAAACTCACCTTTCTCTTTCCTGATGCTGCGTGAGCAACTGTTCGCTTGGGCGAGTCGGCGACACCACTGCAAACAACCAGGTTGCCAGATAAACTACAGCCAAGCCCAGCCTGGTGCGCAGACAGACAGCAGGAACTCATAGGGATGTGCTGAGGCTTTCGTGTGAAGGACTGAAAACGATCCTCAGGTTGTCTAGAGCAGAATCTGGAAAGATAAACTATTTCTGTTTTAAGGAAGAGATTGCTTTTCACCAGTCTTGGAGCTCTCTCTGTCATGAAACTCTTCTTTCTGACCAGTCTGAATCATCAATAAACGCAAAATCACATGTAAGGGATGCGAATTTTGCACAGAAGCATCAAAATGGTTTTAGCATATCCTGTTGCTTTAGCATATAGTGTTAACCAGCACACTGACAACGATGTGTTGTACAGCATCCCACTCCCACAAGTACTGCTGGAACCTCCTCAAAGCAGTGCCAGGCACTCGGGTTGGTCTGAGAGGAGGGATGGAGGCTCACTTGAGTCCTTCAAGAACACCAGCAAATCCCTCAACGTCACAGACGGAAATAAAAATCCCTATGTGCATATAGATAGGCAGTCATTTCTCTCACATTGTTCAACATTAAATGTTTGTTTGCAATTTTAAAATGAGCATTGGAACAAAAGAGAAACTAGGTTTTCTGAAGAGAGCATCCTTTAGCAGACAGATGTGCAGTGGTTTGCTGGAAACACCCTCTGCTAACAACATAACTGAGGACGCTCCTCTGTCAGACCACGGCCTCCCCATGAAGTGCTGCGTACCAGCACGGAAGGTGTTCCACTTGTACTCAAACTTAAGCAAAAGCAGCTGAAGTGAAGGCGAGATCTGTGCTCTCGGGGAAATGCAAACCCACATCCACAACACTTTAAATCCTGCCATTCACACATAAGTCAGGAAGGAAAGGATTTCCAGTAATTTCATGCTGAGAGCTGGACTTATCTGTAAAAGACACTGCCCAACCAGACCTTTGCTTCTCTGAGTGCTGTTCAAGCACAGCAGACCATGAGATGGAGTTAAATCTAAATTTAAGCAATCTTTGGAGGCTATTAATAGAAAAACTGGTAGCATGAATCATCATGTGGGAGCTGCAGAGCAACAGCTATTTATTTTTTATAATGGGAATATATAGAAGTCACCTTTATACAATACAGGGACTGTTGGAATTGCAAGGCCCAGCAGCAGTCAGATGACTCTTCCTCACTTACACTGTTCTCATTCTAAGGAGCAAGGAGAGGGCAACCGTTATTAACTTGACAAAATCCATATTGTGTGCATCCAAGCTCTGGTCACAACACCAAATGGAGGCAAAACGTAGCTGCTGCCCCTGCTCCTCCCACTCCTTGCTAAGGAGCAGCGGGTGCTGGGAACGGTGGTGCACAATGACGGAACGTCACAGGTTTCTGGAGTGCATTGGAGTTTCAGCACCCTGGTCCCAGGCCTGTGGAACAGTGGTACCTCTGGCCAAGAGGGAAACTGTGGCACACCCTCCCTTTACATCCCTTTCCACGCTGCCTCTCTGCAGGACAGTGGGTCCAGCCCCAGCAGCGCTACACTGGCTACCTTCAGTAAGGATCCCTCTGAAGGACTGAACACTTGACAGCTTCTCAACTGTGAACCCGCTGATGCTCAGCACTCCCCGGGATCACACCCTCCAGTGCCGCAGGTGCCTTTTTCAAGAGCAAACACTGGGTTGTGTGCATTGCAGGCTTGCCCCTGGGTATTGCTCCATTGCAGCCAAGAGACGCTACATGTGGCCCCATGGAGATGCACAGCATTAACTCAACCCCCTGGTATTTCAGGGCTCCCTGGGATATTTATTTTTGAAAAATATGGTATTGTCAACAGGTCAGTGAGGTTGTCTCCAGACTGTTATGTCTCCTTCTCAAGTTTCTTTCATTTTTAAGAGCTTAACTTTTGAGCTTCTGGAGTGAGGAAAGAGCCTAAAATGGTTTAAGAAAAGGAAGCATAAACAAGGGAGGGAGCCATGCACAGCACTGGAAACACAAATATTTCCTCATGCGATATAATCAATGCAAATGTTGAGCAGTAGAAATGCTGTGATAAGACACCACTGTGTTCAGCCCCATTTCCATAATGAGACGAAGGAGGTTCCAAAGAACTGAAAATCCTGAAGGACAAAGAGCATCTAAAGTGTCAACATCCTATGCTCCAAACAGGGCATTTCAGATACAGAAATCCAGTTCAACAAGAGTCTAGTTGAACCTTGTGATACAGACCAGCACAAACCTTAACTCAGACTAGGACTGAGGGAATCAGTCTCCCGTCTACTTTGCTTTTCTTCTTCAATTCACAGACAAATGTCTTTCTAAACAAAGACACATGAGAGACGCTTCAAAATAACTTTTCTAGCAGAAGTGAAGCTAATAAAAACCATTTAATTAGACATAAATTATCTTCTAACCTTGAGCTGCCAGAAATGGAGACCCTGGTGGGCTGTCTCCGCTCATAGTGCCAGGTGGTAGCACCAATCCATGTGGGAGGTTCTGGAGCTCTCCACACAACCATCTCAGCTCTTCAAGCAATGTAAAGAATTCTGTACCTCCCTCAGCCTTTAGTGAGGGGGAAAAAGAAAACACACTGATTTAAGAAAGCAGAACACAAATGCTGGGCCTAAGGGAGGACAGTGCTGCCCCCAGACAGAACACAGAGGGAGCTGAGAGGGGAACAGTGTGGAAGGCATAGAATTCCAGGGTGGTTTTTTCCCCTCAAAACCTGCCCATAGCTGCTGGCTCTTAGTGGCTTCCCACAGGGAGAAGGGTAAGTTAGGGTCTCAGTTCTAAAAGAATGTCATGTGGGAAAAGCTGACCTCTTCACAAGTCCCTTCTGTCCGTGCCCTTCATGGAATCACATCCAGATCTTGGCAACATCCAACACCAGGTCTCTTCTGTTGATCAAAGCAATTGTGAACCTTTCGTGATAAGAACATCATCTGACAGTTCTGCAATGCTAACCTAGCACGTTACTCACGTTTGAGACAGGGGCTACGCAGGCGCCTTACATCCATCCCTCCTATCTGAGGTACTCACCATCTCACCATTTAGACCCCTTGGGGAGGTAGCACAAAGTACGCTGACATATTGAGAGACAGCACTTCCAAAATGTGAGGAGGTTATGTGCATGCAAATCACTTGCATGCGCTCCTCATCCGTAGCTGACAAACCTCCACAAACGCCTGCCTGTATTATTCACTCCTGAAAAAAAGAGTGCCAGAAAGAGCATTGAAACATTTGCTTCTGCAGTGGCTTCACTCAAGAAACACACACTTTGCTATTTGCAATCTTTAT
Organism: Coccyzus lansbergi; assembly: GCA_033558105.1. Taxonomy (NCBI): domain Eukaryota; kingdom Metazoa; phylum Chordata; class Aves; order Cuculiformes; family Coccyzidae; genus Coccyzus; species Coccyzus lansbergi. The sequence goes on from JAUMJK010001345.1 coordinate 190,493, forward strand.
TTCATGAATCATTAAGAAGAAAACATGGCAACATTGGCAAATTGAAGGCATACATACTAAATACTCATACAGAATACATTATGGAGAAAGTAAATGCCCAGATCTTTAGTGGTCCTTGCAAACTAAACGCATATTGGTCCTCCCAAAGGTTTAGCTTAAAATACACTTGCTGACCATTCAGGTTCCAATGATGAACAGCTTGTACCTTCCAAATCAGAAACAGGGTGAAATACCATTCAAACGTACTTCCAAAATTTGCCTCAAAACAGTATTTCTCAGCTCTAAACAGAAACAAACAAAATTATTTTCTCCTCCTTACCTTGCAAATGTATACGATAACACACCCTCCGCTAAGTATTCAAGCTGCAAGCACTTCTTGAAACACGTTCAGTTTTATTGAGAACCTGCGTCCATACATACACGTCCACTCGAAGAGGTGGCGTATGTACATACACAGTTATGCAAAACCCTCTCTCGATAGGTAAAACTTCTACATATGTCAGTGTGTGTGTAAACCACTGGAAAAGGATTCTGGAAAAGAGAGAAGTGTTGTCTAAAACAAGAATTACTGAATCCACAGTCCAACAGTTGTGTTCCGACTCAAATCAGAACAGCTGGATGGGTCAGAAGAGCTTTTAAGAATCACTGTTTTTTACATCATCTTTAAAGGCTATGGAAACTAAGCTTTAGATTAACTACTTAGGAGATATTGGTACTGGCTGCAGTGCCCTTGCAAACATGGTCAGTCCTTACCCAGCACAGTGCTGTGAAGTCAGACCGAGACATCAAGACAGTTCTGTTCTCTCATGGTCCAAAATTCATTGCACCGTTCTGTCGGTTCTGCCTCACACCTAGACTGGACGTACCCTCACCCCAGAGCTGGGGGGTACCAAGTAATGCCCTTCTGACTTTGATCTTGAGAGCTGTCCAGTGTTAGACAGGATCACTGATGTATTTCACACACACTGAACAACTCCTGACCATTACTGACCTGAAGCGAAGCTACAGTCTGGAGGCGAACGAGTCTTTTTTCTTTAGCAGTGTTATCCAATGGAAAGCAAGGATAACACACAAAATACATTTCTGTTCAAAAACCCCTTCAGATATGTGTAAAAGTGCTACTTAAAAATAGTAAAACTGACCCTACAATATATGCAAAACCAAAAATGCCTAACAAACTGAAATGTTGTAAGTCACCAGGATGAATTACTTGAGTAGGTTATGTAGACTTGTGCCCTCTTTACTGAGCTGATTCCCAAGCAATTATCCTCATTGAACATACACAGTAACTGGAAACCAGTAAAAGCAATTCAGAGGAATTCCAACAACAGAACAAAAAGAGAAGAGATTCTTTCTCCCCATTTGTTGAAACAGAGTTCAGATAAGGATTATCCTGTTATTGCAAACGCAGCCTGCTGTCCAAGAGGGCAGCTGATGGACCAGGACTGTCAGTGGCTCTACTGCAGCAGGGAATGTCTGCCGGGATTCCGAACTACCACAGCCACACATGAGTTGCACACTGTTAAAATAACACGTGTAGTGCTAGAATGGAAACACCTAATCCGCTGCGGTGCTGGGGCACAGTAACAACTTGTCCACATTCTAGAGCTGCGGTGGTGGAGGTTCTGGGGGAGGCAGCTCTAACCAGTTGGGACATACTGACTCAGGAAAGCACAGTGGCCTCTCCAGAGCTTGTGGGTAACGACTGTGCTCTAATACCACTACTCACCGAATCACTTCTCAGACTGGTTATTCTTACTGAGTATCTATATACTAACACTAGCTCAGAGAAAGGAACTGCAGAAACAGAGCCTGGCAGAACACAAAACTAAACCCAAAATAAATATTCATTGAGTCCCAGGAAGGATCACAAACCAGCTATACAGTTACATAGGCTGCACATGAACACAACTAGTCTAAAATCCTCTTTCCTAGGCCACCTCAGCAAGAATATTACTCACAATCATGTAAAGATGTACAACTCAATTCCTTCCCCACAGAATTCTGCCCCTTAATAGCTCCTGCTTGATGCAACCTGCAGTTAAGTTGTGACTCTATTTGTTGCACAAGACAAATAAGGAAAGTTACCCCACGCATCACATGAACACAGCTTTAGAGGCTTAACTTCAGCCCGTGCATAGCTTCATGCCAGCCAGCCCGAGCAGGCAGCTGTGGAAGACACTGTCACATCTCACCTTAAAGCCAGACACTGTTCCTAAACCTGCCACCAGCAAAACACAGAGTAAGAAATACACCTAAAACTTCTCCACATCTCCAACTTCCCAAATAAACTTGTGTAAAATGAGACTATAATGAAATTTTTACCCTGGGCTGAAATTGTACAGGAAGAAAAGAGAGAACTGAGTGATCTTTTAGTCATACAAAAGAATCTAAATGTCTGAAGTGTTGAATCAGGGACCTGAAAAAATAGATGAGAACTCATCATCGAGATCATTAACAGAAATGAGAGGCCAAGGAGAATGTTTTGTCACAGCTACAGAATTGTTAAGATTGCTCCTCAGCAGTTCAAACCACTGCACTGCATGGTTAAAGCCAGGGACAAGCTCTTTCTCCTTACACTTGAACACCAGAGCTCACCTGCTACCAGCACTGGGAATGGGGTTTCACTCCAACACAGCAAAGCTGAGCTCGCTCCGCTCTGGCTCACTAAGGGGTCCCTACAGAGAATCACCAACAGTGGAAAGATTTTACACAATTGGAGACAAAAATTATCAGAAATGCCTCAGGTAACTCAAGGAACGTATTTTACACAAAAGAGACCAAGATTCACTTTTACATCAGCAGATGCTGTAATCCAATACTGTGTTCTGGACAGTCTACCCACAACCCAAAATCAAAAAGAGGACATTATTCTGAGGCATGAGAACGAGAGACCTTTGTGAGGGTCACCGAGATCCACAACCATTCCTTCACAGTTCAACACTGATGACCTGGCATCGCGATGTCGCCCAGTCGAACCGACCATAGGTCTGGCTCTAACCTGACCTCTCTGGTCTCTGGAAGCGTTTCCGTGAGCAGATCTGATCCAGCTCTGACTCCATCCATGGGCTCGGCAGCTCCAGGTAGATGCTCACCCAGCCCTGCTGGCGATGCCAACCCCAATAAACCGCAGCACAGGCATTTGCAAGGCACGTATTAAAATGCAATAACATAAATGGATGATAAAATATTTGTCCTTTTTTAAGTACATTCAGAAATATTTTCTGGATTAAAAGGAAAGTAAAATAAACCAGCACGAACTCAAACTCGATACAGACCAAACCCAGGCTGTTTCAGGATTAACTATGGGTAGAAACCAAACAGAACAGCATCATCCACGCCCAGAAGGGCCACAGCTATTCTTCCTCTTGAGAAACTTAACGCTGTTTGAATGTCCAGAAAAAGCACGTTGTGGGGTACAGCAGAACAGCACGTTTGGTTTAGATCCTCCACCGCTTCATGACTTCCCCTCACAGAGCTGTGCAGCATCTTGAATGCGAAGGTTCAGAGAGAACATTATAACAAAACCTCTTCATGAAGCCAGATATTCCTCTATGGGTGCGAATCCAGCAGAGGTTATCGGACAGATCACACCAACAAGCAGTTCACAGAGCAAGTTCAGAACAGGATCATTTCTGTAACTACTAATAATTTTCTTTCCCCTCTCTGAAGACCAGTGGCTCATCTTTCGAACAGAAAGTGTCTGGAAAATATAATCTCCCCTTTTACAAATGGTTATGCCAGCAGTGTTATTGCAGTTAAGGACTAGTACAATATTGCAGATAAACGGAGTTGACCATTGTACAGGAAAAAAAAATCAGCTTAAAGCTTGGATTACCTTAACAAAATAGGTCACAAGTGAATTCAGACCAAGAAATATTATTCTTTCAGCTAGAAAAATATTTGCTTAAAACATAAGACAGTGAATAAGAGCATTGACAAGGATGGCTGTTTAGAGGGTGAACAGGAGGCTTCTCAAACAAACTGGCAAACCTTGAACTTAGCATAAGCTGGACTGCAAGACAGCAATGACGTGCATTTTCAGTGAGACTATTCTGACAAACTTGTTTGAAAAAATGAAGTAAACATTTTTTTTTTAAGAAATTTACGGGAGAGGAAGTTGCATTTCAGACTTTTATTAAAAATCTGTTGATGAATATTTTTCACTGGATGCCTCTCTTGTGAACGCTGGCTCTAGCTGACGTTGGCTCTTCAACTGCACCCATCAATAATCAGACAGTGTGTAGCTCATTTGGGGTTCTAGGGAACTGCACGAGCCCCTGGTGCTGCGCAAACCTCTCCCCAGCCCTCAGCACGGATCAAGAAGTTAGTCTGCACAGCTCAGTGGATTTTTTTTAATACAATGCTAGCTGCTAGAGACATGCAGAGTTGTTATTCTTCACATGGGCTGTGTTCTTCAGATGATAGGCTTGGGGATTTGGCAATAGTTTTGAGTTAAATCTGTGCTTTTATACCCTAATGAAGTTTCACAGATGCCAAGCACAGTTGCGCTCACTGGGTTAACATCTATGACATTCAAATTGTCCTTAACAGTCGTAAGAGCACCACAGGAATGGCAGATCCATTTTCTTTATATCAGGGTCACTGTGTTGAAAAAGCATGTGCTTATAAATCACAGTTGTTACAGAACTTGCATCTGAAGTGGGCTTCTGCTTCATATTAATGTGAGATGTTCAGCTGCAGCGTAACTGCTGATAAGCAGACAGAAAATAAGCAGAAACAATGACAGCACGAAGCCCTCCCTTGATCTGACAAACAAGATTACAACGAACAGCAAATGACAAATGGATGCACGGAATTGTTCTGAGCCACGAACATTCTGCATGAGGCCCTGAAGTGCCGGGATGTATCACTTCAGTGATCGCTAAGGCACTGACTTGAACTCTTGCCCGAGAGCCCTTACATGAATCCAGGAACACATTAGGAAAATAGAAGCCGAGCAGACTCAAGTTTCTCAATTCCTTCCTTGTGACAGTCACTCCCACACTATATTTGAGACTACTGGGTGTACAGAGGTTCCACGGGTCCCCCCGTAGCTCTTGTCAGAGAGCCTCTCACCTTCTGTCAGTCAGATGAGGATGTGCAAGAGCAATGAAAAACACACAGAAAACATGGCAAAGCTGGATCTTGACACAAACTACTTCATTATTACACCTTATTGAATGTGTCTTGCCCGTAAATGCTACCCCAGTTCCACAATTCTACCACAGAAATCCATGCCGTACACTCATATTGCTGTAGAGTGAAGTCTGGCTACTGACATGTGCTATACCAGCAAAGGAGGAAGAGGGGGAAGAACAAGCCGCACGAGGGTTGATTATTGATTTGTTTCTGTTACAATGGAAGCACAGGGAGTTTGGGCAGATTCCTTGAAGCACAGTGTATCCTGAAAACCAGGAGCTGCAGGTGCCAGTCTTTACAGTCCACACAAGCAAGTTGGAAGCCACATCACTGTGACAGAGGTAGGCTTATAATGAAGCTTTAGAATGAAGAGTTCTTCTGTGCCAAAGATTTCGAGGTACCGAGAGTACTTTTCCACTCAATTTTTTGTTACAGAATAAAAGCTTGTTTTCCTCGAATATTGTGCATATTTTAAAGGAGGGGAAAATAGCTGTAAAAGGCAATAACTGAGTTACCATTACGAACTCTACAGTACTGGGGTGCCATACGCTGTGGGTAGAATACTCTGTGGTATCAGGATGCTACAGAACGCTCAGTAACACGATGCCATGTTATCCTTTTCCTTCTTGACACTTCAGCTGTACATTCAATCTCCTATATGCTAAAGGATCCATTCTTCTCACTCCCCTGGGAATGAAAGCTTCAGGAAGCCTGGCTGGACAGGCAGCACATAAGTAGTCCAGGCTCATTAGGCTACATAATTAATCTGAATAGCTTAATAACTTGGGTTATTCCAAGCACTGGGGCAACAAGTTCTTGCTTTTAAACAGTTGTTTCCAGGTTTAGTAGCTGAAGCAATCTGAGGCAATCCAGGATAGTGTTGCTGAAGACTGGGGGGGCTCAAACGTTGCCAGTTTCCACTGGAATGGGAATTAGCATTTCAGTAAGGTTTCCATCCGGTATCTCATGTTGGTTCTATCCCATGGATCGCTTGCATTATTAGAGTTTCAGGTTTCAAAGTATTTGTAAATTGCTGTAACATACAGCATGACATTCTGCCAGTCTGGACGCTCAGTCCGCACCATTTCATTGATGTCCTGTCACAGAAAACACAGTGGTCAACATCAGGAACGAGAACCCTGGGACCTGGTAGGGGCTCTACAAGCTCCTTGGAAGGGGAAGCCTGTAGAGTTTCCACAATTTAAAGTATTGATGGAGAAAGCCCTGTTTTCTTCCACATACAAAATGCAAAGAGCTGGGAATGGTTGTTGAGAGTTATTTTGCTGACTAAATCTCACAGTTTGTCATGCTGCATACACCTGAACTGTGCCCCACTCAGCACTGTTAGAGTCCCAGAACCAAGGCCCAGAACTGACTGAAGCTCAGATTCAAAACTCCTATCAGGGTTAGATTCAGCATCAGTAAAAGACTGAACCGCATGTGCCAGGAGAAGGCTGACCTTAAGATCGCTTTCTAAGTATTTCCGAGTAAAGGGTCAGGGAAGCGGGAACTTTACTTTCCTATCAGTTTGGGTTGGTACAAGAAACAAAGCACTCGGTTCTGTCTGGCCGAGCAGTTCAGCTGTATTTCACGCTAACAGGATCCCAGACTGGCTATGGTAAGAAGGGTGAACAAATTCTGATCTGCCTTTTTCAGTACTGTATGAAGGAAAAGAGAGCAATGCAGTTCATATTCATTTTTGTTTACTGTAAGGACCTATTTGGTAAGCTGTGGGTCTAGATTCAGCTCCAGAATTCACAAAAGAGAAAGTCACTTTTTTAACTCTCCACATTGAAGCAGCCAAACACCGTTTTATCCAGGGAACAAGTAACTTCCCCTCATATTACTATTCACACAGGGTAGTTTTCCCACCCTTTTCACCCTCTGGAAAGGAAAAACCCACAAGCACACAGAGGGGACACAGTGCCTACACAGGTAGGTGAAGAGGTACCAAATCCTTAAGATAGAGACAGTTTGCACTGAGAAGAGTTAATTCCATTCAATTTGACTTTTTAGAGCAACTGTAAATCAGGACATTACAAAAAGGAAGGACAGGCAGTGACCATGTAGACTAAAGCTGAATTATGTGAGAATTACTGCAGTTCATTTCTACAATCCAGTTCTGAGCCCAGTGCTTGGTAAGAAACATCCATGTTTCAAGTCGCTCTCCAAGCCCAGTAGTTCACTGCCAGCCAGCACAACGCTGAGGCAAGGAGCTCCCATCCCTTCTGACACTGCACATTGTAGCTGAAATCTCCTGACAATTCACACGGGCTTGGGGTTCTCCCAGTTCCATATGCTCAGAAATCTTCCTGTTCTAGTAAATGCTGCACTACACAAAACTAGTTCTTTGAGCTAAATTGTGCATTAAAAAGCTTATTATAAACAAGGACTTAAAAACGCTACCAATTATTTACAATGATGACCAATTAGCAGTCTAAATTTGAGTTAAAATCTCAGCTCTCACATCTCACTGAGCAAAGAATAAATCACATAGCTTGACTCGTACCTCCAGAATTTCAAACCACCCAAATCATTGGGAAGTAGGTCAGAGACAGGAGAGAACTACTGAATTCTGGGAGATTTTATGATATAACTATTTCTCAAATGATCCTCAAGAAATCCATCGCCTTTATGTTATTCCTTCTGATACTGAGAGAAGAGTTTTGGTGAATCTTCCTTTCAGAGTGTAAGAGTTTACCTGCAGCAGGCTCTCACGCTGGTGCCTTTGCTGCTGCGGCACAGTGCAGGCCTGTTTTCCAGTCACTATTTAATGTAAAACCTACATAAGTTTAAGCTGTTGCCGACAGTGGGTTTATTAAACAAAGGCTCTGGGTAGGGAGCCTCGTTTGTGGTTTTTGGTCGAGTATGACACACGGGCAATAACCTCAACCTGAGCTCGTCTGCTGCTACTTTTACGTATAAAGCATGAAGGTATTTCAAAAGCACAAATCAGAATGATTTGATTTTTACAAATGGGACATAATTCCTTCAGTATGCATTTAAAACTCACCAGAGTAGATTTGATGCCAACGCTTTCAGCTGCCTGAAAAGCCAAAGTGAAGTTTCTTCTCTGCATGAGACATAAAAATGCATTAGAGTCCAAGGAAATACTACTTCAGACACCATAAAGTGGTGTTAAAAATGTTTACAGTAATGGTGCTACTTCAAATGGAGTTGATAATTTGGACCACAGTAATTTCAAAAGGGCTGTAGGAATGCACATGTCCTAATATCATGCAAAAACGCACAGGAATTTTTAATTAATTCCTCATTCATAAGATAACGATGAGAAACCACTGGCAGTGAAGAATGACTGAGTTATAAAACCCTAAGGAATAAATTACAAACAAAACAATTTCCTCTATGGGTCAATATAATATTCTTCTATTTTTAGGAATTATCATTACTAACACACCTCCAGACAACACCAGGCAGTATTAACCACGGTGTCCTGGAGTACACACAGAGAGAGAGCCGGATGGAACAACATCCTCGTGATACTGAAAGTGATGAAGTAAATGCACCGATAGATAATGCATTCAACAGATTTCAAATCTTTAAGCTTAAACGCTCCTTGCTTCCAAAGCACAAACTGAAAATACTTCCTAGCTGGTTGGGTTAAAAGCCTCAGACTCAGATTTATGACCTGTTTTCTCCTTTTTTTACAACCTTTCCAAAATGCTCTTTAACCCAACAATCTCATAACAGTAAAATGTAACAATAAGAATAGCAGCAAGGTAGTTGCAAGTGTTTCATTTATGATTCCTCAGTAGTGTTGTTTCTTTTAGAACTCAAATTTGCTCATTCCTCTTTATTAACCTGTATTAATTCCATACTCTGGCAGTCTCAGGAACAGGATAGTTAGTTAATGCCGTACCTTGTCCTGGCTGTTTAGCTCTTGATAGGGAATGTGGGCTGGGAGGTAGGTGTGGAGGACTGCACAGAAAGCCAAGCCGTCATTCCAGCTACTGCTGAAGTTCGTTATGTCGATATTCTTGAAGGGGAAAAAATACAAACAACATTAAAATCAGAATCTAACAAGTCTTAGTTCTACCAATTGGGCTTAAGCAGCTAACCAGCTCTACAGTTTCTCCCTGGTTTCTAAAGCTGTCAGGAGCAGGAGCTGTGCCCTCCAGTCTCAGAGCCACAGGAGCACAGTACACTAGTCACACTTACTAGTCATGGCCTGTCTTTGACAAGACACGACAATGCTCCATTCCTAATGCAGGAAAATCCACCCAGAACCAGTGTTCCTGTGCCACACAGGCTGGGAACGAAATAGGTTGTATTTCTCATCAAACCAATGATTTGGATTATGGCTAGAAAACAACTGTAACCCCCTCCAACAGAGGAAAAAACTAAAACTGAGGACAATTTCTAGAAGAATGTGAGGGAAATCTCCATTTCCTCTTTAGCTCCAGCACTTTGTATAGAAAGCCCCCACTCAGGTTCAGGCTCCGGGGCCGCTGGCGTACGTGCCTGGGCTCACAATGCCCACGGCCGTGGCCCGAGCCTCGCCGGCCAGCCTGCTGCCTGCTGGCAAACGGAAATGTCATTGTTGGAGCCCCCCCGGCTGTGGGAACATGCTCTTCACAGCTTCCTCAAGCCACAGGGGTGGGAAAATGTAAAAGCAAAAGAAAAAAAAAAGAAACTCTCCCTCCCTTCTCCTTAAGAGAGACAGGAAATCAGATTTATATTAATGCCTGGTTAAAACTTCTTCAGTGCTACTTAAATTAGGCAAACAAACAACACACAGTATAAGGCTTTAAAGGGAAAAAAGGGTAAACGTATCAGATTGTTAAAGCAAATACATTCCCTCTTGTGTCTTCTTACAAAGTCACTTTTTGAGAAGTCCTTTCCCCTCCCCTGTAAACAGGGATGCCTCAGATCACATCTGTACCCATAACATGGATAAAGTTAAGGAGAGGGGCTGCTGCTGGTCACAGCCACCTGCGGTGAGCTAGTTCAAGAAACTGAAGGCAAATGATCCGGTTTCCTTTGCTATACAACCTACTGAGGGAGAAAAACTTGGCCCTGGTTTTCACCCCTTAGCTGAAGTGTTCTCCCTCCTTTCCCAGGATGGCCAAATGGTGTGGGGAGACCAGAGACATGTGCTGGCACTGTCACAGTGAAGTTACACACGGATCTGCTCAGACACACACGTGTGCATCGACCTGAACCATTAAAACCAAATCAATCGTGCTAGTTACAGCCAGTGAAGCGCATCAGCCAATGCTTAAGTCTCAGGACTACAAGTACGGATAGAACATTCCTCACTACAGGAAGGAGGAACATTTCTGGATTTGATTAACAGCTTCACAAACAGCAGTTTCCCACCCAGTGATGTAATGCAGATACAGCTTCACCAAGTACCTGTCAATCAGCACTGCTGCAGCGCTCACTGTTTACCCTAGAGCAGTCACTAAAGCAGTCACCAGTCACTGCACAGGTGAAGGGATTTGATGGTCCTGTGTCTCTCAGAGCTTACCAAGTCTGTCTTCCCTGCCAGGTTGCTCCACACATTTCAGAGGAACCAGAGCAATATTTATTTGAAAACATCAAAGTTTGAGCCCAAACACCAGCATCACTGAAGCAAAGAGGAGCTCTCAGTACTGAGAGAAGAATGAAGGGTACACAGTCTTCCCAGTGAGAACAATAGCTTATATTGGCAATGAGAGAGCATGGAGAAAGAAAAAGCAAACAATGCAACCCTGGTAAAGCAATGAGCTGGAATAGCACTCCCTGCAATGGTCAGGATGGACATCAGCAGGGATGTCTCCACCAGAAAGAGAGCACAGGATGCTGCAGTGATGTGCACGAGACCATCAGAAGCTGCATCTGAGGTCTGGCCCTGTGGGTGGGGGAGGAAGGTTTGTGCTCAGAATGTGTAAAGAAAGCAGTTGCAAGGTATCAAACCACTCCAGGTGAGCCAGCAAACAGAACCATAAAGTAACTGAGGCTGATGGCAGGACTCTTCAATGACCTAAAAACTAAGAGGAGCACTCAACTCCAAAACTGAGACACATTTTTCATGGTTTCGTGTTTTCCCTTTCGACATGTGAGCAAGACAACCAGGATGAAGTTGGGCTGAGAATGGTACATGGAACTAAACCAAGAGAGAGTCACCTTCCCTTAAACACTGTGCTAAAAATTCCACTTTAAATATTAGTAACATTCATAGAATGTTGAATTTTGACTACAATTGTTGGGGAAAAAAGGGCCACTTAAAGTTCACCTACAAGTCTGGTTCGTTTTCAAAGAATTTGAAATACTCTGTTTTTCTAAATCTTCCTGTAGGGTCCAGCTTTTATTATTAAGTCAACAAACAGAAAACAAACCCATCACCCAAGAATCTTAATGTATCCAGAGAAGCTGAATTAAATACAATGGAAGGAAACAATTAAAAGGGACGGGTTTCTGTTTCTAATTGCTCTAAGCATTATGAATTATTATTACCCCTCAGCTGAAAAAAAGTGGAATATTGGTCAGACACTAAAAAACAAATCTAGAAACTGGACAGACTGTCATTGAAAATGAAAATTTAATCTTTTATATAGGGCTTTCAGCACATAACTGGCACACTGAAACACAGCACAATTTTATTTCCCAAATGCTTTTAACTACTTGTGGTTTTCTGAAAAAGCTCTGTCAGGGTAATGAAATCAGTCTTGCATTAAGCTCTTATTTCTCAGAGAACTGACGGTAAACAGAGCATCAGCCTAAAATCTCTGACATAATTTCTTCTTTGTCACTGCTTTTATTAAGCAATTGGTTCTACTAAGAGAATTCTGTTGGAATCTAATCTGGAATTGTTCTTCAAGCCATTTCAGACCACAAAGCATTAAAGCACTTGAAGGACATACTTTGAGATAAACTATCCAATGAGGGATAAGCCCTTCTAGACACTGCTGAACTGGAAGGAGATTGATCAGTTCTTGCCTGTTAATGTTCAATACTTGAGATAGGAGCAAAAGCCTCCATCTCCACAGCTAAAAAGCCCCCAGGTACAGAAACTATGGTTTTTACCTTACAGTTACAAACTAAGAAGAGTTATTTTAACTCTCTGCCCAGCAGCCACATCCACAGCTGCCCCAGCTCCCCTGAGTAACAGACACCACCAGCGGAGCAGAGGAGTGCACTGCGAAGCATCCTAACTCAGTTTGGCTCATAAATGAGTTCAGACATGGAGAAAATAAAAACATGTGTCTCTGTCTCTGTCGTATTAGTTAATGAAATAAGTGGGCTGAGAAAGCAGAAGCATTAATATGATTCTATACTATAATGTATTAAACTATTAAAACAAGATTTGAGGTTTAAGTGTAGAGACCTTGGCAGGCTGCTTCCCATGGCCGAAAATTACTATTAAAAAGCTTTTAAAAGCTTTTAAAGACACACACACACACAGAGTAAAAAATTAGAAAGGTAATCTACAAAATAATTGCTATCCACTCCCCACTAACAGGATTCACTGATTCTCAATCTCTGGATCAAAGCTGAGCCTATCAGTACTTTTGGCAGTGGGTGAGAATATAAAAGTACATCTGGAATCGGCTTGACAGAAGTCCCAACTAACAGGCAGTAAACAGCAAATATGAGACGTCAAAACTCTTCGATGTTGACTGTTAATATGTTTCTTTCCATACCAAAGACACCGTATTCTGCAGTTTTGGCACAAAAAAAGAGAACCATAAAAGGAGCAGTCATTCTCAAAAAAGCCCAATAACAGCTTCAGACATCAACATCTGAAGCACCGACAGCTTCATAATTTATTCTAAATTTTGTTGTAATTAAGTCTAACAAGTTGACATTTCTCTTGTATCAGAATCCAATCCAAACAGAAAAAGGAAGCAAGTCCTTCCTTAACTGAACATTTTTTGGCTAAAGCATCCCAGTTGAAACCAAGGAGCAAAGTTTCTTGGCAGCCTGACTACTGTGATGAATCAACCTGACAGCATTGGGGTGAGCACACACTCCCTGTGATGGCTGTTTGAGCACTGCCTTACACGAGCACCCAGGCTTACCTTCTTTTCAAAAAGCAAAGTAATACTTTGAGTAGAATGCGTGCCACCATAGTGCAGATGAAGATAGGTGTCTAGAAGAACAGTTTCAAAAAAAAAAAAAAAGGCAATCCGCACCATCCTTTCCCTCTAGCCTTGTTATTCTACACCTACTGCTTGACTACAAATGTAAGACATGAAGCTTTGATCTGTGCAAAAGGTAAAAATCAGGAGGTCTTTCCAGGAAAAAGCCGCACTGCCTGAATCAGAGGACAGGTACCACAGGGCTGCATTAAGGAGCCCTTTCAGCATGCCTGTAATCAGGAAGCATAGAAAGCTAAAAGAAAGGTTAAAGAGAGTTTAGTCTATTCTCACTGCTCTTTTGTGACAGCTGCTTTTTTGGTGTCAGTCTCTTGGAGTGACTTATCTGTCTGAATGCTTACAAAAGTGGAAAATAAATGGAACTATTGTTGTAGATAAGAGCGGGTAAGGATGTGTGGTGTCCTGTTTATTAGTCCCTTCTTCTTAGCATGAAACATGCATGCTCACATCCTTTTTCTGGACCTCTATCAGCTGTCTACTTAAAATGAAAGTAGTTGCGTTCCAGCTGGGGTAAGCGCTCCACAACAGCTGGACGGGATTACTTTGTGCTTTGATGATATCTGGAATTTATGGCAGTTTTATGACACTGCACATATTTCAGAGGAGCCAGGAGGATTCTCTTCTCCCTGGAAAGCGCAGCACTTGGCGCTGTACTCTGAATCGCTATGGCAGATCCTGTTCAGAGCCAACACGTGAGCAAATTGCAACTATTTTGTGCCTGTTCATCTGAAAGCAAAAGGTGATTCGCTCCTCTGTTACCTAATTGCTTAAACCCCACCCTTCTCTAAAGAGAGCAATTCTGCTCTTTCTGGGATCTGCTCAGCCCTGAGTGTAATTAAACACAGTAACTCTGTGAGCGCAATGCTGACCAGATGGAACAGGCTCTGGATGGAAGTTAATGCAGCACCTGCCTGCTCCGTGACCTCTGCAGATCACCAGTCTCAGAACACCACTAACACTGCTAACTGAATGCCAGGGGATGCTGAGAATAATCAATTTCTGTAACACAAAGAAATGAAAAATGAGTGTGCATAAAGCAAAAGTTTGGAGAACTTCTTAACATAACCTCCTGACATTGCTCTGCTCTCCCAAAAGAAGGCATGAGAGCAGATGCTCTGTCCTACGGTTTCCCAGCAGCAGCACACAGAGAGAACCAGATTACAGCTATTGAAGCAACTACAAGTCTCAAAACCAACACTTCCACCAGTGTAAAGCTCAGGTAATTCTAAGGAGCCATCTAGATAAACAAAAGCACACTCTCATGTGTGCACACAACTGTCAAATTAAAAGCTTGGCTGACCGTGTAACAATTTTCCTAAATAGATATGGAAGTTGTCAAATTAGTCTTTCATTTCAAGATATGGGAAAATATTTTCGAATTCTTAAGAGGATTAATAAAGAAATGTAGCATCCTGTCTTTTTTAAAACACGGGGAAGGAGAAAGGCTCCTTCCACACAGCAGTATATCCTCAAAAAGCAGAATCAGTGCCCAGTGTGCACAGGAAGGGGGGTGGGGGCTTTATCCCAAGTCTGTCCATTGTACAGAAAGACGACTTTTCCTCTGGATGGGCGACCATCCTGTTATGTGGCTTTCAACTTCCTCTCGCATTGTGAGTCTTAAGTCATAGCAAGAGTGAAGTTCTTTAACTGAGGTTTGTGTTGGGAACTCCAAATGCTTTCAATACAAGTTGACCTAACAAATACCTCATGGCCAGACCATTAACATCCCAGGGTTGTTTGCTGAAGCCACTATTCTTCTGAAAAAGGAATGTAATCAGAAGAACTCTGGATAATTCTCTTGATAGTTCTTTGGCTTTTGATAACATTGGGACTAACTGAAAAAACTGCCAAGTTCAAAATGTAAGACAACGCAACCTTCAAAAACAAACTGTCCTTCAAGAGAGGCTAAACAGAAGCACACTGAAAGGTCTGAAAACCTTACAAAAACTACCTATCAAAAATTCTCTTTAACTGGAGAAATGGTACTCTGACTGCACTGGGGAAATACCCCTTTCAACCTTAAGTTGCCGAAGCTTGAGTTCCAGTTCCAGTTTCAGAAGTGCGATCTGTAAATGGCTGTTCCAGTGTGCCACAATGAAGGGTCAGCTGCGCCCTTAAGAGAGACGCTGTTATGGACACGGAGCAAAGCGACTGCGGAGCTGTTGGTGTTCGTCTGGCTGACACTCACAGCACGTGTTCCGAGGAGAGTACAGTACATACCAGCACCGCTGCCATCTAGGCAGTGAGCTGTGGAGCAGCCTGCTTTGTGCCACCGGCACAGTCTGCTCCAGCCAGAAGCGTACCGCGTTCAACAGCTCTAGAGTTACCTGATAGCCTTCAGTTTTTTTCTGGCACCACTTCAGCAAGGCATTTCTCTTGGATCCTCCATATTCTCTTGCCAGGGCAGACAAGGGATCCTTCCTCTCTTCCCTAGGAACAAGGCAGAAGTACAACTCAGAGCTTGTAATGTCAGAAATACATCTTGTAAAAGTTTGAGAAAAGTAAAAGTTATTGTCACAGTGAAAGTAGCAGGGTACAGCACTACCAAATGGAACACAGCACATGGAAAAACCTGACGAGGCTTAGGAGTCATTTTGGAGTAATTCTTTCACTAGCAAATCATCCTTCTTTTGCCTTTAAATTTATTTATTTTCCCTAGGTCTTTCAATCTCATTGATACTTTTTCTAAGAGATCAGAAAATTACCTCACAACTTGGTGAGCTGCAGCGCGACCCATTAAGCTAACTCAAGTGACTTTATTTTGTATTTAGAAAGAGAATAAACTGATGCTATCTCTTTTGCATTTCATGGCTGATTACGAATGTCACCTTGAAACAGCACATTTGCATATGAGCAGCACGCTGCTACCACAGAATACTGGTCTGAGACCTGGAGTTCTCACAAAGGGGGGAGAGATTTGCCATTTGATACACTGGCACAATAACAAATCACTATTTTTGAAATAAGACTGTCCTATTACCAATTAATGCTGCCAATTAATTACACTGTCAGCCTGTCAAGCCATCCCAAGTCATTTTTTCTTTAAGGGAAGACTGGCAAGGAATGAATGCTTGCATCCAGGCTGACTGGTCCTTCACAAGAGGCTTATGTTACAGACCTCTCTTCATCAGGCTTCAGAAATGAGTGCTTCAGCTAAAAAATGTATATTCAAGAGGTTAGGACTTTTGTAGAAATACCAAAAATAGGCCACTATAAATACTTGAGTGACCAGTCTCTGATAAAAAGACCAGGTACTACACCTTTAGTACCTGGTCAGTTACCGGATGTAAAGTGGCAGGTGAAACAACTCACAATGGGATTGCACAGCCAGACTACAACAAAGATCATGCAACAGAATAACTTCAGGACAGAGATTCGGGACACCACAGCAGAATGCAAATTAAAACCTCCCTCTCTTTACGCTAAACACACTGTTTAGCCATGAGTGAGCTGTACAGCCTGTTCTCAAATTCCAGTAAGAGCACATGGTTTATGTCAGGTTCTTACAGTTATGAAAACACTGCTGAAGCAGCCTAAGTTGCATGGAGACAATGAGAAATGGTTTGACACATAAATCTTAAGAGTTAGTATATTAAGTCAACTGTATTCCAAATCAAAGAGTCAATGAAGTTTCAGCTAGTGCAGGGAATAGTAACCTGCAAGTATTTACTTTAGTGAACTACTGTAATAACTGTTTATTGTACAACAACGTCCAGGAAAGGGTAGGGGGGAAAAAAGAGAAACCAGATCACATAACAAACTCAAGGGTAGCGCAGACTTCACTGGCACAACAGGAGGCTGAAACACTGAAGTCCTCTGACTGATAACATGATAGGAAAGGTTCTAAATTTTCCACAGGTTTATCTTTTTATCTCACTAGCAAAAAGGGGTTGCCTGGACATTTCTTATTGAGACTTGCATTATGATTTCAGCTGTGGAACAAACAGCTCAGCCTTGCTTGCTCATGACTGTTTAGAAGACTTGGCACTGTCTGGAATTGAGACCTAGTTATGGAATTAAGACTTAGCCATCCTGCTTTTTTGATTCAGCTGTGATTACAAAAGTTAAGGTTTCTGAGGCCGTCTGCATGGGTCCGAGCCACTCTCGAGTTTGGTCTCACAGTATTTTGAACTGATACGATGCTATGATTTGCTATTATTACGATTTAGCTTGGTTTTCTAGTGGACCATAAAGTTCTGGTATCAATCTCTTAAGTTCTAAAAAGCCTAATTTCTGGTCTAACTTTTAAAACAGACACTGAGCTGCATAAAACACTTCTTGAAACTTAAGATTATTGCAGTTACTGCATGAGTGGCAGTAGAGTCTGCACCTTGGTGCCTTGCTGCCAGCATTGCTATGGAATGGACACATTTCAGTGCACTGCAAACAAGGGGTTTTACCTTATTCGGCTTCTGGTTGTGGGGGTGACGGAAGCGGTAGGAGAAGAAGAGAGCGACAGCTGCGGTGAGGTGGTTCCCATTGCCATGAGAGATGCTGGAGATGCTCCGTCGGGGGCACTGATATCCCGTTTGATTTCTTCGCTACTTCTTCGAGAAACTAAGTGGGAAAACATCCATTTATTTATCGTGTGAAAACCAAAACCTTTCTACCAGAACTGGCAGAAGTTTTGGTAGGAAATATGTGAAAACATTTATACACATTCTATGGCATATAATGATGTATTTGTTACCTAAGGAGTACAATCCTCCCATTTTAAACCATTGAAAAGCATTATTTCCACAAACTAAAAGGGAATATTACCAGAAATAGACTTGGCACTTTCCATAGCAGGTACTCTTGGCAAAGATGCTGGCCTGCTGGTAGAAGATGTTCTCAGCAAATGTTCTGGTCAAAAAGAAAGAAGAGAGACCATAATTAATGAAGATTCCAGTTAAATGCAAGACATCTAAGTATGAGTCACCAATGTTGCTTACCAGTGCCTGGGTTTGGCTGCCTTAGTAACCAGCAACCAATTTATCCATGTGAGAGAGAAGGCCCAAACTTGCTCATTACCAATAGAGATCACTAAGAATACATCATGACATTCTTAATCCTTTTGTCCTCAGGCCTCTTACTAATCCATATGGCCTGGTCTATAAGAAAGGACTTGTTAAACCATAAGGCAGAGCAAGGAATCCCCATCCAGCACATGGCTAAAAACATTCTCTGTGCCTTTCACAATGTGGATTGGTAAAGCAGATTGTTTGGTCCCTCATGCAATTTTTTTCCTTTAGTTCAATGGGTTGGGGTTTTTTTATTTTTTAAATAAAACATAAGTTTCCCCCCATGCAGCAGAGTCTAAAAGGTGCCTTTCATATAGCGTAGGGAACTAATAAGTTCTACCTACTCCCAGTGAGTAAAATTTAACTAACCAAAATTCATTTTCTGCAGCATGAAATCAAAATTATTTCCTATTATTGAAATCTTCCTTCAAACAAAACCTTCAGGTTGTAAGCAAAAGGTTTGCACACTCCTATGCAGAGACACTTACAGGGCTTAAAGGGCTTAAAGTGAAGAATGAGGACTAAAGTGAATTGCCACTCATTAGCTGAAAACAGACACTTGAAATGTACATTGCTACAAAGACACTTTAAAAATGCGCCAGTTGTGAAGGGGATTCTGCCTTACACATCCTCTAGTGGCACACAGACCTGCTCCTGCAGAGCCAGCTACCATGAAACCAGAGCAACTAGAGAAAGCTCAGCGCTCCCTTTGTGTTCAAGCTTATCTCTGCCCATAAACTCTGTAACAATTAAAGAATCCCTAACTATCTTCTTGGAAAAGCATTTCAATATTCCTAAATATATCAGAGTTTCTAAAATTAACACTCCCAGCTGCACTGTACAAATAACCTCGATGTGCACTCTACAAAAGCAAGAAGGAAATATGGCACACATGGACTACAAAGAAAAGCTCCAGCCCTTTAGAAAACATCAGACCTCAGGAATAGCAAACAGAGAGGAAATATTCAGCCTGGAGTCATAAGGGCATTATCTTGAGAAACATGTATAGCTGCCCCCCCCCCCCAAAGCCGGCATAAATCACAGTGCTGCGCCCAGCACACTATGGCCATTCATTACAACAGGAAAAGCACATTGTGAGCTGCACTGGAGAGACAAAACAAAGTGCACACCACAGGGAAATAGTGGGAAACAGATAAATCAACACTCAATTCCATTCAATGTTTTCATATGGTTCCCAGAGATTCACTCCTCAAGTCTGTTTTCTGTCACTCACAGGCAGTACAGGGCCAGACATCATCCTTGTTCATTCTCAGGGGGACCCAACCACACGACACAACTTGGCCCCAGACACCTGTGTTTTCAGTATCTGGCAGGCAGCTGCAAGCTGTGTCCCTGACATCATCTTGTCATGATTTCACAAGTGATGGGAGTTCATTCACACACTAAAACCTGCCAGAATAACGCCAGGTTATCATGGCTTTGTTGCAGATTCAAAAAAGGCACCTTTATGGTGTGTCACCACATGTTTTATTACATAGGAATGAAAACTTGAAATATTCTATGATTCTGTGTAAGCATTATGGTAATAGATGGAGTATAATGTGACAATACTTTGGATATTAAATTATATAAAATACAAAAAACTTAATAGCATCGCTACGAACTAAGCTGAAAGGAACTTGAACCAATACCTTGAACCGGGATTTCGGCATAGCTTGGTCTTTTGTCCGTCAGCGTAGCAAGGGGCTTTGAAGCAGAGATTGGTCCACTTATAGAATGCCTCTGAAATGGAAAGAGGCTCATGTCAAACACAGTCTGAAGGTAAAAAACATATCTGGAATTGCATAATCAGTTTTAGAAACTCAGATATAAAATACAATCAGCTCAGTAATGCATTTATCCTGAAAACTCTTTCGGCTCTCCAGTGGGTCTACGATGAGGTGAGAAGATTCAACAACCCTTTTCTTCATAAGGTAATAAAGGTCAGGCAGTTCTCATGCCAAATCATTCAGGCAACAAACACAAACAAATCCAAACCTGTCAGTAAAAGGGTATCAGTGTGCACCTGCAGCACAGGCAGGATTACCAGGCTACCTACCCATCACTTAAAGAGTCAAATTGAAGTTAATGCTTTGGGGCTAGAAACCAAACAGAGAAAACAACTGCCAGCCACTTCACTCCAAAATAGATCATGGAGAACATCATCACTTCCTATATCAAAGTCTGACGTGTATGCTAAAAAGATTATTCCTTTAAACACCCAGATGAAAGCAACTGCAATTGTGAACAATACACAGAAGTGCCTACAACAGCATCCTGTAAGAGTTAAAATTTCAAACTGGCATTAACTTTAAAAAGCTCTGGTCTAACATGTTATAACATGAGATTAAGTGCACCTCTTCCCACAAGAGCACAGAAACAAACAGAAGTACATAGCGAGATCAATAGCAACAAAGCAACTGTCAAAGAACTTTAACTCCTTTAGAAAACTGCTATCAAGAGTGACTGAGCCCCAGGAACCAGCAGAAGCTCTCACAAAAGCTAATTATTTTTCTTTGCTTTAAAGCCAGCCATTTGTTTTATGAAATTCAGCCTTACATCAATAAAAGCTGCACTGGCCTGAGCACAGGAGAACAACCAGTCTGTTCCAGGCAGTACTCCTGCAGCACCGAAAGCCAAAAGCCATTCAGATTCTGTGGTTCACATGGGGAGGATTTATTACCACAACATTATGCTGACCTACAGTAAACATCAAGTTCTGGTGCTTCTGGTGAGTAACATCTTGAAGGCAACAGAAGAACTACTGACAGGAAAGGATTAGAAGTATAGCACACTTTGATTTTTCTTTGTGAATCTGGTCCCATCTGCTTGGCCCTTAGACTTGCAGGCTTTTGCCAAAACCTCACCTCATGCAGCGAGTGAGATAACAAACCCAGCAGGGATCTAGCAAGCTGAGCATTCGAGTGCTGATGATGCAATCTCAGCAGACCCAAGCTCCTGCAGGAGCCGAACAAACAGACAAAGCTTCAGAGAGGACAGGACAGAGTACTCAGTACCGTCGCCAAGTGGCCAAGCTCTCAGTCCGTATAAAGTGAATAAAGATAACTCACAATGATTTCATTTCTCTCTGCTCAGGTCTGACATTGCAAGCCCATGCAACATGGGATACATCGATACTGAGGACTGCAAACAGATTCTGACCAGACCTCAGGCCACTGCTTGCAAGGCATTGCTGCTGCTCCCATGCCAGGCACACAATGAGAACTGACTAACAGCAACTCTAGCACTAACAGATGTGATGAAGTTTTCCTCCCAGGAACAGTAAGGGTTGAGAATATTTAACATGAACATCCAAACAATGCCAAATCTTGTATTTACAACACAGTTCTGCGTGAAAGGCACTTTTGTTAGACTAAACGCATTAGTAATTACTTGAGGCGACATTTTATCAGTACACCCCCACGAAGTCGGCCCACTCCGTGTATTACCTCCTGCAGTTTCATATGCTCCTCTTCACAAAGGACTGAGTGAATCACAGAATCACCATAGAATCACTAGGTTGGAAGAGACCCACCGGATCATTGAGTCCAACCAAGTCCCAAACCGCCTACCTGCATAGGGGACACAGCAGCAGCTGGGGGAGTTTTCATGGGGCTCGGACTCAGGGGAGTGCGAGGAATCGTGGCAGCAGCAGGACTTGGAACTAGTGGGAACACAGAAAGGAAGCCACCATGAGCAGTGCGCTTTCTGGCAGTGAAACAGGAGACTGGCTGTTATAGTGAGTTTTCACCTCGTACTTGACATCACACATTCTCCCAGATCACATCTTTCAGAATATCAATTAGTAACTACTGCAAAATCATCTCCAAGTGTGCCTACACATTTACTCCTCCATAATTACAGTCATTGTCTGTCTTGAATACATCAGCCAGGCTAAAAAAATTAAGTTTACTGGGGGTGGACAAGGCCAAGAAACAGGATGCCAACACCCTGGCAGATGTCAATGACAGCACTACCAGCGCTCTGATCTCCAGAGAATTAGAGATGGTAGCAGGCTCCTGGGCCTGTTTTCCTTCGGCTTAGCTGAGCCATTAGAAGTGTCCATGTGGACACATGCAAATCCAGAACTGGGTACATCTGTTACACAATTACCTTGGGAGGCACTGTCGAAGGACTTGATGAGGGTTTTTACAGTCGGAGTTGGCTCTGAGGAGGTGGAAGATCTGCGACTCAGCCCCATTCCTTGTCTCAGTGCAGCCAAATCTCTCTCTACTGCATTCATGTAATTGTACACTCGACCGCGTTCCTCTTCCTGCCTGAAATCAATATGTGGCCCATTTAAGGCATTTAAAAACCATTTTAATATGCAAAGTCCTAAAAAAATCAACACAAATTTGAAGCCAAATTGAAATCTATGGACCAAATTGGCTGTTACAGTAACCTTGTTTTCTTTCCGCTGTAACTTAGAAATAGATTACCAACCTAAATTACCCCTGTAAGTTCTTAATAAGAGAGCTTAAGCACTGGGGGAAAACTTATCAAGTCAATACTTGATTTAAGGCTTCATTTCTGCTCCCGTCTCCCAAAAACACACATGTTCACATGGCTCCGTTCTTTCCATCTCTAAGTATTTCACCATTTCACCCAAAAATAATCACCTCAGAGGGGAGAATTTTTCTCCAGTTGCTTAAAGAGAAACAATGTATACGAGTACTAAGGAGGTAAGAACACATTTCTGACATCCACCTTCCAGCAGTATATATTTATGGTAGTTATTGTATTCAGAGTCACTCAAGACAACCATTGTTTAAAGCAACCCATTTCCTACAGTCTGCAACTGAACACTGATTGATTTTTACTTCAGCCCCTGTCACAGATGTTCCTACCCCCTTCCATCCAATGCAGAACATTTCTAATTATTCCCAGAAGCAGTTATCAGTGGAAAGAAAACAGTACAAAGTATATGCAGGATTAGACAGGCTCCTTCTCAGGTAAAAATCCAGTTGTCTTTTTAACCATACCAAAAGGCCCAGTTGCTACAAAGACCTATTAATGATGGTACAGAGAAGCCAGCATTGCTTGTTTCTCACAGGGAGGAAAGTTAAATCATCTCCAGCTGTTATACAGAGAAAGTTCTCCACTCCCAGCTCATTTCACAAAAGCACCAAACTGAATATTCTTGGATGGACTAAGTACACAGCAGAATGAATTAAATATTGTTCTTAGAGGTTCACCTATTTCGATCCTGAAAGCAGCTTGTTGAAACTCAGATCCTCACTGCAAGAGGATTTAATAACTTTCATAGTTGCAGTAATAGTTATGGTACCGAAGTTACAAAATTGTACCCCTGCTACAAAAGAGACAAGGTCCCTGTTGTCTCTTGCATACTTGCGTGACTTTATTTCCTCCAGCTCTTTAGTGAGCTTCTCATTTTTCTCTTGAGCTTCATGTAATCTGCGTTTCAGGTCTCCAATCTCCTCCTGGGCCTCAGACTTGATGTCATTGGCTATGACCACCGCAGTCTGTAGGTCAGCCTGGAACTGGCGCCATTCCGCTGACTCCTCCTGGAAGGACATAACATTTTATATCCCAAGCAAGATTTTTGAAGTTAAAAGTAAAATTATCCTTATTATTCATAGTTTCCCTATGCCTTTACAGGAAACAATACCAAAAGTGGTCCTTTCTGGCATTCAGCACTACCTAAAGTACAGGTTAAACTGAAGCAGTTTTGTTGTAAAGAAACGGACTTCCACGGTAAGGAATTTCTGCTCGAGAAACTAAGATAATGATCAAAGTCGAAGGAGTTAAAAAAAACCACTATGCACCAGAGAGACAGGGACATTTTCTCCCAAGGCCAATGCCAGATCCTGGTGACACTGAATTTCTGAGAACCTAATTCCTTGGTGGTTGTAGGTTAGTAAATATGTTCCCATGCATCCCATCTCTCAGAAATAATTGTTTTAATGATATTACATCTCATCCTGTTATCTTTTCACAATTTCACATGCAGCTCTTCTGACAGTTTACAGTTCACTGGGTTTGTACGGTTCAACGTACCCGGAGTCTCCGGTGGAGATTCTTTATCTCTCTTTCCATGTCATGCTTTTGGTCCTGAAGTTTTTTAACTGTATCTGGAAAGAAAGAAAGAAAGAAAGTCCGATTATCTGTAAGATCCTAGTCAAGAATCTAAGTACCTACAAAAGAGTAACTGAAACAACTTGCAACACACTTTTATAATCAAAGCCATCCAAAGAAAAATCTTATGAGCAGAGACAAAAAACAGAAAAAATACAAAACCTTGGCAAAAATCTACCATACCGCACAACAAATGGGTTAATAGTCAGAGAGAGGTACTTCCGTTCACACGAACAGACTCATACTCTAAGGTCTGGCAGCTCTCATTTTTTAGCATGAAATTTTTTCAGAGCTTTTATTTGGGAATCAGGTCTCAAGAAAACCAATAAACCAGAGTCTACTCAACTTTCTGCCAACAACTATCAGTGTCTTCCCAAGTAAGCCGCTACCTGACTCCCAATCTCTTGTCAAAGGGTTTTTCTTAACCATAAAAATAAGGCTACAGCAGACTAAATGGGAAACAGTGAGCATTTCAAAATGTTTAAATTAGAGGCAATAAACACTAAGAGCAGATTCTAGCTGATTTATGCTGATGTGTACATTCAGGAGCTCCAACTATGCACATATGAACAATTCAATTTTTTAGCTATGCAATTCCATTTGGTTTCTTCATCAGAAGAAAATTCCTGAGGTTTGCCTCAGCCATCCCAAACACAGAGGTTTTTAACACCACTGCTGATTTCTTCACAAGAATGATATAAACCTCAGCTGGCCTGAAAACATGAGAACCATTCAGGCTTGGAAAAGCTGAAGCACTAAAATCAGTACGATATTTCTGGAGGTCTCTCCTCCTTACAAGACTGCACACTTTAGGATGCATCCAATGGATCTCTGGACTTTGAAGACAAGCCCGACAGAGTCTGTCATTCCAATCTCATGCTACTACGAAATTTAAGCAAAGTCCTCTGACTCTTAGCTTGTGTCTGTGCACAGACCTTGGCTGAGCTGCAGCCTGCACTGAGATGCCAGCTTCAGGTGAAAGTTAGAAAAGCTGCTCCCCCTCCCCACTCTGTTTGCTTTTAAACACAGGCTAAAAACCCCACTGCATATGAGGTAGCGCTCAACAGTGCCAGCAAGTCAATATGCCCTAGGGAGCCTCCAGTAGCAGTCTGAAACAAATGTAGTGGGTGATCAGTTTATATTGTAAAGATAGTTCAAAGAAAGTCTGTTCTTAAAAACAAGATGTGTTCTACTACTAAAAACCAGCTACAGCTCATCTAAATATAACTGTGAACCAGAAACGACAAAGGCACTCAGAGTTAAAGCCTGGGTACTGCCGCTGTGCTGAGCTCTTGTAAGATATGAAACATACCATTAAGTTTTAGTATATATATGCTTTGAAGTAAAACACAATGGTCTAAATATTTAGCAGTTACTATAAACAATATGGAGCAATTTACTGCAGTTGTTGGAAACAGCCTTCCCCTTAGCAGTCAGAGAGAGAAACAAAGAACTAAGAAGAACTACCAAACTGCAACTGAGCTCGAAATGCAGTGAGGAATTAAGACTCAGATAAGTGATTTCACCTCTCAGCCTGAACTACATTCTCTGCATTGAGCCACACGTTACAGTCTAAAAAATGAAATAGTCACAACAGGTCCCCAGGTGGCACCTCCCTGTACCCCTGCCCAGAGATGTCTGTCCTCTCTGCACCCTCACTGCTTCCAAGGTTCCTCTCTTAATACACAAACCCCTTCTGCCTGTATGGGCTGCAGTGTTCATCATGACAGGACAGGTACTTCTTTACCATTGTCCATCCATGGACGAGAGAGGATTGAGATAACAGGAAAAGTAACTATTGCTCTGATATATACAGTTTGCACCTTATAATCCCTTCTCCTACACTAAACCCTCCACAGACATTACACACTTGGCTGACAGTACCAGAACAGACCAGAAGTCGGAGCAGCATAAGAGAACTTACTACTACCAAGATGTGCTTTTCTGTCACCTTCTTATAAATAATTAGATTTTTTTCTTTTACATGATGTGTGTGCTGCCTCCAAGTCCCAGCTATCCCAGGATGCTTTTCTTTGCTGTCCCTCCTTAGTGGCTGCCACCAAGAAACTGTTGTATGAGGTCTAGTGACCAACCCATAATGAACAGCGTTTTGAAGTGGTCAAAGGAAAAATGTTCAGTGTATCCTGCTCTTCGGGTGCCGTCCTTCCTTGCTGCCACCAGATGCCACTCTTTCCTGCCTAGAACTGAAATACAGAATTGCTTCCCGGAAGGAGCACAACAGGACATTCTCTCACACGGCTGAATTTTCCAAGCTATTTCAATCATTATTGAAAATGTCTGACCTGGCAGAGGTTTTTCCACCTGCCTTGTTAGCAGTTTCAGTGAAATACCTGACTTGATATTTCTAGCATGGTGCAAGAGTTCACAGACTAAATTTTAGTCTAACTTATTTGAAGTTTGTCAGATTCAATGTTAGGTTCAAAGATTGGTTTTGTGACTTGAACAAAGCTACAGTGAAAGAGATCTGTAATTCATCTACATTGTCAAGTCAGCTATGACATTTGTGGCTTTCAGAACCTCCGTTCACACAGTTCTCAACTAATGAGGGAGAAATCATTAATTACACACATTCTCAAGCTACCTGGTAACTCCTAATATTTGATCCCTCAGAAGAAACAGCATTCTTAAAAATAAACAACGACGAAAGACTAAGTCAATTACCCAGTCTTCAAAACACACAAGGAGCACACTATTATTAAGTCTGTAATTACCTGCTCTTCTGCTTTGAAAAACAACTTGAAAACAGCATTATCACATTTCATACTTACTCTCAATTCACAAGTTTTCACTCCCACACCAACTCTTACCGGGACTGGAAAAGCAAAAAGATTCTTACCCTTAGTGTGGAAGGGTTTGCAAAGCCCAGTCTGACTTGAATTCAAAAGACAAGTGAAAATACTTTCACCATCCCAGCATTTTCCTTCAGCCACTGTTAAATAATCAGTTCTGTCACAAGGCAAACTTGAACACTTACTCTCCAAATCAGATATGATGAGATTGTCGTGAAGTTTCACAGCACGGTGCTGCTCTACTTCATCCTCCAACTCAAAGATCGTTTCTTTCATGTCACTCCTCTCGGTCTCTTTCTCATCTAGTTCTGTCCGAAGTTTTTCCAGGGTCACATTGAGATCCTCAATTTGTTTCTTGGCTTCTTCTTGGAACACTCTGTATTCATCCTCCACCTGAAAAAGAACAAATTGGTTACATTTTACACCACACTTTTGGTTTGGTAACCACCACACTTAGAACGTGCTGCTGCAAAAGCTATGGGACCAGAAGTCAGGGGGGAGCCTTTACAAACCTGTTGTTCTCGGGCAACTATACTCCTCAGCCAGAGTTAAAACTGTCTCATTCCCAAGCCGAACAGGAGTAGCTCAGCCACTCTGACAGCAGCACCACCACAGTACCCAGGCTGTGGCTGCAGGAGCAGCAGATCCCATTTAACATCTGCTGCCATGGAAAAGGGAGGGGGTGGCAGGGAAACTCTTCCCCTTTTCTTTCTCTTGCCAAAACAAGCGCCAGCTCTCTTCTGTGCAGCAGGTTTAGTGCTTGCTGGACCTGCGAGATGATTCATTTCCTTAACCAAGGAGCAAGACTCACCCTTGTGGGGGAGATGTGTCAGTGAGTTGCAGTTCCCCAAGGAGGCTCATGAACTACCAAACTGAACTTAAAAGTGCAGCGAAAGAAGAGGAAGCAGACCCCTCCCTTCAGGAGCAGTGAGACTTTTATCCTGCTTCCAGAAACTGCCCTGCACTTCACCAGCTGGATCAGAGGCAGAACAGCTAGGCTCCAATGTTAATCCCTGCTTTAAATCATCTCTTTCAATATGGTTTATTTTAATAGCATTACCCATCTTTAATTATTCAAATTATAAATGTGTTTTCTCTTTCCCTCCCAAATTTCCCTAACTAACCCTCACTTCTAGAACTACAGTGACCAGCAGTAAGTTACGGTGCATAGGATGGTAAAACACAACAGCTGGTTTAAACACTACCTTGGCGATGGCATCTTGGAGCCTATTGGCATCATTGCGAGTGTGGGCCAGCTCCTCTTGCAGACTGCTGGCCATTGTCTCTGCTTTTTCCTTATCCAGCCTTACACTTTCCAGTAAATCCTGTATATCTGATTTATCTCCGGAGTTGTGGATGGAGTACAACTCAGCCACCTTCTGCTTTTCGTGCTCCAACTGAGCTTTCAGCCTGTTCAACTCAATCTGGTCACTGGCCACTGTGGCTTTGTACTCCTCTAAGGTAGACGCTATCGCTGCTTTGCTTTTCTGCTCTGACTCAATAATCCGCTCCATGTGGTGGTTTCGTTCTTTTAATGCCCCTATCATTTCTTGGGCCTCTTTGTTGTCTTGTTCTGCCATTTTCAATGTGTTGCTCAAGTGCTGCTGAACTCCTAACAGCTGCTCTCGCTCAAACCGCGCATTCTCTGCGAGGTCCATGTAACGCTGCTCTAACTCCATGTAGCGACCGCTTTTCATATCTTCATCAATTACATAGGAGATATGGTGCTCATCCAAAAGAGACCGAAAATACTCAATCTGACGGCTGAAGTGTTCTAATTTGTCACTTTGCTGACATAAAGACTCCATAAGGATTACTTTCTCCTCTCCAAGTCTTTCATTCTCACTGTTTAACTCCTGTGTTATTTGTTGCAAATCCGCAAGCTCCTGAAGCGTGGCTTGGAGCTCTTCAGCCGTACTGTGTTGATTCTCTTCCATTTGATGTATCCGTTCTGTCAGACAAGCGACAGACACTTCACTTGCGTTGCCACTGCTTCCCTTCCTAGATCTTTCTATGCTTGGTACACCCTCAGACTCTGAAGATGATGGAGCATCTAAAGCATCATCACTGGATGTCAGTGGCTGATACACTTCACTGCACTCACTGTCTAAATTATCCATGGAATTACTGTGTTGGTTGTCCATCAAAGTGTTTTCATCCTGACTTAACAAGTCTTCCATTGAGCCAGGAGCAGAACCTTCCACTGAAGATGTCAGAGTGCCACCACCGTCACTGTGGTTGCCAGCTGTAATCTCAGGACTCAAAGACTGGTAGCCAAAGAGTTTTTCGGAGTTGTCCAGCCTTTGCTCCAAAGAAAAGCCTAATGCATTTAGCCTGTCTTTTAACATTCGATTCTCATTCTTCAGCTGGTTGAGCTCTTCTCGGATGGCAGCGTTTTGTTCCTGTAGCTGTAGCAACGTCGACTCTACATCAGTTGGCTGATGGACAACAATGGCCTCTTTTTCTCCAGATTTTTCACCACCTTCAAGCTGTTCTTCATTCAGTCCCAGCTGAGCACGCATATCCCTCAGTTCATTCCGCAAATGCAAGATTTCCACATCTTTAGTTTTTGCTAATGTTAAAAGATCATTCACTTTTGCTTCCAATGCAGCTTTGTCACTGATTTGATTGTCTGATTTGGATTTGCTCATTCGAATATCCGATTCTGGATTGGTGCGACTACAGGAGCGTTTTGTCAGTACCGTATCATTGGTCCCCTGTCCAGTCAAAGGGAGCTTTTTGCTCTGGCTTAAACGAGAACGATCTCGAATTCTTTCTCTGGAAGAGCTTGACTCCTTATTTCCAGATGAAGTGCTACGCTTTGTTGAGGAGCTTGTACCTAGATGTTTGTAAAAGCAACGAACATTCATTTAAAACACAGTAGCTGTAACAGCAGACTCTGCTTTGTACCAGCAATACAGTGGTTGACTTTTGGAATCACATTGGTGAATACAATTTTAATAAAATACATTTACAGTAAATACTTCAACAACTTTAATCACGTACCAGCTCAGTTATTTTTTAATTGATACCAGATTTACAATTGCTATGCTTTATCGGTATTTTGAAAATAAGTTAGAGTTTAAAGCTTAATTATTGTATTTGCAAGTATTTACCTGCAATTGTTTTGGGTTTATTTTCTAGACTGTTCATGGTTGCCCCTGAAGCTGAAGACGCTGCTGCTACACAAGTGCTCTTCTTTGTCTTGACACCGTTGGACATTGTCACTCCAGCACCACCAGCCATCCCCGCCAAGAGGTCATCATTGCTCTTGGTCTGAAAGAAAGCAAGGAAGCAGCCTTAAGATAGTTCACTGAGAAGCCTGCACAGCCAATGCTGCTTCTGTTACAGATTCCATCAGTGTAAGAAGTATGCGCTTGATGAGTCGTGCTGAGAAGCACAACCAAACCAGACCGGGCAGAGTTGGGAAGCTGGAACTGAACCTTACTCCATTCTCACCTTACTCATTTCTTTTTGAAAGTGTGAATTTCAGGACACACACAGTAGAAACACTTATCACAATGTTGTGAGAAGGGCACGGATGGGATTTGTGCCATGGACAAAGAGCAGCAGGAAAACAGATTCCCTTCCTGAGCTCCCTTTTATTTGTATTTGTTCTGTATACAGTCATTAAGACATAATTTACAGACAGAAACAGGTGTTTGTAAAAGCCTCCCAGACAAGAATGTTTTTATTGAATCTTACAGGAAATGGCACAGTCTTCTAAAAAGGTTTACAAAAGGCTGGAAGAAAGCACATTACTCTGAGGTTCTAGCTTGATCTGTTCGAAACTGGCTTTTCTACCGTGGCAAAGCCCCTGTGGTTCTATCCTGCTCTTCTCCCTGTGCTCATACGCAGTGCTGGGCACACGGAAACCTTTTCAGAACACTCCTTCCTCCTGGGAGCCAGAGCGGTCCCTTGATCTGCAATGTCACACAGGCTCAAAAAACAGAAGAAGCGGTGTCAGTGCCAACAGGAAAACACAAATGGGAGAGCTACAAACTCAACAAATCTCACTCTGCTTGTGAGGGGAGAGCTGGGCACAAAGTGCTCCCTGTGAGAGTGGAACCAGATTCCTTATCCAAGTTGAGCTGATGGTGCGGGCATGGGGACAGAGGGAGGAAATGTTGTGATATGGTTATCGCCTAACCTAAGGTGTCACAAAAAGTCAGAGGGCAGCAATTCCCTGTTTTGCTACCAAATCTGCCAATCAGTCAGCAAATGCGACAGCTCAAACGGACATTAGATGTCAGCATTTCTACCCTGTTGAAAGAGGGAGGGGGAAATCAGATTGAGTTTTTATATACCTGCAGTATGAGGACACGCTATCAAGAGAAATAGGCCTAGATGTGACTCATCTCCAAATCACTAAGAGAGCTGCCTTCTGACCTGAGTAACCTCCAGTCCTTGCTGAATGAAGGAACTGGAGACAGTCATCCTTCTGCCTTACCCAGACACAATTTCCAGGGCAGGCTGAAAGGTGCTGCCTCGTCTGCAGTGTTAGTGAATGGCTTCTCACATCTCTAACACTGAACTCTCAGCAAATAAAGCAGTTCAGCAAAGCTTTGGAAACTATACAAACAGCAGCTCACTATTCTTAACACTCTTTAAGAGCAACCATTCCTGCCTATAAAAATGAAAGTATTTTTGTAGCATATATTTTGAATGGAAGCAGATTCAGTGTCATGTGCTTATTAAACATCTTTTCCCTCAAGGAAGAACAGTTTCTCCCATTTACTGAAAGCAGCGCAATCCTGTTTAGCATTAAACTCCCTACATTAACATACAAAAACCCAGAAAACATTGTAATTAGAAAGACTCATCCAGACCTATTGTGATTTGCTATATAAACCCCCTTATAATTATACACTTTACATTCTGTTTTCCTCTGCGTCTTTCTTTCAGTTATATGAAACTTGAATGATCACCCTTACAATTAATTTTGTCTTCGTTTCCCAACATACGTATCCTATTTACTGCACTTCATTCAAATCCCATATATAACAATAAAGATATTCTTGCCTGGGATTTCCTTTGATGCCTGCTGTTGCTGCATTTGAGTGCTTCAAACATCAAACGTCACAGCAATCTGTAATTAACTTGTTGTATTTTGCAAACAGAACACTGAAGTCTAGACACATGAGTACTGAAAACACGTTCTAATTTTTAATATTCAAAAGTTGGTGTCCAAGTCCTGGCTTTTCAGAGACCTTGGATTTTGCACTTCATTTGTATAAAGTATACTGCCGTCTAATTACAGTTGTGAGCGTTAGCATGATCCCAAGTTCATTAGCTAAAGAAGTAAAAAAATAATGATCTTAAAAATTACAATATGGTGTTAATTTGCAGAGTATTTTTTTACCTATGAAACCCCAGAAGTGCCTGGCAGTTACCCTTCAGCTGTAATAATGTGTGTGCAGCAGGGGTGTGCTGAATATTTACAAATGTCCTGGGCAAAGTGGGAGCCAAAACCCTACAAAGCAGTAGCCGACAAAAAGGCAGCGAGAGGCAAGCAGACTGACTGACCTCTGGGGAGTGCTCAGCTGGGCAGCAGGGTGGGCCTCACAGTTCCTTCCTGTGCTCATTGTCCACACACTTCAAAAACTCAACAAAAAAGGATGAACCTATGGAACAATGTGCAGTGAAAGTGGCCTGCCCAAAGCTGAACGCTGGCCTGTGGTTACATCAAGAAGGAGAGAACTAAAAACCATGCTATAATTAGAAAATAATTTTCGCTTTGTCAGTCACTAATCACACTGAGTTCAGACTGCTGTAGTGCTGTTGCTGTGTGTCTCTAGGCCTTCATAGTGGCTTTTAATTCTATATCCTACTCCACATTTCTGTGTCTATATGAGCACTTGCTTCAAAAGATTGAAGTTAAGAAAACTACAAGATACGTTGGGTGGCAGAAGAAAGAGGGAGCACCAGGAGAAAATCCAACTGAAACCTGGCTTGCAAGTTCATCAGCAAAAGAACTATTCGCCTGCAAAAGAAAAGCAAGAAGAAAAGAGAGAAAGAGAACACACCTTTTGAGTTCAGTGATCCTGCTGAGCTACTACAGAGAGACCCCAGCCCCTACCAAGTTTCTAATCCCAGGTCTTTATTTGCTGGTGGTTTAAGTGGCCCATCCAGTTCCTGGGGAGTGCCAGTGGTTCAGGTCTGGTCACAGCCACCAGCCCTTTCCCTTGCTCCGTTCGTGTGCTGCAGGGCAGCAGCAGCAGTGCTGCAGCTCTGCGCATGGGACTGTGGAAAGGCCAAAGGAGCTGGGTCTGGCAGTGTTTCTGTGTCAGGAGAGGGAGGCAGACCAGGCAGGCTCACACCACATGTCCCACCCAGATGCATTTACTCTCAGGTGAGAGCTCCACGCCTCAGTCGGTTTTCTTTTACTTGGTTGTCGAAAACCATGTGCCTCTAAATCTGGTACCTATTTTGCTAATATAAGAGAAAACCTCTACCTTTGAACTTATTCTAGGAGCAAGAATCAACTTGTGAGAATTCAGCTGATGCAGTACTTGCACACAGCAGAGGTCAGAACAGCTGGGAGAATGCAGCTGCCCTGACCTGACACAAACCACCAATACCAGAAGTTTTTCATGTTAGATGCCTCTTTGGTTCTTTTTTCAGACCTATAAATAGCTCTTATCAAAGCCCATTAGTCCCAACATCCAAGCATAATGCATGACACTACCAGTAACAATCATCTGGGTGCAACTTCCAATCTGCTCCCGTTGCAGAACAGCCAAGCTCTGCAGAGCGAACTGCTTTCCATTCCACTCACTGCAACACGAAAAACAGCACAAATGCCACGCAAGGTTCTACTCCCCCGGCCAGCACCGTGTACCTATCCAAATCCCCTCCAGTCACCCACAGAACAAGCCTCTAGTCTGAGCTGCATTAAAGAAAAGCCTTAAAATTCTACTCTTTTTAAAGCTTTATGGTAAAAAATATAAATAATCCAAACATTTTATTGGTTATTACCTTCAAAAGAGATGCTGATGCCCCAGTTTTGGAGAGTTTTGTTACTGCAGACATCGAGGAGCCGTTTTCTGGTTTGGCTTTTTCAGTTGTTTGAGTTTTATTTACTCCAGGCACTTTGGGCACTGAGCCAACACTCCTGCTTGCTTTCTTCATTCTGGGCTGTCTGTTTATGATGCATTTACAAACAAATCTACAAACAGAAAGAAAGACATTTTAAACATGAAATACAAATGATAAGCAATGGGGTTTTTTATAATGCTCTATTTAGGACTAGAAGTACAGAGACCACAAATCGGAGCCAAACAGAATGCGTGGGACCGATCAGTGGGTTCTCCTTTTTTTTTGAAAAAAGGAATTTTTACGAAGAA
This sequence comes from Coccyzus lansbergi, assembly GCA_033558105.1. NCBI lineage: Eukaryota > Metazoa > Chordata > Aves > Cuculiformes > Coccyzidae > Coccyzus > Coccyzus lansbergi. The sequence goes on from JAUMJK010001345.1 coordinate 224,992, forward strand.
CTCAGTGCTTCCTGCAGCTCCACTCCAAACTATAACTTTTTTTCAGTTCTCTTTCCACAAACGGCACTGAACCAAGGATGTCTTATACATGACCCACGTTGCCAACTCCACTCATTAGCTAGCAAGAGAAAGGCTTCTTAGGGCAGAAATATTCTTTATTTCTGACTGTGGGAAGGAAAATACCATGGGAGCATTCAGGCAACAGCCTGCCTACCAACAACACTGGAGCTGAGAGGAGATTACCACAGCTTGGTAACTAAAGTGCTGAGGGAGAAGCAGCAGCTGCAGAAGAGTGGTTTATAGAAATGAAAAGGAGTTGGAAAATTCAGATTCCCTGAAACCATTTATTCTTAAAAGTCATGTTAATAATGGGATTTTACCAAAATCGGTATCAGTCGTATGATTAAGAGGATTAGCTCCAAAAAGAAGGCAGAAGAAATCTGCCACATTCCACAGCCAGGACACTTCAGGGCCTTTGCCTTGCCCCCAGGTTCTTGCAAACAACAAGTAACCGTCAATACTGTCACTCTAACCATAAACAATCAAACGAAACCCCAGAAAACAAACCTGGATTCCCTCGAAGCAGGAGCACAGGCAGCTGACCTGCATATGGCCAGTACCACAAGAACTGCCAGTTCTGGAAGAGAGGCAGACAGGGCAGCCAGGCCAACTGCCGTAGCCTGAACCATGGACTGCCAGCAGGGCCCCTCACATCAGGAACTTCCACCCTTGGCAGGAGGGGCATAGCTGGCAGCTGTTGTCTTCATGCCTCTGAGTCAGAAGCCACAGGATGGAAGATTAAGAGGAGGAAACTTTCACTCCCCTTTCAGTTTGACCAATTCTGGGTGGAAGTAAAGGATCAGGTTTATTGGAGCCCAATACCCTGTGGCTGCTTAGAAACACAGAACACATCCAGTTGTTTCCAACTCTTAAAAAGTGAAGCACTGCAAAGGCACAAAACACAGACTGACAATCGAGTGAACAAGACTCGCTACACAAACCCGCAGTGATCAGGAGTTCAAAGTCATTGCAGCTAATGCAATGAACGCTCCACACTAAGATACACTCCTTCCTCCCCACCAGCACCTCAAGCTGCACGCAAGTACATTTCATGTCTTTTACAAAAGTCAGTAAAATCCCAGGAGTTTTGCATCCTCAGACCCCTAAGCGCTGTTAACAGCAACAGGAAGTTCCATTTTAAGACACTGAAAATATTTGTTTATAGCTTCCAGATTCCCTTTAGCTCTGAGCACTGGCACGAACAGACACAGAAAACTTTGTTTGCTGTCACAGTTTCATCATCAGAATGTCAAAAATGCACTGGTCCTGCCACATGGCTACTTGCATTCAGAACGCCTTCGCACAAGATTAAATAACTGGGAGATAATTTGATATGAGACACTCCTAAGAAAACTGAAACCCAGACCAGAAAAGCCCCACGAAGGTAATGTTTGCTACACACACATCATTTTAAGTGGTACAACTGCCTACGAGATTCCCCAAGCAGATGCTAATACTTACAGGCAGGACCAAGTTGCCACACTGACATTTCTTGCCTTTTTCATGTTTATGGGTTGAATACTTACTTGTGCATTTGATTTTATTCAATTCAAAACTAAAACTGGGAAGAACAAAGAGGATAGAGTTGTTTAGTAGAACTGGCATTGTTAGTATTGAACAACGCTGTGATGTTCTACACACTACATAGGCAAAGTTGTTCACAGCATGCTGGAGAAACAACCACATAAATTTCCACAGCACAGCTTGTTGTGAAGTCGACTGTATTTAAAAAAATCACCTCAAAGAAAAAAATATCCTCTTGCAACAACTCCAGTAAATCATACTCGTAACGTTTTGCCCGCTCACAGAGCTAGATAACCAATGCTGTAACAGAGGTTCAGCACTGGTAACGATACAACTGCCCCGCATGGCAATCCCCATGAGGCTGCAGCTCTAGCTGCGTTGCAGCCAGCTGGCAGTGGCCATCAGCAATGCATCTGGGCAGTCCATGAAGGATCCCTTCATCAGACACATCTCACAACATGCCAGATACGCTCTGCAGAGTGATCTCTGCATGCAGGGTAAGGGATCGATACATTGAGGATCTGTTTATTCCAGCCACAACTGTTGTAACAAATCCTGCTGGGGGACAATCACAAACAGAAACACAGGTTAACATCAGCTTTCACAGTGCAAACCATTCATAATTCTATGGATACATCACAGAAGTCACTGGTGACAAAAGACAGGGAGAAGTCACGGGTTTCTCATCCAAAACGGACTTTTAAAACACTGCATGTTTTAGAAGCCTTCCTTACAACATGCAACAGTGCTTGCTTCAATAGCAGCAACTGCATCCAAGGGATATGAGTGAAACTAAAGTAAATAAGTAAAATCCTCGTGCTTCAGCAGAGAATTACTTTAAAATATTCATAAATTTGACACTGAAAAACACTTTTCATCATTTACTGACCTCAATGGTAGAAGCTTCAAAGATACTTTGAGGACAGAGAGGGTGTGGAACCACTGTTCTGGTTTTCTGTCAGATAAACCAAGCTCTAGTAGTTACTTTCTCACTGAAAGAAGATTGCGAAATTAGAGTTTAAAAACTGAGAAAATGATTCAGTGAGTCCAACTTAACTTCAAAGGACAAGGCACTGATCTGCACTACAGGTTCTAAAAGCAGCTGCTCACTCAGGCTTCTGAAGTGAATTTATGACGTCTTGGTGCCAGTTTCTCCCCTCTCACCTTCTCCAGGAAGGAAAAAGAGGATGGGGTTTCAGGACTGAAACCAGAAGACATTGATATTGCTGAATAGTAAGTCAAACAAGCCTTAGGTCACCCAGTTTCTCAAAAAGCAGACATCACAGATAAAGACTACTTTTATGCTTTTAAAGAACACCATATTCCTTAGGAAGACACAGCATTAGGAACCAAAAAAGAATTTGTCTCTGCCCAAGGCAAAATTTTAAAGTAAGAAATAAAATGCCTGCTAGCCAAATGAAGCTTTCCGAGGATCAACGCACAGCACTAAATTCAAATCAGAGCTACAACATCATTTCACTCTTGTTTCAAAAAGCAAATACTGCATCTAAAAAAGCAGTCTATACTTTGCCCAAGGAAAAAAGAAGGAATGACTGAAGCCTTCCTTTCCCCTTACACATAATTCCTCCCTCCTCAAGAAAAAAAAAAAAAAAAAAGAAAACAATAACCGAAAAAGAGTGCAATAGATGCTTAATGCTAACATGATGCAGAGGAATTGTGAGCTGGAACTCCATGAGACAGCCAAGAGAGTCTTTTGGAGGTCCCTCGTGTCACACAACTAAACGGAATATTCATATGTCAACAGACACAAGACGTGCGGGGAGAACACTTGATTAATGCAGCACTAACAGTATCAATTATAGGACTAAACACGATGGAAAAAAGCCCAAACAAGCCCAAAATATCAGATAGCAAGGCTGCATTCCTGAAGCCCAGTGTAACTATTTGCTCTAACCTGTATCCTTTCCCAGTCGTCTCCCTCTCCACAGCGCACATAGTACAGGGAACAAAAGGGAATCTCGCTCAGGCGCACGCTCGTCTTGCTCCAGTGGAGGCATGTGGAACCCGTCCTGCGCTTTATACCCACTGCAAACACAACTCCATAAATAATAATTTAAAAGGGTTTTGCCCAATCGCGCAGCTCTGCTCCGAACTGTAAACTGATATGAGACATCCACCCAGCTAACACAAACGCTTCCAGCGTCACTCTGCTCTGCGCTCTGGAACCCTGAAAAATGAAGGGGCGGTAGTGTGTATGATCTCTTACTGTGGTTATTACAATCCTACCCATTATTTAACATGCTTACTTATGCTAATAATGCCGTCACAAAAGCAAAGCTCAATTACAAGAGTAGTAAAAACAGTTTCTCGTGTTTGTAAGGTGAGAGAGGTTTAAGCAGCAAAGAAGGTACTGGCCTTTTGCCTTTGGTTGAAAATACAAAGCATCAAGAGGCATTAAGCAGCTTTATCCATTAAAAATTGTGAATCGTTAAGAAAATTATAAATAATCTTAGAATTGTTAAGATTTTTTTAAAAACAGAAACTGATCCCTCAAGTCTGAGGATACTGACCATTTCTGAAATGTCAAATTCCCCAAATACAGAGGAAAAATGGAAACATTCTCATCTAAGAGTAATAGCCAGTACACTTTCACTCTCTGTTTGTACAATGTCTTTGGCTTTGATATATTTAGGCTGACAATTTTTGCCCAAATAATTAGGGAATGACATTTTTAGGTCATTTACACAGTCCCAAAAGGCAGAACCAAGAAGAAAAGACTACAGCCTCTTTCACCCTCTGCAAAACACAGGCTCAGAACTTCCCCGGGTCTGTGTGGGCGACAGAGTACAGCTACCAAGGACAAAACATCTGATCTGGGAAACAAGTTGTGTACAGACACAGAGCTCCCTAACACCACAGCTCCAACTGCCAGCCTGTGAGCCACACAAGCACTCCAAAACGATGGCTCTTGCTCAACAATTCCAAAAACATAATCCATTAACCACTGGATTCCAGAAGCCCAGAGGAAGCAGCGTTTTTGTTTTATTGCTTAAGATCAAGACATCAGTTTTAGTGACTTGAAAGTTTGCTGATGCTGGAGGGTTATTCAAGACACAAAAGGTGACAGGAAACTACATGGAAACACAGAAGATCACGATGAAACTAATTGGACAATAAAGCATCGGATAAAATTAAATGTAGTAAACACAAAGCAACCTCTCTTGGGGAAAAACAACCTCAGCTTCATACAGAAATGTGCTCTCAACTCATCAATACTGCCCAGCCAGATTTCAGTGCTTTGATTCACCGCTTCATTAAATGCTCAGTACAGTGCCTGGAACAAGGCAACAAAAGCAAAGCAATCCTAAGAATTATTAAAGAAAGGAATAGAGAACAAACCATAAAGCACAAATTTCACACTCAACAAATCAATTTTTTGCCCATCTACCCACACTTTCACTGGTACAGGCAGTTCTGGACCTCAGCCTCAACAAAAGCATTTCTTACAGACCTGGAAAAGGTTCAGCAAGGGGCAAAAATTAGATCAAAGGTAAAGAATAGCTCCCACAAGACATCAGACAGGGAATATGACAAAAGCCTATCAACTCTTGAACGGCATCGAGGAGGCAGGCTGGGACAGACTGTTAATCATCTCTTCCAGCACTAAGACCAAGAACTAGCACAGGAAGTTAGAGCCTGGCTCAAAATAAAAATTAACAGTCATGCTTTTAATGCAGAGTGAAAGAATGCTGTGGTTGCACTAAGTGCGAGTGAAAGAGGAGATTGGGCATGCACAAGGTAGAGAAATTCCCTAATGGATGCTGAACAGCTGAGCACAAAGGGCTCAGAAACCCCTCTGAGGTAAAATTAATAACAGGGTGGGATAGCAGTCCAGGAAGGAGGGCAGACTTTGGTTTGGGTTTTTTCCTGAGGCACCTGCTCACAGCCACAGCTGGACCCACAGCACCAGGTGGGATGGATCCCTGCTCCAGCCAGTGGTGCCTCTGCTGCCATCTTATGCCATGAGGAGAATATCCAGATATCCACAATTTATGGGTGCTGCCTGTAACAGCTGCTGCAGGTAGGCATTTAGAGAGGAAAGACTTCCCAATTCCTTTCTACCTTAAAAATTCAAAAGGGCCTTTACAGTTTCCCATTACAAGTTTTGGAATCACAAAACCAGGAATTCGGCATTTAAGTTATGTTATCCATCCACTGTTTTCAAGCCACATTTGCTACTGCTACTTCTTTTTTTAAACAAAAGGGAGAAAAGACCAGAGCTCTGGCAAGAACTGGCTGTTATACACCTAAATTCATTGCCTCCTTCTTTGGAGAAAACTCCAGAGCTGTAACTGCTGTAAGCAATGTGTAACCGTTGCAATGCTTAACATTCCAGACAAGTGACAGGAACACTTGCAGAACTCCTAAACTTACCAACTGTGCTCTAAAAGCTTTTTCATAACAAAATTAAATTATGTAGTCTTGTTTTCAAGCTCCTACTTTAAACAACCGCTATTTCAAACCACTGCCAAAAAAATGAAAGAACAACTGTTCATCAACAAAATCCAAGTGATAACTTCCTAGCACAGGAATCTGTTCCACAAGGAAGGAGAGCACTGCCCATAATCCAGTCTCAGCACTATTTTCTACACTGACTGCACCTTCAGAAGCTTTCCTTTTGAATCACTGCTTTGCAAACCAGAACAGAATACCAGGTAAATCAACACCTTCCCGGTTTTCCATCTTAGAGCTGAATCAAAGATATTCTAAGTGGGCTTGAGTACCCTTCCCTTCACTGTGATTGCTGTGTCTCTAGCATGGCTGTTCTCAGAAGTGCTGGCCAGACACAGCGACCAGGCCTGGCCTTTTCCCTTCTGTCCATTCAAAATGTTGTCAGCTGAACTCTCCTATCTACACCTGCAGCAAAGGCTTCTGCAGCTTGGAGTACACAGGGAGAAGAAAGGCAGGCAGCAGCCTAGCTCTCGACAGAAAACGAGGACAGTGAAAAGACATGCAGTGTATTATTCCAGGAGCAAGCCCAGAGGCTCCAGCACAACTGTGTCACAGGTAGAACCTGTAAGATAAGTGCGTGACTTCAACCAGCTCCAATGTTCATCCAAACACTCCGTGAACTTCAGTTCATGCAAAACCCCAAAAAACCCAAATGCCTACGACAACAAATCTGTTTGGACCAGCTGTTGACTAATTCTCAACTTGAGGATGCTCTGCTGCCTGGATTTCTGAACTGGGAGTTGACTGAGTTCTCACTATGTCCACCTCACCACTGACCTGGTCTGGTAACATTCCTGAAGGCATTACACCAAAAAAACAGAGAACAGGTGAATCATATGGAGGTACAACCCCCAAGGACCTTCCCAGCCCCAAGGTGCTTACAGCTCTGGGATTCCCAGCTGCAGAAGGACACTGCTGGTCTCAGCTGGACCAAGGGAACAGCCTGGACGCAAATGGCCCATCCACAAGCCAGCCTTGCTAAAGCCGGGGGAGGGAAGCATCTGCTGGTGATTGCTTAAGCTACATGAAAATAATTTAATTGTACCCTGCCACCAAAAGATGCAGTCCCACTTCTTCCTCAGTCCTCTCTCTTCTTTCAGTTCTGGAGATCACAGCTCATTTTCTGATGGGCTGGTCTTCCAGTCAGATCAGGCCTTTGACTGATCTGACTCACCTTCTAATTGCTAGATACCATGCAAAGGAAGCAGTGGAGCTGTGAATGGGGAACGAGGAAGGTTCACCTTTTCTTTCAGAGATGGTGTAGCCCCAAATGTGCTTTAATTCAGTCTCAGGCTCTTGGAAATGCAATAAGAGCTCTGATTTAAAGAGAACTTTTAATGACACCCACCCACCACTGCTTTCCAAGCCACACCGTCCTGGGGAGTTGCACGGTGAGGCTGATGAGGCCACAGATGAAGAAACAGTTGAACTATGTTATTCTTAAGCAATCAGCCCAAGACAAAACAGGGCCCAGACCACCGCACTGGGGCTGAAGATTGGCTGTCTGTTGGTTTGAGTTCTGTGCTCCAACCCACATCTTCCTTCGCCCCCAAGTCCTGCTGGCAGCACTCATTACTCAGTTTTAAAACCTTCAGGCTTGGCAGGCAGAGAAGAGACAGAACGGCATGCAAATCTTTCCTAAACACCTTGGTATCCCTAAGGGAGAAGCAGTTACTTGTGGAAGCACAGGGACAGGCATTTGAGTCATATCGGAGGAAAGTCCTTGGGACAGGATGGAGAGGCTCCCATCTGTAGCCACTATATATTTTTCCCTCTCCAAGCAAATGAGAATAAGTTGCTGTTTCTCTTCCACACATCCATTTCAACCCTTCCAGGAAAAGGTGAATCACTAACCTGTTTATGGAGCCCCTGTTGCCTTGGACAGCTTGGTTGTTGGAGCAACCAGGACTCCACGTGGGACGGAGGCTGGGAGAGCACTAAAAAGCCCAGGACCAGCACGGCAACCCTACCTGATGTGATTGCTGATGTGCTGATATAGCCATGGAACGTCAAGTGCCTAGCGCTTCAGCACCTTCCATCGTGAAACACTCTTACGCTATTCCTTTGAGAAGCTCCTACGCCTCCGGGTTTCGTGGCAAGCCTTTAATGTTTGGCCAAAGGCCTCAGAATAGTTTTCTCATTCCCTCCAGAAAAACAGAGTCCTGCTACTAAAAAAGGCTACACTAAAGTCCTCACAATTATTTTTCCTCCAAATATCCTTTACTTACAACACTAATGCCTGAAAGTTACATACCTCAAGGAACTTTTTTGTGTAGCTAGATACGATTTAGTTTTTACAGATTCATATCAGAAACATTTTCAGGAAACTTGTCAGGAAGTAAAGGATGTTACCTACTATGAAATAAGGATACTTCACTATTAAATCAGGATTCCTACATCTGCCCATCTTCCTCTATGGCTTTGAGACAGCAGCACTGCACTGCAGGGAAAGATCATCTTTGTCACAGAAAAAATAAAAGCAAAACTAGAACTTCAAGTGAGGAGAGTTACTCAGTGAGATTTGTGGCAGGAATCATGCCTATAAAGAATATTTTTTTTTTTCCTTTCCCTCCAAAAAGGTTCATTTTCCTGCAGGGACATGAAGGAAATAATTGTCATCACCTGCTTACAATGCTGGTTACTTCTTGGGGAACAGCAAATCAAACAGACGAGACTGTTGTTTGCAAAGAATGATTTTTTCACTGCACAGATGCTATTTTAAATGCACTCCCATTATCAAATCCGAGGATTGGTTAGCTCGCTGAATAAAAGAAACTTTAAGCTTAGTAAAACTTGGCAGCTCAGTAAAACGTAAAAAAGTTAAAGTAATCCTATGTCCAAAAAGGAAAGTCAAGCTCTAATGGACTGTTTTTATGAACTCGTCCGTGTCAGCTAAGACCTGTTAACATGAAGACTGCCAACAATTTAGCGACTAGCAGTGAAGGAGCCTCTCCAGCACCAGCCCTCACACAGCAAGGAAATTCCATAGCCAAAGTTTCAAGACAGTTCCATCTGCCAAAACCACTGTATGCTTTTAATTAAGAACACATATAGAAATGTATTACGAACATTGACTTTCACAGTGCTAAGAATGCCAGCCTCCTGGTCAAGCTTTCCACCTCCCCTCCCAAATGTAAACCCCGCAGGAAATCATGATTCACTGTGTGTACCTGGGCAGAACACGTAGCCCGCGCTGGCTAAACAACCAAAGTCAAGGAAACATTTTTAGCATCGAAAAAACACCAATAACTTCAAGCTGATGTCATCAAATACATCACTCAAGCACTTCAATACTACCTTTATTCTTTTTTAATGTAATTTCGATACTAGATGGGAGATGCTCAGTCTATTTTCCTTAATAAAGCTGAATATATCCCTGTTGGTTGCAGGCAATCACTAGCTTGGCTTCATTCTGGCACACAGCCCTGGAAAATAAAATTAACTGCGGATCACACAAGCCTTATCCTTCATAAATGCCAAACCAAGCCTTGAAGTAAAAATGAGTTCTCTCTTGAAATTTTGCTTAAATGCCTTTACAACCCTTTAATACGTAACAAATTACTAGTTCCAAACCATGCTTTTCCTGCATTGATCGATCCCCTTTAAAAAGTCTTCTTTTACCTAACTTCCCATTTCATTTTTGTATTACTGTTTTCAGCATTTTGGGAAGCTACGGGTTCAGCCTCTCATTTGCAACAGTGTCCGCTCTTTGAAATATTAAGTTATCCTGAGACATTCACTTACAAAGACAAGGATCAAAAGTTGTAGTGCCTTTCCTTCAGGTCCTCTTTCCCAAAGAAAATCATGCATGCGTGCATGAAAACTCTAACGATTAACTATTTACATGTTAAAAGACAGCATCCTATGATTACTTGTGGGCTGCATTAAGTGCTCCAAATGGTGGCTTCTCTGATCATTTCAGTCGGAATAAGCTCAAAAGAAACATGCAACATGTTCCTTGTGACAAGTCACTTAAGGATACAATTAAGTACAGAACTCGGCTTCTAACACCCCTTTTTTCCCTCCCTTTTTCAGTATAAAGACAAAAAATAAGACTGAACGGGGTGATTTTTGAAGCCAGGAAGTACAGGCATAATGTTTCTTATGCTGTTTTTCCCACTACGCAAGAGAGATCCAGCCACATTAATAGCATTACACACTACTAGAACTGGATACTGGTTGGCAAGGCAGGCTCACATGTCACAAGATCAAGGCAAGAAAAAAAGAACTTCTGAAGCACTTTAGTGAAAGATCTCTTCAGTTCCCAGCGCATGCTTATACCTTCTGAGAATATATTCACCTCTTTCATACCAACAGTAATATAAAACCGGCACAAACTTATTCCACTTCATCATGTTACTTGTAAGCATGTATTTATTCAAAGCTGTAATGTTAACTGTACCTCACTTCATCTACTCTGAACAATGACATCTTTGCAGCATGGAAAATCACTATTCCAGCAGCCACTTAGAGACTTCTAAATGCACTGGTTATACCTCACGTAGTACTAACACAGTCCTGGAATTTGCCATCTTTGAACGATGCCTGAGCATGGCTCAGGGAAATGCTCAGTGGCCTAGCTAAGCCAGGCTAACAACCGTGCTGACAACTCACTAGTTTAAGCAATCACAAGCCAGACCTCAGCCAAACATCCAGATTTTCTTTGATTTGCTACTACAGACACACTCTCCATTAAGGGAACCTTTTGCTCAAGCCTCCCCTCAAGCCCGATGCAGCAGATCCCTGGAAGGCCACAGAGATGATGCTGCCTTAGAACAGTGAGGAAAAGGGAAAACACCAGCAAGCTGGTAAGGTGCAAACACAATAAAGTGGACAGTCAACAAGAACTAGAAACCCCTGCACAGGTGCTGTCCCACAATGATGTTCCACCACCCCCCAGTTTTAATGAAGCAGCCCTTTATGCTACTAAAGGAAGAACATAGATCTTTATCAGTGATCACACCAAAACTCATGCCAACAAACAGCTCTTCAATTCAAGTAGATATAAGAACTGGGAACTGTGGACTCCAGCAGTTATCTGGACAGCACTGTATCTAACAGAAATAGCAGAATAAGTCAGTAAGATTTGAGGTGGTTTGTTCCCTACAATTACATATTCAAAAAGAAAGAAAAATAGATGCATCTTCATACATACAAAATCACCTGAAAAATAAAGCTTTCTTTTCTCTTGTTTCACACCCTCTACCCGCCTAGAATCTGACTTTGCTATTAACTGAAAATTAAGTGGCACTATTACAAGAGACTGCTGCTGTCTCAGTGTCGCAATTTTCATCTCAGACTGCTCACAACATCCTGCTCTTTTCATTTGCGTTAGCTACTACCTAACAACAACCCACTAGGCTGAAGAGGGTAGAAACTTTACTTTGTGTGACTGCAGAACTCTCTTATGATTCACAGTGTTAAAAGCAGCCACTGGCTCCAGTTTGCCAACACTTCAGCAGCCAAAGTCCATACCATTAACTAAACAGGAAGCAGCAACAGAAGGTTTGTGTTTGCTCTTGGGGCGAGCAGAGCTTACACAGACTATGTCCTTCAACACAACCTATGGCTCTTGGAACGCTTTTCACCCAGCAGAACCATTTACAAGACAGATCTTCTGCTACAAAAGAGCTCTGTTTTCCAGCTCCTAGCACAGACAGACGCTTCACGCTATCACAGTGAGATGCTGTTGTGGAGTGAAGCGTGCAGTTTGCTGAGCATCAGCAGAGCGTTGTTTCTTTCTGAGGACACAGAGTATAGAGGACTCTTAGATCAAGCTGGCAGCTATCAGACTGTGGCCCAGCTGCAGGAACCTGCCTTCCTCCACCCCTGGCACTACCAGGTCACTTAAGGCTGGCAAGAGGGAATGGCGTGAGGCACAGGAAGGCAGACAGCAGGCACAAAACTGGAATTTGCAGGATCTTTCAGCTACAAAAGAGCAGAAAAACGGCACTCCAGACAAGCATGAGACCAGACTCCAGACAAAGGCCATAGAATCACAGAATGTTTGGGGTTGGAAAGGACCACGAAAATCATCGAGTCCAAACTCCTTGCAGTAAGCAGAGACATCTTCAACCAGACCAAATTGCTCAAAGCCTCATCCAATCTGGCCCTGAACATCTTCAGGGACGGAGCATCCACCACCACTCTGGGAAACCTGCGCCAAGGCCTCCCCACTCTCAGCGTAAAAAATATCTTCCTAACATCCAGTCTAAACCTCTCCTCTTTTAGTTTAAAACCATTATTTCTTGTCCTGCCGCTGCAGGCCCTGCTAAAAAGTTTATCCCCATCTTTCTTTTCAAGCCCCGCTCAATACTGAAAGGCTGCGATAAGGTCTCCTCAGAGCCTTCTCTTCTCCGAGCTGAACAATCCCAACTCTCTCAGCCTCTCTCCACAGGGGAGATGCTCCAGGCCCTCCATGGCTTTTGCGGCCTCCCGTGGACCCGCTCCGAGCGACCCGCGGGGGCTCCCGAGCACCCACCGCCGCCCTGCACCACAGACCAAGGTCCTCCCACCGCACCAGAAGCTGCAGGGGAGCCCAAGCACCTCCCCTCAGAGCCAGCCCAGGTCACCGGCACCCGCCAGGCCTCCGACCACGGGGGACGGCGAGAGGGCAGGGGCGGCGCGAGCAGCGCGAGACAGGGACAGCCATGAGGGGAACGAGGGGAGCCCTGAGGGCAATGAGGGTGAGGAACCCTGAGGGTGAATGAGGGGAACGAGGGGAGCCCTGAGGGTGAATGAGGAGAACGAGGGGAGCCCTGAGGGTAATGAGGGGAACCCTGAGGGTGAGGAACCCTGAGGGTGAATGAGGGGAACGAGGGGAGCCCTGAAGGGGAATGAGGAGAACGAGGGGAGCCCTGAGGGTAATGAGGGGAACCCTGAGGGTGAGGAACCCTGAGGGTGAATGAGGGGAACGAGGGGAGCCCTGAGGGCAATGAGGGGAACGAGGGGAGCCCTGAGGGCAATGAGGGGAACCCTCAGGGTGAGGAACCCTCAGGGTGAATGAGGGGAACGAGGGGAGCCCTGAGGGTGAATGAGAGGAACGAGGGGAGCCCTGAGGGGAATGAGGGGAACCCTGAGGGTGAATGAGGGGAACAAGGGGAGCCCTGAGGGTGAATGAGGGGAACGAGGGGAGCCCTGAGGGTGAATGAGGGGAACAAGGGGAGCCCTGAGGGTGAATGAGGGGAACGAGGGGAGCCCTGAAGGGGAATGAGGGGAGCCCTGAAGGGGAATGAGGGGAGCCCTGAAGGGAGCCCTGAGGGGAGAGCCCTGAGGGGGAATCCTGAGGGAAAACGAGGAGAGCCCTGAGGGGGAACCCTGAGGGGAATGAGGGGAGCCCTGAGGGGAGTCCTGAGGGGGAATGAAGGGAACCCTGATGGGGAATGAGGGGAGAGCCCTGAGGGGGAACCCTGAAGGGAACGAGGGGGGGTGAGGGGAGCCCTGAGGGGGAATGAGGGGAACGAGGGGAGCCCTGAGGGAAACGAAGGGAGCCCTAAGGGAGATGCAGGGATTCTGAGGGGTAATGCAGGGAACCCTGAGGGGGAATGGGGGATCCCTGAGGGGCACATGGGAATCCTGAAGGGGACACGGGGATCTGAGGGGGAACGCAGGGATCCCCCTGAGGGAAATTCGGAGACCTTGGTGGGAACGCGGGGAGCCTGGTGGGGACGGGCGGATCCTGAGAGGATGCTGTGATCCTTGGGGGAGATCCCTGAAGGAATGCGGCCCTCCTGGGGAGGTGGGGGTGGGGCACAGGGATGCTGAGGCGAACTCTCCCGCGGGGTGGGGGGGGCGCAGGGGAGATGCGGGGCCGACGGTGGAGGGTTGGGAGGGTGTCTCGGCTTACCGGGCGGGCTCGTCGGCTGCCGGCGGGGCGGGGGGGGCCGCGGGGGGGGCGCGGGCAGCACCGACCCCGCCGCGCGCGCCGCCTCCGCCCCGCCCCGTGCGGGAGGCGCCTCCGCACTGCGCAGGCGCGAGGGGCGGGGCGGGGCCTCTGGCGCCGCCTCAGCCCCTTCCCGCCCACGGGGCGGGGCCTCTGGCGCCGCCTCAGCCGCCTCAGCCCCTTCCCGCCCTCGGGGCGGCGCGTCACGCGCCGCCCCGAGGGCGGGAAGGGGCTGAGGCGGCTGAGGCGGCGCCTGAGGGCTGAGGCGCCGCGTCGACTCTCAAGAAGGATGTTGAGGCTCTGGAGCGAGTCCAGGGAAGAGCAACGAAGCCGGTGAGGGGGCTGGAGAAGAGGAGGGCCGGCTGAGGGAGCTAGGGGGGGGGGGGTGTTTATCCTGGAGAAGAGGAGGCTGAGGGGAGGCCTCGTTGCTCTCTGCGACACCCTGAGAGGAGGCTGTGGAGAGGAGGGTGATGGCCTCTTCTCTCAAGGGACAGGAGGAGAGGGAATGGCCTCAAGCTCCACCTGGGGAGGGTCAGGATGGACATGAGGAAAAAAATTTAATGGAAAGGATCACTGGGACTGCCCAGGGAGGGGGTTGAGTTGCCTTCCCTGGAGGTGTTTAAGGGACAGTTTGAGCAAGTCCAGAGAAGAGCCACGAAGCTGGTGAAGGGGCTGGAGAACAGGCCCTATGAGACTGGCTGAGAGAGCTGGGGGTGTTTAGCCTGGAGAAGAGGAGGCTGAGGGGAGACCTCATTACTCTCTACAACTACCTGAAAGGAGGTTGTGGAGAGGAGGGAGCTGGGCTCTTCTCCCAAGGGACAGAGGACAGGACAAGAGGGAATGGCCTCAAGCTCCGCCAGGGGAGATTTAGGCTGGAGATTAGGAGGAAGTTTTTCACGGAAAGGGCCATTGGGCATTGGAACAGGCTGCCCAGGTTGGTGGTTGATTCCCCTTCCCTGGAGGTGTTTAAGGGACGGGTGGATGATGTCCTGAGGGACATGCTTTAGTGTTTGATAGGAATGGTTGGACTCGATGATCCGATGGGTCTCTTCCAACCTGGTTGTTCTATGATTCTATGATCCTCCCATCCAGCCGTCCCTGCTCACCTCCAAGCTGTGCCCTGAGGTACCTCGTCCACCTGACGGGTCCCTTTCTGTCCGAGTGTTTTTTATTTCTTGCTTATTTTCAAGGAAGGACAGGATTCCCCTGTCGGAGCGTTTTTATTTCTTGTTTATTTCCAAGAGTGGGCTGCTGGCCTGGTACCGATTGGAGATAAGGCCTGCCTGCCCCAGACTCTGGGAGGGAAGAAGAATGAAGGGGAGTTTCAAGAGACACTTCCCTTCAGGATGACCATAAATCCTTCTCCGAAGATAGGAGCTAACACCACGATGTTACTATCTGGTTTGTAAAATTCCTGTATTAATTGCATGTCTTTGAAGTCTTTGTTTAACTGAAAGCTTGGCCTGTAAGAAGTCCTCGAATTCTCATTTCGGGTTCGTTCCAGGGTGGGCATGGGGTGACCACTGGTTGATCAGCTATGATTTTTTTATGCGCATTTATTTTTACAATTTGTAATAAACATTTTTGTTGCTAGCAACTCTGCCTCGTCGTCTTAGCAAAATGTTTTGGACCCTAACACACCGAGGTGTTAAACCAAGGGTGGTGTCTCCACCCCTTTCCTGCACAGCCGTCAAGGCCTGGTCAACCTTTCGGGGAAGTTTTTTTTTCCTAGTGTCCAATCTGAACCAGCGCTGGCACAGCTTGAGGCTGTTCTGTTGGAATGGGTCCAGGGGAGGCTACAAGGATGGTCCGAGGGCTGGAGCACCTCCTGTACAAGGACAGGCTTAGCCTGGAGAAGGTTCCGAGGAGACTTTATAGTGACCTTCCAGTACCTGAAGGGGCTATAAGAAAGCTGGGGAGGGGCTGTTCACAAAAGGTTGTGGTAGGATGAGGAGCAATGGGGATAAACTGGAGAGGGGCAGATTTAGGGTAGGCATAAGGAAGGTTTTCTTCACTGTGAGATTAGTGAGGCCCTGGAATGTGTCGCCCAGGGAAGCTGTGGCTGCCTCATCCCTGGAGGGGTTCAAGGCCAGGCTGGATGGGGCTTGAGCAGTCTGATTCAGTGGGAGGTGTCTCTGTAGTTGGAACTGGATGGGTTTTAAGGTCCCCTCCAACCCAAACTATTCTGTGATTCTCCCTTGTCCTATCAGAACTTAAAATGGCATTGAAACAAACGACATAATGTCTTGTAATGTATGTGAGAGTGTGAAAGGTGCCGCACACCATGCTGAAGGCTCTGAGGTTTCAGGCCAACCACATTCTGAAGCGGTGCTGCCGTGAAAGGATGAATACGGATCGGACACTGGACTGGTTTGCTCCACCATTTCCCTGCCTTGCAGGTCCTGTGTCAGAGTAGTTCCGTTCAGCACTTACACTGCACTAACCTCCAGATGCTGGGATCTGGCTTTTACCTTGTAAAACATGAAAGCAGCACTTGTTTGGAAGCACCAGGGCTGAATTCCATTCCTCCAGCCAACTCAGTGCAACCCCTACATTCTGTTTAACGTAAGTTTTCAGTTAAATAAGACCAAAAGAACCTGACAAACATAGATACAGGAGATTTTATTTAACAGTGTGTACAAAGAAAGGCTACAAATGCCTTAGGCTTTTTTCCCCCAAATACAGTTTTGGATCCCTTTTCATCCCACCTTTCTCAGAAAATTTTTTAAAAAACCAAAATGACAATCCCCTCCCCTCTTTTTCTCCCTTTCCTCTCTCCCTTCTCTTTGGGCCTGACCTGAGGGATCTTTAGCAGTGCCGTTTCAACACTTTCCAGTACTGAACTATTAGGATTCGGTTTTCTTTTCCAAAAAGAGAGCACTAGGAGATACTGAAGCGTGAGCAGCAGCAGCATGAACTGTTAGAACCTCACTCCCTAACACTGTAGTGTTAAAACAACACCAACAGTATTAACTGCTGAAACCCAGAATTATCCAAACAATAACAACTTGTCTTCTACACCTGATAGTTTAGCACTAATTATATAATTTAATTGTATTTATATTTAAATAAATAGTCTTGACTCCTTTCCCTGGAATTCTTCACAGATTATAAACACTTGTAATACTAGAGATAAGGACAAACCACAACTTGCGTAGGCAAGAGAAGGCTCCATTGTGTTAATTTGGCTGGACAGACACAGCAAGGACAGCGTTTCCCTGGGTCCTGCTGTGAGATCACACTTACATTCGCTGTTTCATTGTGGTGCTTCTCAGTCATCTGGCAATTCCTTACCCTGTTTTGCTTGATTAGTCCTGCTCTCCCCACTCTGGAAACATCAGTCCCTGTGCAGGTAAGATTTATCCAGGAGTCCAAGTACATCACCATTACCGAGGGGCTTCCCCAAGTTTTTGTACATAACTGAAACCCAAGTCAAGATTTCCCGAGGGTTGGGAGAAGCAGCAGAGAGAGATCAGAAGGGGCTGTTGGGAAGAAATGTCCTTCTGCCGTGGCAGCTTCCACTGTACCACTGCTGGATTTGAAACAGATTTTAGATCTGGCTCAGGCTTCAGCTATTTGTATAATTCCTAGAGTTAACGTAGTCTCAATTTCTCCCAAAATGGGACTCAAGTGGCAGAAATGTGAGCTACTTGGTGTAGATTGGCATCTCTGACCCAGTTAGGCACAGTGAGAAGCTGCTGGCTGAGTCTCTTCTGGTAACGGTCTCAGACCAGGGGAGCTGTGAACTGAGCACCAAAGGCTGTGAGCCCAACTGCAGCACCTGCAGAAAGCAGCCCTGTTCTTGCGGGAGAAGCTTTCTCCATCAATGAACCGTTTTTTGACAAGATCTGGATGTGACTGCAGTCAAGACCAAGCAATAGAGCAGATGCTTCTGCCATGCTTGGGGACTCTAATCGTATCAATTCCCAAATGTATAAGTAGCAGCACCTTACTTAACTTCAGACCAGGCCTATGTGAGCCCAGAGCATTAACCGTACCTGGTCTGTTCTGCACCAGATCAGAACTATTTTAGCTGGCTCCAGGGACAGTGCTGCTCCACCTCCCAGCATTCCTAAGGACAGCACAACGCGATGTGGTGTGGTTTCTGTTGGCAAAGGAGGGGTCTGTGAAATACGACAGGAGGAAATAAATGGCACAGAAAAGAGTGGGATGGTTCCCCTGCCTGTTTTCACAGTGCTCTCCTGCAGCTCCACTAGGGGATGGTAACACATCAGAGAATCCACAGGGGAGGCAAACTAGGTCATTTCATAGCGTTCTAATTCTTGGCAATGGCACTTACGGATTTGCTTGACCTGGAAGGCCTAAATCGAGTGATACAATCACGGAAGGGGGAGAATCAAGACAGCGCGTGCACTGGAGTTTGCTTTGGTCCTGCTGTTCAACTGTTTCATCTTAAATACCCAACCTTGCGGGTGTGTTGGCTTCTTCCTTGCTTGCGGTGGTGTTTTACCTACAGTAATCCCTGACTCTAATGCTCCTCCCTGTCTACTGACTCAGGGGGAAAGACACAGCGAGCAAGCACTTGCTCAGCTTTGCTTTCTTAGCTGTGACTTTTGAGTAGGAAGAAGAGGGGGTGGCAGCACATCAGCACTGAGGGGACAGTAACCAAATTCCCCGTGTTGGTGTATGAATGTTCACTCCCTGGCCAGCCAGGCTCTGCTCCTGTCAGCTAGGGTGGAATTCACCTTCTGTAACGTGAATTGAGGACTTGGTTATCCTTCCGGACCCAAGTGATGCCTATTTATGCTCCTCTCTTCCATTTGTGTTACTTTTCTTCCCTAAACCTTGTTAAGGAATCGTCATGAACTTTAAGTGCTACCTTTATTGCTTCTCCTGGTTTGAAGTGCAATGTGTGTATTTAATTCTGTTCAGTGAGAAATAACCAAGAATGCATCTAAACACACTTTTCATCTGGTTCGGAATGGAGAATCACTAATGCGCGTCTACCGCTCCAGCATCTCCACTGTACCCACTTTAGGCTAAAGGAGGTGAATGGCATCAGGCTTATTTTCTGATAACGGAACTACAACAATGTTAGGAGACTTCAGAAATAAAAACATACCTGGACAACAAATGTAAGAGGAAATAAACAGGTGACTTGCTAACTGCACCAAAAATGTGAAGAATTTGATTGTATCCACTTAGGAATTGCCCTTCCAGACATCTCTTCATCATGGAACAGAAGCAGATCCCTTAAATCTAGCATGAATGTATTGGTCCTTGTGATTGCAGGTTCCCATCTTCTTGAATTTAAGTGAAAAGAGAAAGGGGAGGGTTTTCTCTTAAGACATTTCCCATTTCTTATTAAGTTGTCTGTAACAAATGCCACATGTGATAACGTTACCCCAGTAGATGGCCAAGCACGGAAACAAAAGGATCAACTGGGGACAAATAAGAGAGGGGTTTTTGGGTGGTTTTCCCATCAGATTTTAGACGTTTTTAAAAGCCACGTTGGTCACTGTACATTTTATAGATACTTGAAAGAATGGCACATTGAGAGAAGTGAACACGTTGTGATGCCGTCCAGTGTGACAGGAGCGACAGACGGATTCAGAGATCCACATATGCTTTCAGGAACAGTACATTTGTTTAAATAAACTCATAGAAAACTAACAAACAACCATAAAACGGATTATAAAACAGGTAAAATGAATAAATTGTAACAATACTGCATCTCCCATGAACAAACTGCGGTTCTACCACCTTGTGGCCAACAAGAAAGCTGCAGTTTTGCCTGGCAGGGTGCGCGGCCAAGGCCTCGCTGAGCAGAGGGTCTGTGAGGCAGCAGCAGGGTCTGTCCTCAGCTCAGCTGCTGCCTCGCTCCATAACCAGGCAGGAATAAGGAACAGCAGCAGGTAAGGAATGTGTCTCCCTTTGGTTTCAGGGGCTCCCCTCCCAGACAAAGCACAAACACAAAGCCAAAACTAATCCCGTAACAGTTACTTCTTGTCCACCTTTAGGAACTTCTTTCATAGTTTGATTTACTTCTTTAAATTCTACTTAAAAACTTATTCAGTGTTAAAATATCCATGAGAATTTTGAAGTAGTTTCTAACTGCCAAGGAGCTGATGCACGTTCCTCTCCCTAACTGGAGACCCGCAGACCATCCCAATCCCCTGCATTTCGTTAGGTGACAGGTTTAGCACTTGGGATTCCCCTTCCTGGAAGCTGCAGTCTCAGAGAAGTCTCTCCGATCCACCGGACACCAAATGAGCTCCCAGGGTAAAGCTTTGCCAGTTTGTACCTTTTCATGTAGAAAACGGGAGAGCCGCGTGTTCTGACCCGACTGGCGAGCAGAAACCAGAGGCCTCCTCCAGGCTCTGCAAGGCCCTTCTTTCAGTATGATAAGGCTTATTAAAAAAATAACAAAGTAAAAATCCCAAAACTAAACAAACCCAACCAACCCCCTCGGAAAAGCCTTTTGGTAACAATTAATTTCTGAAAACCTAAGACTATTTGACAAAACTTAATTGCAAAGTCAAAAGAAATGCAAGAAATCTATTCTTGTATTTCAAACCAGTCCACGATTTCAGCAGCAGCGATAAGATGCACTATCTTTTCCAGCCCAAAATGACCAGCTTTGGGGAGAACAGAAAAAAACATACTTAACAGAAATAATTAACGGGTTAAGTTAAATTAACTTTTCTTTCCCTGATCCACATGCCTGCATGTTAGATAACGTGACACTAGGGCCAAGCATTGTCACCAGAGACTAAAAGCAACAACCTGGCACAGTAACCAAAGCAAAGGCCTTTCTCGTGGTTACAAACGATAGACGAAAGTAATTTCATATTAACATTAACTTCCTATATAAATAAAAACACACAAGCTGGGCAGAAGTGCCTTGGCACAGTCACTATGGTATCACTTCCAGTTTCAATGAACCCCGCAGGGCAGAGCCTGTCGCCCCCCGGGGTGTTTTCCCTTTCCGAGCCCGGTCGGTGCCGTGAGGAACCGCTAAGAACCGCCAGGGAAACAAGAGCCAGCACCACACAACAGGACCAGAGAGCCCTTCACTTGGCCGCTCGGCAGGGCGTCTCCTCAGGCCCTGTTTCTCAGGAGTGTGACTAATTTCTACCTTCAAAAAAGCAAAAAATTAAAATAAAAAAAAAAATGAAAAGAAAATCTGAAGCCTCCAAGTTGCCTCGCGCCTCCATCCCCTCCCTCCCCCAAAGCACCTCCTACTAGGAACACTCGTTTCCCGGGTCCGGGAGTTGGAATGTAGTGGAAATACATACAAGAGAGCAGGGACTTCTAATCGTACATTACAAGGAGTTTGCTCCCAGACCTACGGAAGGAGGGACACTAAGCAATAGTAAATTCCTATAAGAATCCTTACAACACATGCAGAATATCGATATACTCACAAAATTGAAATTCATATTGGTTCCTGGTTGAATTTGCCCCTTCACAGTACAGTAAATTCTGATGTTCTCTGCAGTCAATTACAGTGACTACAAAATCATTTCCCTTTAATTTTTTTCTTTCATTTGTTTGAAAGACTTTTGTTTGTTTGTTTGTTTCAATTGAGAGGCTGCAGATCACCCTTTGGAAAAAGTGAAAATTCAGCACAATAGGTTATCTTCTTTGTCATATTTCCCCCCAAACCACATTGACAACCTAACTCTACAATCCTTCAAAGCCTCTCCCTCCCTCCCTCCCCATGCCGACTCCTTCCCTTCCCTTCGGGCTGCACTTTCCTCCTGGCCAGGATGAGGATGGACGGATGCTCTGTTAGTGGGTAGGAGGCCGAGGGGCTGCAGCAGGAGCTCTCACTGCCCTGAGCTCTTTGGCTGCTCCACGGCCACAGGGCTCTGCTCCGGACACCAGTGCCACGAGGAAGCTGCCCGTTAACTCATCCAGGCAGGGGAGCACAAAGCTAGGGTTTGGCCAGAGCTTCTGCTTACGGTTCCACAGAAACCTCCTCCCTGCTCCCATCTGGAACAGGGCTGGAATTTCCACAGAGCACACAATATGAGGTGCTGGCTAGGCTGTCCGTGAAGGACATCCCAATGCGCTTTATCAAACTGTGTATCGGAACAAGCCTCTCCTAGGAGCAGCAGGCAAAGCCTCCAAACAAGTATCAATCCAAAGCTGTTCTGGTGAGATGCTGGAGGAAGCAGCCGGCCAAACCCACAGCCACTGGACATTTCTTTATGCCCACAAACGCATCAGTTCTTTTTGCAGTGATAAATCTTTTCTTTGGAGTGGTGGGAATTTACAGCTTTCCCAATTAATTTTTGTTAAGTCTGGTGGGGTCGAAGGAATTCAGCAATCCTGCCTCCATCATTTTGTCTCTGATTTCATATGCAAACAAACCACAGGATATCAAACGGAATCACTGACTCTCATCCTCACAGCCTCTCTGGAATTTGCTCCATATTTCATGGTGAAACATCACTGGCCTTGGCTCCCGGAACCCAAACCTCACCCCAAGTGCAACACAGGTGGGAGCAGGGACCTCCTTCCCTAGAGGTGGAAAAGCACCTGCAAGGGAAGGGGTGGGGGAGACAAAAAAACCCAAACCCCACACAAACCAGCAGTTCCAGCCGTATGCAAAATGATTTTTTTTCTTTAGAACCCAATTTAAATCAAGACTTGAACTTCCAAGGAGGTTCAAGATCCCAGACCCTTCCTTGTCCTCTCTTGCAAAGCAACACTCTTGTTGTGGCCTAGAACAGTACGTTAAAAACAGCAGTTATTAAAGACACAGTTGTGATTGCTCCTTTAATCCCCTCACCCAGTCAGGGATCCTATCCAGTGGTCCAGTAGAAAGCTGAAGTTCCTTTATGATAAATTAAATCCATAAAATGGAGGAATACCTTCTGTCACATTCCCAACAAGAAAAAGAGCCACGCTCGGGGGTGCATAGTCCAAGTGTCCATTGCTCTTCCAAGCGGAGACCCTGTGCAGCTCCTCTCCAGCCCAGTCCTGGCCTCCCAGTCCGAGGTGGCTCTCCCTTCTCTCCAGCTGGTCCCTGCGTCACCCAGCAGGGGAGGCAAGGGCTGCGCTCCCCAAGGGTAGGAACAGGCCAGCAATGTCCCAAAAACACTGGTCTCCTTGCTCAGGTGCGGCGGGTTTGTGCCGGGAGCAGTTCTGTGTGTCTACACAGGCACCTACACCTCTGTGGAAAAGAGGATGCTCTGCCTCTTGCTGTCCGGGGTGGGGATTGTCTCCAGCTGCAGGAAGTACAGGAGAACTTGAACCTGGAGAGAGACAGAAGAGGTACCTGTAAAGCCCTGTTAACTCCTCCTCGTCCAGGCTGTCTGAGAGCTGACAGACAGGCCCGCAGCTCTCTCCACAGGAGCCTCCTGCAGTCAGGGGTTTGGTTTAACACAGCGTGTAAGAGCTGGAGTGTTAAACCCTGCAGTGCTGCTGTGCCACCGCGCTGAAAAATCCCATCTACAATTTGCCATTACTGGATCAAGGAGGCAGAAAACAGCCCGAGCGGCCAGCACAGCCTCTGTGCTCAAACACTCTGCAGCAACTTCCAAAGGCAACGGCAGCCGAAGGAATATGAATTTAGCAAAGAATTCCATTGTGCATCAGTGAGGGTGGTTCGGGTGCTGAGGAGCTTTGTGGAAAAACACTGATGCTCCTTTTGTCCCAGGCTTGCAGAGCGGCGCTGAGACAGCAGCCAGCGCTGGGCACAAACGAGACACGGGATCGCGTGCACAGATGCTTCTTCACGCGAAGCCGAACCAGCACAGACAGAAACTGGCTGCCTGAAGCGACAGCTCTGCAGTCTAAAATGTCTGAGTACAGGCGAGTGCCGTGTGCTCCTCGGAGCCCCCACTGTGC
Source organism: Coccyzus lansbergi (assembly GCA_033558105.1). Classification (NCBI taxonomy): domain Eukaryota; kingdom Metazoa; phylum Chordata; class Aves; order Cuculiformes; family Coccyzidae; genus Coccyzus; species Coccyzus lansbergi. The sequence goes on from JAUMJK010001345.1 coordinate 248,753, forward strand.
GAGCGCAGGGGCTGCCCTCGGCCGTGCTGCAGCGCTGCTGTCTCCCACACGCTGCCTTCCCGAGACCGAGAGTTTAGGGTTTTACCTGGGACATGACTTCCAGTGACCAGCTGTCGGTCATGGTGATCGGCTGCGTTGGGTTGGCAGCGATTTTACTGTCCTTCTCCGAAGGCCGCAGCAGCGTTGGCCCAAAGACAGTTGCAAGATTATGCAGGGACATCTTGTTAACGCTTTCCCTCTCGGCAACCCTTCAAGAAGAAACAAGGAACAAGGCAGATATCTATAAACGTCTGAGTTTGGATACGTCCAGTAAGTAAGAAGTGGGATTTATTTCTTTTTAAAACCTACACACACACACACATTGTTCATCCTAGTTTCATAAATCCAAAACCGAGAGACACAGGTTTAAAATAACTACCCGCAGGCAGAAAAGTCTGCAGCAGCAACAGAGGTAAAACCCAGAGTTCCTGCCATGAAATTATCTGCCATCTCTGCAGCGACAGCCACAGGAAGCAAACTTCGCAGCTCCAGCCACGTTCACAGCCACACAAACCAGCAGGACAAGGCTACACACAGAACCGACAGCTCCAGCCAGCACAGGGGCAGAGCTGCCATCTTCAAACATATTTAAACCGCTAGATTGCAGACACTTTTTGAGCTGAGGCTCTCAGGTCCTTCAACACGGCCAACACGTCATGATTCCCACTAAGCCCTTTCCTGATCTCTGTACCCAGATGCAGGAGCTGTTTTGCAGCAACACGGCAGCAGGAATCTGCATCTGCATTAAAGAAGTCGCAAGACTTCAACTCTTGTTGAACTAACAATGCTTTACCCATGTCTGAAGGATCCACACGTTACCTTTTTAAATGGTCCAAAAGGAAGAGGAATGTCACAAGGTTGGGTTCTGGAAGCGATAACAACAGATTCAACATGCAGCTTTCCTTTGCAACGGGATCCGAAAGTGCTACGAGACAGAAAACAACAAAACATCATCACAGGCAGCGAACGGGAATTTGACTGCAGAATCCCCCAAACCGACAGATGTGGATGGTCTTGAATGGTCTGCGATTCCATCCCTACCCCACAGATCTCTTTCCTTTATTTCAGGAACATGTAGAGAATCCTTTTCTCTCAAGCAGCTCAAGTGCCATGCAGAGAAGTTACTCCTGCTGCCACGTACCAATGCCCTCGGCAAAGTTGGGGTACAGCTCATCCGTGAAGAGGGGCTCAGGCAGCTCGCGGAAGTAAAGCTTCAAGGTGCCGGCGATGGCATTGACGTCCATCTCGCTCATCATCACCGACACATCCTTGTTGTCTGAAAGAAGGAAGCAGGGAGGCGGTAAAGAAGCTGCTGGCCTGGCATTCACACTCTCTTGCTTTGTCTCTCTCTGTTTATGCTTCGTCTTTGCCCAAACAGCCAAAAAGTCTCCTGTTTGCATTTCTCTGGGAAGGGAACTCGAGAGCCCTGACCACCCAACTTCTGTTCCATAAACACTTTCTTAGTCAACCTTAGACTAGTCTCAGTCTAAGACTTATAAGACTTATTCCTTAGACAATTCTTGCTGCCTGCTTTTCACAAAACATCCTCAATTTCAAGGGCTTCTGTTAATCTGAAGGCCTCACAAGAGTGAGGGAATTGCAGCTCCTGATTGCTGCCACCTCCCCTAAGGGAGGCATCTGCTGGGGAAACAATCAACGTGGTCTGTGGTACAAGGACCCCTCCTGCTGTGCGTCCTGGCTTACATCTGTAGCTCAAGAATGCCAATAAAGCACGTGGCCAGGGTTAAAATTACTCTCCTTGTGCAAGAGCCTCTACCTCCTAATGCTTCTAGCAGAAAGCGAGATTAAAAATAGCAGAGCCACTCGACAAGGAGCTCCCGCAGATTCTCACAGGGAAAGGAAACCATCAGGCGCAATTACTTACTGACATCAAAGGCAGCTTTCAGAGCCTGGATATCGGTTGCGACCCCAGAGACGCGGTAGATGCCAACCTCCTCCATCCCCCGACGCTCTATCTCCTCCACGCACTGGCGCACGATGTAGGGCACCTTTGACCTCTCCCTCCTGCAGAAAGAGCAGCAGCAGAGTTCAGTGCGGCCCAGGCCCTGGATGCTCGTTACCCCAGCCAGGATGGCTAAAACCACCTCCGTATCTGCTGTGCAAACCCCTTCTGCAAAACAGGGGGAGAAATGCTGAGCAGGCAGTCAAACCGAGCTAAGGAACCTCTCTTAAGACCGGAGAGGGTTTTCTGAGCCCCCGAGCCTGGCTGCAGAGTTCTACACCTGCACTGGGCCCTTGTGATCTGGCCGGGTCCTGCTGCCCCGGGAGGCTGCAGCTCAGTGCCAGGAATCGGAGGATTCCCAAGCCGTCCTTGGCCACACGGCAGCAGGGTTGCTGTCGCATTAATGCCATTCCTTAGGGAGGAAATGCCACACTTCCCAAATTTATAACGGAACAAACAGGATTCTCTGGCAAAGGATTCATGACAAAAGATCAGGGGTTAGAATAATACAACAGGATCTGAGGAACTTGAACATTTCCGAGCATGGAAAGGACACATCACTGCTCCACGGCTCTGGAAATTTGTGACCAGGTCGGCTAACGCCAGCACAAATGGGCAAGGGCTGCTTCCGTGACTCAGAGAAGCAACTCGCTGTAAGCAAACACCCTGATTTTCAAAGCCTGTGTGCACTGGCTCCCTTGGCAAAAATGAAGCTCATGGACTGTGCAGCACCTCCTGTCTGCAGGCACAGGCACCGACACCAGGACCCAGAGTGGAGGGGCCTGACAAATCCCTTCCCAGGGGGAAGGCACAACCCTCTAGGCACTCAGCTTTCTAAAAACCACAGGGAGAAACCTGCCCCATCAGCTCACTTGGTGACAATGGCGATCTTGACCCCAAAAACCCCTGTCTGCTTCCGGGACGGCATCCTCTTCAGGCTGAACTCCCGACTGGTGAACTTCACCGACAGCTTCACTTCAACCTGAGTGAAAAAACAAACAGTCGTTACTTCTCAAACAGCTTCTTTTTTGGTTCCTATGCTGCAGTGGAGAGCAAAGCCATAAAGCCCACGAGAGGCAGAGGAGCAGTGCTGACCTCTGCTTGATGTACTTACCCCGTTCATCGAGATGACCGTGCGCTGCCAGTCCTTGTCCTGCAGTGCCTGTGGGTCCAGCTGCAAAACACGGAAGGTGCTCATGAGCCAGAAACTGAGAAATCAGCCACCTGAAAGGCTTCTGTGCGGGAGCAGAGCCCTAGCACTTCCAGCATATCACCTCTTTCCCACAGGAAACACACATTCCATGGTTTCCCAGACTTCAGGCAATGAGATGACGCAGTTCTCTCAGCAGGGCTGAGGAGGGAATCCCACATGGCAAATCCAGCAACACGTGTGCAGTGTCTGCTCTACCAAGCACACAAAACCAGTGTTTGAACCAGTCGTCCCTTAGCTGTCCAGAGAGCTCTGGGCTGCGCTCGCTGCTGAAGCACAGCGGCCACAGACACAGCTCATCCCACAGGGCAGCAGCCAGAAAAGGGGAGGAGAGTTTTCCGAAGTATCTCTGATTTGGAAAAGAGGGAACTGTCTCCCTCTGCAGTTTTCTAGAGCCAGGCAAGGCTGGAGAGATGTGAAATAACTGCACTGAAATGAAAAGCCAGGCTGGAAAACTTCACAGACAAGCTTCCCCTGTCCTTCCCCACTGCCCAGAGGAGACAACCAGCGCAGAGGAAAATGTCTCCCTGTTTCCTCAGGCTGCAGAGACCCCAAGAAGCAAGAGAGAGGCGAGCGGGGCCAACCTTGTCTCTGCGCACTCTGTTACGGACGTGAGCCCACAGCGGGAGGCTGCCGGCGCACACGTGCCTCCCTGTCGAATTGGAGCGGTTCCTGTAGGTGCAACTCCGGCAGAAATTCCTGAAGACCCCTTGGAGGGAGTAGTCAGCAACCAGGAGCTCCCACATTCTGGGATGGTGCAAAGGGCCAGGAGGCCACTGGGCAGCAGAACTTCTCTTCAGTGCCCCAGCAGAGCCCTCTAACAGAACACTCACCAGGAGGGTTCGCTTTTAACTCCGGCGGAACAGATCCTCCCCGCCGGTGCGGCTGGCCAAGGTCCCTATGGCTGGCCAAAACCTGGGCTGTTCTTCCCTCAGCTTCCGTGCTGGAAGTTCGGTTTCCTTCAGTAACTGCATTCTTTCCCAGAATCAAGAGGAAACCACTTCTGAAGTGCCTGGTTTCCTATGAGGAGCAACCGTGCTCAGCATTCCTGAAAGCTTCACGTCCAGTTGCCTCAACACTCGTGGCAGTGAGTGCCAGCACCTGCCTGGTGACAGCCCCAGCCCCAGCCCACCTGCCAGCACAGAGCCCAGACAGACAGACGGAGCACAGCAGCTCAGCAGAGGCTGCAGGAACTGGGAAAAAAGCTGAGCTGAGGATACTGATCCACAGCAAACAGGAGCCAGACACTGAGAGGGAGGGAGCCTGGACATTCCCATAGGAAACTATCACTGAGGTTGATGATTTTTTTTTCTCTCCCAGAAGAGAAAAGAAAACACAGTAAAAGGCAAAGCCAAAGCAGCACGGGCAGAAGTGGAATGCCTGGCAGCAAGGGCTGAGGTGCCCTTCAGGTTAGCAAGCTCTATGCTATTTATTCCCATTACTTCCTCCTTTTATTAAATCTCTGTGGCAACTTTACACTCCATCAATTTTTAATTGCAGCCAACGTGACACACACATTGTCAGCATCTCCCTCTGCTGCAAAGTCCCAGGCCAGACACAACCCCATTCCTCTCCGAGCTCCCCACCGACACATCCATCTCTCCCACCACCACCCTCAGACGTGACCCATCACCTTCTCCACTTCCCGCTGTTTGCAATGCTGGGATGCTGTTCCGCATGAGCAAACACTTTACATCAGCTCGAGCATGTAAAAGGTTTTGCGAGTTGCCATTTGGGAGGTACCGCACGTGACAGCCTGTTCTACATGGCAAACAACCCAGATGTCTGCAATAGCATGAGCCATGAGCCAGGCCAGATAATCGAGCAGATCAGAGTGACCGTTTTGCATGGCAACCCAGGCCTGGTGCGGCGCTGCCATCCCAGAACAACCCATCTAAGGTCACATCCTCTCTGGTTTTCCAGCACTGCTGTGAGGCAGAAGGAAACGGTTTGCCTGAGCTGATCATGCAGAAAAGAAAACAACAAAGGAACCAGCATCTCAGGGTGAAGCGTCGGTTCCCTCCTGCAGGCTGTTCCGAGGCAGAGGCCGGTTTTGCTGCCATATGTGCTGCTTAGATGCAGTCTGAGGGCAAAACAAAAGGCTGCCACCCTCAAACCCTGGGGATGTGTTGCCACATGAACTGCAACGTTGAAAGAGCAAAGGGGCTCCCGAGTGCCAGAGATGGACTGCGAAGTAACAACAGGGAGAAAAAACAATATAGCTCAAAATGAGAGGAACGGATCCCTACAACTGAACTGAGCCTCGTGGTTCCTCCTGCGAGAAACGCCCATTCGTTCCTCCCCCAAACCCCTCAGTGATTTCGGTGTCACTGTGCACCCAGGAACGCCCCCTCTCCCTCTATTTCTCATGAAGAGATGTAGCAGAAGCCCCTGACCACACTGGTTAAATGCAGCCGTTCCCAGACAGTCTGGCAAGGACTTGACTGTACACTTACGGGGGGTTCTCCATCTTCAAACCTCGTGGCTATATTTTTCAGGGATAAATCTTGCAGCTTGGCAAGAAACAAAGCTCTCGCATGTGGCTATAAAAAACAGGAACATCAAAGATTCCATAGGAAAAGAAAATATGAGCAATGGGAGAAATCAAGATGGCCCATTCCTGGAAGCCTCTGAGCACACAGAGCGATTTCCAGCCTTCCTTCCTCAGCACCATTATGTAACGGAGAGAGCTAACAAACACTGCTCAGCCCAACAGTCTCCTTGCTGCATTGTCCTCGAGCTGCAGCTCCAGGGTGAGTCAGAACTCCCAGCAGGGGAAGCTGCAGAGGTACAATAACACAGGCTGAACAATACACGGTGGCTTAGCCAGCACAGGCACCTCCTGCTTCCAGCAGCAGGAGGATGCAGACTCGACTCCTGGTGTTTCCAGAGTTGTTAACTAAAGGGAATTTAGGAAAAACAAAACCTCGTCCAACTTCACAGCCCTCGTCTTTACACACGACGAGACCTTGGATGATCAATGACAACACAACAACAGCAACCAGGAAGCTCTAAAACACCATTGACGGTAAAAGCACCGGGAAAAATCCTGGAGGCAAAGGACTCTAAAAGCAGCCATCGGGAAAGACACTGACAGCATCAACACAGCCACAGATTGGAACTGGTTTTGTTGTTGCATTATTATGATTTCTGACTAGAGAAACAGCGTTTGCTTTAAAAATGAAACCAAAATAAAACCCTTTAATAATTCTTACTACCCCAGAACCTCACCAGACTCTCTCATGACTTTTCTCTGCAGTTATTTGATATTGTTAAAAAGTCGTGTGGTTGGACAGCAGTCACCGAGGAGCAGGAGGATGCTCTGAGCTCTCCCCAAAGCTCTTTCTAAGCTGCAGGGGATTCACTGAAAGAACTGTGTTTGCCTTTTTCAATACAGAGAATGCAGCTTCTGCACATTCGTTAAAAACATTCTTGTTGATTTTTCTTTCACTTCCCACTGCTCAGATTTCACTAAGAGGATGAAGATGCAATTAACAGCTAAATGGCAAAGAGTATTTTAACTCACTAGCTGGAGCACACATTTTATATGAACATCCAAGCATGAGGCACAGCAATGGCTCCACTTGTGACAAACGACTGTTAAACATTTAAAAGAATTTTTCATGATTCTTTGTAAAATACTTGCAGAATTTAGAGGGTTGGAGATTTCTGGGCTCTCCACTACAAGCACACAATCTCCAGGGCATTTCAGGGCTGAAAACTCGCTCTTTTGTGATTGCTCAGCTCTGTGGCAAACAAGCTTTTGTTAGCAGGAGGGACAGAGGTTTCTGGTTCACCTGACAGACCCTGCACCAGCACCGACCGAGCTGCTTTCTGTCAAACACCAAAAGCTTTCCCTGCAAAGGGGTCGGAAGCCTCAGGGCCCAGAGGAGGGAGGGAAGGAAAGGCCTAATGAAACTCAATTAAACAGTGAGCCCTTCAGAGCAAGATCCAATTGACAGGCTGCCCTCAGTCAGAGCCAGTCCTGAAACCCCACAGCAGCCTCAGCCTGTGTGCCACGGCTCAGACGCTGGAGAGAGCAGCCGTGCACGGAGAGCCAAGCATCAACGGAGCAGAACCGGTGAGATTCCTACGTGTGTCAGAAAGAAATCGGTAACTGTGTGCAACAGGCAGGCCAACACCTCAATGAGTCCTCAAAGCCAGCACCTTGGTACCTGCCTACAGCTGTGCACAGAGTGCAGTAAACTGGAAGGAGAGGGGAAACGTTTTCCCTGTCGTCCTCCCCTGATGGCCTGATCTCTCCTGCACGGAGCTGTGCTGCTCTGTACAGCTCGCAGAGCAGCACCGTTTGCAGCATCTCATCACCTCCCCTGCCCCATTATCAATCTGCCACTTAGACAAACGCCTCGTGCTGGCTGTTTGCTGGCTTCAGCCACAGCTGCTCTCCCCAGCTCTGCACTCCGGGCACAGCAGTTCTGGGAACGAGCCCGTCTGACAAGGCCCAGCTATCCAGCACGTACAGAAGGTGGCGTTTCTTCCACAGGATCTACAGAGGGGACGGGACTTTCAGTGCTTCCTCTCTTGTCACCAGTGGAGCATCCTCCGCAGGGCCCAGGGCTCAGTGACAGGGCAGTCCCTATCAACTCTCTGGAAGGTTTCAAGTCAACAGGCAAACCAGAGATCAAAAGGTTCACGAAAAAGCATCAGTCCCACAGGGCACTGAAGGAGGCAAATGTGCACTGAATGCAGGAGGAAAGAAGCTGCTGAACTCCTGCCTGTGAACCATGCCGAGTACCTCACTGTCTGCAGAAACACCTCCAACGCTGAAACAACCAGAAAGGAGAAGAATCCTCCCTGGTGCACTCCGAAATTCAAAAAATCCTGTTTTGTTTTGCAGTAAGAGCAGAAGGAATGAGTCAAGCGCAGCCTTACCTGGATCTGCCCTTTCCCCATGATGCGATCTGTGCTCTCTCCATCCTCTTTGGTCAGCTTGGTTTTGTTGTAGCACTTCTCATAGCACAGAATCCGCAGAGTCTGAGAACCTTCCAGCTCAATCTCAAACTCCTGCAAGGCAGCGGCAAAGGGGAGAGCGATGAATACATCACAGCAGGACACGAGTCTCTGAATAGCCTCCTTGAAACTCATCAGGAGGGAGCACTTCAGGACTGACCAAAACCTCCCCACTAATGAAGCTGCTCTGGAAATGAACTGAAATTGCATTTTATATACATAAGGAGGCCAAACTAGAGACTGAGAGGGCTGACTCCTTAGCCAGGTTTCAGTGACTTTCAGCAAAGCTTCACTGAAAGAAACAAACTCGCCCACTTCCCTCGTATTTAATTTTGCTCCCCAGCAGGTTTGGCTGTAAACAGGCAAAATGGCTGCAGCTAATTCTTCCCCCTCACAACAAACAAACAAAACCACCTCCTTCAACACATTCTCACTAGCATCTTTTTAAAAAAAAAAAAAAAAAAAATTGAACATGCATCTGTTTAAACAATGAAATGCTGGACCAGACTCATTTGTACCGAGTTGTTTGTTTAACTATAGCTCATCCAAGAGAAAATGTTCCCTAAGCCCAATGAGCCAAACGTGCCTGGCAGGAACTCTTTTCTGAGAGGCAGCGCACGCAGCACGAGTTCTTCCATTTGTGGGTTTCCTGCCCATCGTGCAGACACACCAGTGTTTGGTACAAGGAGCGAGTCACGCCAAGAACAATCCAACCTACCTCATTCCAGTTGGGCTCTGTGGTGTCTCGGTAAACTCGAGTTTTGGCCTTATTCACAAAGTACCCAAAAGAATCCACTTCCAACGTGCAATACAAATCTGAGGGGGAGATAGGGACAGAAACGTTTTAAAGACGTCTAGAATCTCCTAAGTCACACTGATCACTTTCAGGGTGTGTCTTCCTTTGCATCATCTTTGTATCTGGTGGTTGTGCAGAGCCAGCAATGAGCTTTAGCCGCTGCCTGTGTTTGTGTGCTGTGCTGGGAGGGATGTCAGCTCACAAGCTCAGTGCCTTTCCCTTAGTGCACAACAACAGCCCAGTCTCAGCTCCGGCTCCCCAGGTCACCTCTCCCCCTCACCACCATCCCCGATGCTGGGATCCTGCCCCAATCCCCGCAGCACCGACCCCTCCCCACAGCACAGAGCCCACTCACTGGAACTTTGCTTGAATCCCGTGGCAGAGTGGACAATGACATTCAGGAATCCATACAGACCGGAGGATTCATCGTCTGTGAAGAAGACCCAAGGAACGTCGTTACAGGAGCCAAGAGCGAAAGAGAGAGCAATGACATTGGTACTGCACAGGCTGATGTGCAGCAGGACAACTGTCCCTAAAAAGGCTGCAGGAGCAGAAGCAGGTAGTGCAGTCAGCTCAGCAGAAAAGAAACCTCCCCCTGGTTGAGTGGCACTTTCACCTGTAGAGCCCCCTGACAATCGGTGGCTTTTACGATGACATTTCTGGGGCTGGCAAGAGAGCATGGGAGAAATTCAAAGGAGAAAAAGCAAAACGTTGAGGCTGTGTCTATACCAGCAGATTAAATAGTAATTTACGATGGTCTTTGCCACAGTTCTGGCCAATCAGTGTTCTCCCAAGCATTCCCAGGCACAGTTCAGAGCTGTCCCAGGCTAGGACTCCAGCAGCACTCTGCCCCCTTGAGCAGTAGCTGCGTTGAAACCCCACTTCACAGTCAATGAGTCTATACTGGAGAGCGTCCAGGAATATTTTACTAATTTAGATGTAGCCATGTAATTCAGACCTTGTATTTTTATTGCTGCAGCAAGTAACAGCACGATGACAGTTTATTATTGCTCCTGTTGCTCTCCCTTTGTTCGCTATCATCTGCTTCAACTGAACTACACAAGTTGGGTACATATGGTCTCAGCTTTTGTTTTGCAGTCGCAAATGAGTTGCAAAAAGATGCAACTCATCACCTGGTTGAAGCCTGTAGCAAAACGAAGCAGTACGGTAGCTCCAGGGGAACACAGAGGCAGCTTTCACTGCAGCCATACCACGCGAGAGCATAAACCAAAGGCCTCACCTTCCTTATTGATAGTGAGGGGAATGTTGTGGACTGTCTGAAGCTTCACACAGGAGTTTGTCAGCATCTGGAGCTCCACCGATGTGAGTGAGAAGCTTTTGAAGCCTGTCAAGGAGGTTCCAAGAGGGAGAAATTAAAACTTAAAGCAGAGGCTGGATGCACAGCCCCTCACTGCAGACCCCAGGGGATGGTTGCTCCCTGGGCAAAGCTCAGCTCTGTGCTGCTGAGCCCACCTTCCCAGCAGGAACCAGGCGCAGGATGTTTCACAGGTAATGAGCGGGGACTCTCCTTTTCTCGCCAAGCCAACACTCACCCATGCCAAAAAGAGTCAGAAAGTTTCTTTGGACTGGAGCCACGTAAAAGGGTGCAGCTCTTGCCTCTACCTGGAGCTGCACAGAGCTCTGACCCCTACGGTGACTGGGGGAATGTCTCCCCACACTAAGTGCTCTCTTTCACATTCCCTTTGTGTTGCTGCAAGCACAAGTGCCCCAGACAGGCTCAGATGCGCACAGACAGAACACATCCATGTTGTGAGACGGATTTCAATGCCCAGCTCTTTTCTTTCACGGGAAGCCCTGTCCCACACCTCATCCTCTGGACTCCTGCTCTCTAATAAGATCATGGTATTTGTACCAATACCCAACTGAGGAACACTCACATTTCTTCTGCTGCTCCCGGATGTTCTCCCTCCACTCTGCCCTTTCATAGTCCGATGAAATGAGGAAAGTGTAACTCTGCGCAAGAAAACAGAAGGAAGTGGGGGATGCATTAGCCTGGCCAACCATTGAGAGTAGGCCTGCCTGCAGCCACCCTGCTCCAGCGGCATCGGTTGGACGTGCTGCCCTCCCAGTGCTGCTGCAGCTGCCCTGCGCCACGGCCGTTCCCAGCAGCACCAACATGGGCTCCTGCAGTCAGAGCACTTGCAGAGCTCCCCTGTGCGAACAGCAGCTGCATCCCTGGCAGCTCTGTGCTGTTCCTCCCAGCAGCAGCACTGGGAAACCCAGAAGCCTCCAGGCACAGACGCTGACGCAAGCTGAGGAAGCAGTGACCAGAAGGCAGCTGCTGAGAGCTTTATCTTAGGAGAAAGCCATCCCTGCTGCTCGGCCGGGATAGGTGCTGAGGCAGGACATTCATTTCCAATGTTATTTGTTAAATGCCATTTTTGCACAGAGATGAGTCACAGCCTACAAGATGTCACCATAACCTCTGGTTAGCAAGGGTCAGGTGTCTGCTGGGGAAAGCACTTGCAGGCCAGACAGCAGAGGGCCCACAGACCATCCTGTGCAGTGTACAATACACACATACCCTCCCCTTGGCCCGTCTGGTACACCGAAGGAGAGCAGAAGAGCCACTCACCTTGCCGTTGCGATTGTGCACCCGGAAGGCCATGTTGGGAGACATCAGCAGTAGGAGGGATTCCTGCTCCGAGAGCTTCTTTTTCAACCTCTCAATGACCTTGCTGGCTTTGTTGGCCCTCTGAAGAGCAGGGGAGAAAAGGTGACAAAGGACACACATCATTCTCCAACTCCTGCCCCCATGAGCACTGACAGACGCTCCAGGAGCCACAGTCCCTTTCCTCTGTCGGCAGCCAAATGGCCCCAAGCAGGGGAAACACTGTCTGCAGGATCCCCAGGGCTCCCAGCGGCTCAGGAAGGTGTTACTGGCAGTATCTCTATGCTCAGACTTGTCTCTGTGCCCCAGATGAAGGCGCAGAGGTGCACGGCCAGCGTCCCAGTACAGCCTGTGCCGTGTGTTCCAGAGGCTGCAGCAGCATCGTGCCCCTGGGCAGCCCCAGCGCCGCCAGCCCTAACTGCAGCAACCCTTTTACCTTCTCACGCTGAATGTCGTTCTTGATCTGGGATATCTTGATCTTCATGGCATCCAGTTCCTCATCAGGTACCAGTGGGATATTGGGCACTGCCTCGGATTCATCCACCATTTGGAAGCTCAGATCAGTGAGTGGGATATACCATTTGCAGTCATATTGCTGGCTTTTTCTGAAAGACAAAGGGTTCAAACCTTCCACTATTACCAGTGTTTGTCAGCCTCCGCTCCCCCTTTCCACAAGTCCTTCCCCACTAGAGCGTGTAAGATGCAGAAAGGGGCACAACTTCACTGTGATTCACAAGCAGGTGCTTCAAAAGGAGCAGAGACAACCCTATGCTTGAGAAGGGTCAGAGGATGAGAGGGGTCTTCCCAAGCAGAGCATCCACCAAATGAGCAGAAGCCCATTTGAGCTTGGATGTTGGTGAAGGTTCCTCCCCCTCATTAGTGACAGACAGAATGGTGTAGCTGAGGGGCTGACGCAGTGTTTATTGTTCCTCTTCCATTCTTCTGCAAAGCTGTTACCTGGCTGTAGCTGCAAGGCCGAAATTAATAACCTCAGTAGCAAAAGAAAGTGAAGAGTATAATCTATTAAAAGAGAGAGGAAGTAGGAAAGTGAATGGCATTTGTCTGGAATACCAGCAGTTCCAGAACATCCCATTTTCCTAGAATGGCTCAGGGTAGGGGCAGGTAAAATTAACCTTTCCTGAGAGATCAGGACTTGGCCAAGATCTCATCTAATATGCCGTACTACCTCGCTGATCATTCCTTGTCTAACTGAATCTGGTGGATGATGGTTTCCCAGGCCTGGGGTATTCATACTCAACCAAAACCGCTGGCTAAACCCAGGATTCTGCTGGAGCTGAGGTGCAAAGCACTTAGTCCAAAGGAAAACCTTACCCTCCAATCTGCTTCTTGAGCTTGGCACACAGGAACAGATCAGTAAAAAGGAAGACGTGACGCAGTTTGCGAGCCCCCTCCACCAGCTCCACCATGAAACTGTCCTTCAGCAGCTGCCGGTGCTGGTGGAGAACCAGAACAAAGGGTTTAGTTAGTGCTGTATGTGCCCCCAAATCTGGCACTGGGGCAACGCACGCCTCGGGCACCGCTCCTGCCAGAGCCAACCCAGGAAACTGGCCTAAGCCAGAAAAAGGAAAACAGGCTCTTAAATGCTCCCTGTGGTCAGCCCTGCTCCCACCCTCTCTCCAAGGGCAGAGCTCCTTTCTTATCGGGTTCTGTTTTTTCAGCCTTCTCTCCATCACCGGTTCCCGAGCCCCAGTGACTGATGGAGAGTCCCTGCCCAGAGCCCTCCAGCCCAGCAGAGAGCAGCAAACGCCGCTCTGCTCCTCTCCCAGTCACCGGTCACTGCACCCACAGGGAGCAGGAGCCACCTCTACAGCCGAGTTTGCTGCTGCTGCTTTATCACAAGTGCTGGTCAGAGACACCTCCTGAACAAAACGCGTATCCAGCAAACTCATCGGCAGTCCCGAACCAGCCTGTGTCTGAACAGGACCACCTGGATACATCCCCATGCCACAGCTATTTAGATCTCTCATATATCATAGAAACATTCCCCAAACAGAGAAGATTCAAAGAAGCCACACAATCCTGATGTCTTCATTCCTGTTTCTAGCTCCAGAGAGCTTTGCTACCTCAAGAGGCACAGAGGCACAAGCATCGCTCCCCTGGCTCCCTCACGACACGCCGGGAACACTGCTAAGCCGAGCAGGTCGGCACACCCAAACCAGCACCAGTGCCTCGGTTTCCCAGGTTATGTCCAGGGGTTTTGTTCACAGCCCTGAACGCTTCCAGTGGAGAGGGTGTGGGAGCACAAATCCCCACAGCGCCTCTCCTCCCGCACCAGCCTTCCACCTTGGCTCTCCGTAACGAAAACAAACCACAGCAGGCCCAAGCCCGGCAGGCATCACGGCAAGGAACACCAGGCAGAGAAAAGCCTACATGGGCATAATTTCCACACTTTGTCCCTGTAGCGCCCTGCGCTCCATGACACACACCAAGACTCAGTGCTCTCCTGCCTGCAGCGGCACAGGCGCCACAGCTGGCTGTGAGGGCACACATGGCACCACCTTGCTTTGGTGCAGCCTTCCACGACACAGAGATCCTGGAAATCTGTGAGCAGCAGCAGGAGTTGCACCTTCCCACGCCAGGAAGCCAGGCTGCTCCCTTGCAGACTGTTGCACCAGCTCTGGGCAGGAGCCCACGGAGATCTGGTATCCAGCAGTGATTCAGGCTCAGAAAGGCCTGTACATATGTTAATGTTTATTTTTAGGTGGGCGTGATCCCCCTGGCTTCTCCTCGGTGGTTTTGGAGAGAACGGCCGCCTGCATGAACCTCTCGGCTCTTGACGCGGCTCTTGATGCGCACTTGTGCCTGGAAACAGCCCTGGGCAGGGACCCAGAGCCACGGGGCTTACAAGGGAAGAAAGAGAGGAGGAGGAGGAGGTGTGCAGTCAGCGGCACAAACACTCGCAACTGCAGAGAATTTCGTTTGGGAGCAACAACGAGGCAGGGGAAGATATTTACTAAGCAAACCAAACCCCTGATCTCAGGTTTCTGAATCCAATGCATATTAATTACACTGCAAATCAGCTCAGTTCCTCAGGGGCAACAAGAACAGCTGCTTGTTGCCAGCTCAGCTTCTGCTCATTGTTTGTAGGTGTGAAGATGTTCTCACAGCTCACTCATCTCTGCTCCTCAGCAGGATGTGCTGCTGTCCCCTCCCAGCCTGGCAGGGACGTGGCCTTTGTCCTCCTCTGCCAGGCGCTGGCAGCGTGCAGAGCAGCCAAGACCCCAGCCCAACCCCTGCTGCAGTTCCCAGCAGAAACACAACCCAGACTGGGTCCCATCCTGGGAATACATCTCTGGTGCCAGAAACGGGCCAGCAGCACATCTTCACAGGCCACGAAGGCACAGGCCCACGAGCACTGCTGGAGAACCGGGAAGAATTCTGCTCAGCCCTGGATCAGTCCCCGGTGAGGGCAATATTTCAGCACCACCATCCAGACCAGAGCATTTGGAGGACGACTTCAAGGGAAGGGGGAGCCCAGTGACTGGAAATGCCTCCACAAAGAAAGGAAAGAAAAGAACAGCAGCATTCCCAGCAGCATTCCCAGCAGCTGGGCTACAGGCCTCCCGGTTCGGCTGACTGGTCCAGTGAGGCCACCCCTTCTCCTGACATCTGAAGCTGCACCACACCTGCCACCACACAGTCCTCGGCCATCGCTGTCCAAGCAGGCTTCCTCGGAGCAGCCACGCTCTGCCTCACTTCTCCCCAAAGCCCGAGCAGAAATCTCAGCCACACGATGCCAAAACAAGGATGTGCCTCCACAGCCTTCACACCTCCCACCCGGGACTGAGGTGCCACTCATCTGCATCGCGTTTATTTTGGCTGCCACTCCTGGGTACAAAACACCCGACTGACGGGAGACAGAGCTACCATGAGGTAGCAAAACAGCTCTGGCAGCACCATCTCCCAGGGACAGAGCTGGGTGAAAAGAGGACAAGGCTGATTTCCTAAACTTGACTGGAACAGAAGTAAAGAGGTGAAAGAGCTGTAGCTCAGTCAGCTGCTCGGAGGAGAACACTGAGCTTCCCAGGCCTTTCACTCTCTGCATCTTCTCGCTCGTGAGCTGCTTGGGAAGCTCTCCCTGCAGCAAGCGGCAGGTGTGAATGGCCACAAGAGCAACTGAGTGTCTGAGGAGGGTTGAACAGGAGAAAACACTTGTGGATCCGGTCAGGAAATCTCTCCTCACAGGAGTGCGGAGCTCAGTACTAGATTTACTAGCAGCTCCTCCGGGACGTCAGGGCTGTTGTTCGGGCTGGGCACAAGCAGCAGCCCCAGGCTGCTCAGCACCAGTGGAGCAGAGCAGCAGCACTTCCAGCAAAGGGGCACATCCTTGGCTGAAAATGATTCATCTTGCCGGGAGGGCACAGTAGGTCACAGGGAAACAATAAAAGGATTTCCCAACTGGCTAACCATATCCCTGCCAAACCCCCCAGTGAGGGGGCACAGGGCACCTTCCCAGACCTCCTCGCGTGAGTCAGTCCATCCTACCCCACCCCAGGGGAGCCAGCGGCCATCCTCAAACAAGATTCGTGCCAGTCAGATGCCTGGGCCACCTCAGCTCCACAGGCCTTCTCTGGCAGTTTTGAGAGCCAGAGCCCACTTCGGGCAACTCCTCCCGCTCAGGGCCACCAACTGCTGTTCCTCTGGCAGCCTGCATTACACCAGCTCTCCTGAAACATGACGTGTGGTGCGGTTGTACGGACAGACAACAGCCTATGTGTGGGAAACGATCTTTCTACCTCCTTTCCAGAGTTACTCTGTATGCTAAGGGTACCAAAAGTTTCCTAAAATGCCCCGAAACAACATGCTGACTGCAGAAACACCAAATAAACATCCAGGAAAAGAGAAGGCTAGGATGAGAATGGCAGCTCAGTGGCAGAGTGCTCCCACCCCTTCTCCTGACGCTCCAGGGCTGTCAGGTGTCCAGCACAGGAGCTCGACTCAGCTACAGAAAGGTGTCCAGGAGGCCTGGGGGAAAACTTCCTAGCGTGTGTCACGACGGAGCAAATTAGGATCATCTTGAATCTCTCAAACAGGGCCTGGGCTGACTGTTCCCTTCAGCGGCTCTTGCAAAGCTTCTGAACTGGTGCAGCAGAAGTCCCTAGTCCCCTTCCAAGGCTCTTTTCCTTCACCTGTTGTTTCTCCCACCCACCCCAGAGCTCTAGACAAAAGACACATACTTCAGCGCTTGGATATCCTCCTTGGATTGCCTCTTGCTCTCCTCTTCCTCTCAACCTCTGTCAGTGAGCATCTCCCCCCCTCTGCTGCCAAACTCATGACTACCTGCATGCTCACTGCACGTCCTACTGTGATTTTGTGTCGTTTGCCTATAATGAATCCTGTTGCTGTCACATATCGTTTCACTCCAGGAAGTCTGGCAGAAGACCAGCTGGTCTGAGACACATGACAAAAAGGAATTTAAAAATCTGCTCATCCACAGCTGTAGGAAAGGCCATCTCCTCACTTATGTGCTGAGGAAAGAGCTCCTGCAATGCGGTGACACAGAGGCCTGTAGAGTGCGTGGGTGACAGCCCCGGGAAGGAGTGGAACATGTGTGATACAGGAGGAGGAGGGTAAAAGCAGGAGATGGGTATTGGCATATGTCAGTGAGGAAGAGGTGGTTTGGCTTTCTGCAGAGCGTAGGAAGAAAATGATTCCTCATGTGTGTGCGTGTGTTGCAAGACCAGCTCTGCAGAATAAAGGGATGCTCTGCCTAGGGAGCTAAACTGGCTGTTCTTTGAGCAGTTTCATGGCATTTCTTTCTGCTTTCCAAGGCTTCTGCCACCAGCAGCTCTCTGACTCCAGCTGCAAGACAGAGCGTGAAGCATCCAAGACCATTTGTGACTGCTCTGTTGCCAACATCTGCCCCAAGCCTCCAGAAGCAGTAGGCGCGATGCCTCCAGCTGCGTGTGGCTGCCTGTGTCTAAGCCGAGCTGCCAGCTCTTCAGAGGGTTTACTTTGCAGTTCTGCTCCATCACTGAAGTCCTTTGTCCTTTCCCCTCCATTGCACACTCACTTGGTCTCTACTGATGATATCCAGTCCTTGGACTTCAGCTTCTGGCAGGGAAATACAACCCAAGCTCTACAGTCACTCGCACGCAGGCTTAGATAGGAAAAACCATGCATTCCTCATAACTTCTCCGTTAATAAGACTAGAAAGGTTATTACTCCCTTCCTTTTGGCCCATAATAGTGGTACATCCTTCACCTTAAAGCATTAGTTTTCCTGCTTCCCCACGGAATCTTCCCCAGCATAATAATAACCAGGTTCCTTATTTAAGCCACGAGAAGAGTGGTGAAGAAGGATCAGCAGTAAGCAAATACGATGCCTGCTCCATGTTCCTAAAAGGGGCGGAAGATTCTCCAGCACTCACATGGCTTGCTTCTTTAGAGGGTTGACAACATGGATACCTGAAGATAATGCAGCAAAAACTCTAAAAAAGTAACACCACAAAAGTAGAAAGATGGGAAGAAACCGAGGGAGCAAGAGTGCAGCAGATCAGACTGAATGGAAACAGATCACAAAGCCCAGATAAGTCCTCCTGGGGCTGGGGTTGGTGCTCTCCTGGTTCCACAGCAAACCCCAAAGATGAGGAGAGCAGCTACAGTCACCTCGGCAGGGACCATGTGTTTGGAGGCTTCACCTACCAATACTGCCTTCCCTGCTGCAGCCTTTCCATCCCTCTGGCAAAGGGCATTACTCTCTTTGTTCCCATCTCCTGCACTACCTGGAATGCTCACTCAGCTCAGGCAACTAAACCAGGGTCACGTGTCACCAAAACCTGCCAGTTTATATGGATGAGACAAGAATTAGAGAAAAGCCTGAGCTGAGCAGAAGCAGAGGGCTGCTGTGCAGGAAGGACACTCGACATCACGCAGGTCAGCGAGGCTCCCCAAGCAAGGAATCGCCGTTTGCAAAAGGAGGAAGACTGCGCTGCTGAGCCCATCCTCTCTCCTGACCTGCGCTCTCCTCCTCAGCAGCCTGTCACCAGGGAGATTAACAACTGCTGCTTCCCCCAGTTCAAAGCAATCATGAAAAAAGAGCCGGAGAAAGAGGCTGGCAAAGGAGATTTGACTCTTCCCCACAACACACTCAAAGGGGAAAAACATTCCACATAAAAGGCAAAGACTGGGGAAAAAAGATAACTGAGATCAGCACCTAAGCAATGCATGAGGGGAAAGGGCTGTCTTCCCTCCTTCCTTTCCATCAAGGAAATTTCAACGGGAGGGAAGACAAATAATGAAAAAAGCCATCAAAGCGAGCTGATTATTCATTAAAATAAAAAATGCATTATGCATCGAGGGCAGTCAATTAGGGGATGCAAACTGCACACTGTCCTGTCACCCTGGGGGAAGCACAGGCAGGCGAGGGGGAGGGAAGGAGAAGCAGCAAAGGAAAGATTTACAGGCATAAACACAGCTCTGACCCCAAGCTGAGGAGCTCCCTAGAAGGAGCAGCCATCTCTAATCCACACACAGTAGCTGGAAACAGGCAGGTGCAGAGAGGGAGCACATCTACTCTCTGGGCACAGAGCGGCATCAACCAGGGCATTACTGCTTTACAAAAAATGAGCTGATGTTGCCAAATGACTGAACAAACCACCCACCATCAGAGTCCCCATGTGGAAAGCAAACACTGGGAATCGTCAGGAGTGAGTCCTTTTCTTGCCTGGGCTCAGGGCAAGCTGTGTGCACGGAGGGAGAGCACAAAGGGTCTGCAGTCCCCTCCAGCACATCACAGCCTCTCCTGGGGTAACGCTGCCTTCTGTCCCTCCCCACATCGCACACACAGTCACTGCAGGGCCAGCAACAGCACCGATAGGCCTGCTGAGCCCAATCCTGCCAGGCCTCCCCTGCCTGCTTTCTAGGATCTGACAAACACACCACTCCAAAAAGCGATGATCAGATAAAGCTCCTGAGCCTGCCCCTCTGCTGGGGCTCTGGCACCTCGTTAGGATTCTGCGTGACCCTTTTCAAAGCCTGCATCCCTCAGACAACCAGAGAACACAAAATGCTCCCTGTGAGGCATCCTAGCCTGTGATTTCTGCTACCACTCCGTCAGCATTCACTATAATGAGGCCATTTACTGTGATCTCTGAGGCCCTGGTGACTGATGCCTGAGCTTCTCCCTCAGCCTCCAATTGCTCGGCCCCTCCTCTCTTTTCTCCACTGCAGCCTCCCTCGGTTGACAAAAACGAGACAATGAGACTTGCAGGACAAAGTGCACCAAATTCCCTGTGCTGCAGCTTCCAGCAAATCCTTGTCAGCTGCAAATGAGTTTCACAACTAAAATCGAGCACATTTAGCAGACAGGGTTTGCGAATGTATCTGGATCAGCCAGTGTCCCTGCCACACTGCCACAGCTCCCCCTACATACACATTACCTGAGTCACATCTCTTTTGTTCAGCTTCCTTCTCTCTCTTAATACTTCTATGGGTCCTGGCCTGTCCTCATCAGGAAGGATAGAATTGCTTTCTAATGAAATTACGAGGCAGATGAACCAAGCCCACTGAGGCCATCAGGGGCTTCATCACCGTGCAGCTCCGTGTCCTCCTTGCACATCACATGCAGGTAATGGAACCGCACATCTCGGAGCCTCCGGGGTGCAGTTCAACTTCTGGCAGAGCTAAGAGGACTTAGATCACACCCTTAGGAGTCGATCACCTCCCTTAGATTTCCTAACCCACTCCATCTGTGCCATTCACAACATCCTGTAGAAATGGTGATGCAAAAGGTTTGGTTTTTGCTGAAAATGAAGATTCTGGAAAACAGATCTTCCTAATCTTTTATCATGTCCAATGTTTCCTCATCATTTTATCCTCCCAGTTTCAGTTTGTAGGCAAAACGCAAATCCATTCAGTGCACAGCAACACGCATCACAGAAACGATGTATGACAAATGACTGTAATAATGCTAAGGACAAAACTCCAATCATACTTTTCCTCTGGGTTTCCAAACTGTTTTCTGAACAGATAACAACAAGGAGCTGTATCACATCCCTTAGAGAACAAGGACACTGCACAAACCACATCTTAGCAACAAATCAATTAATACTGTAACTTCTTAGTCTGCTCTACGAAAAAGGCACAACCGAGATTCAGAAACTGAGAACATGACGAAAGCAGGAAGACTCACCTCCCCCTTCTTCACAGTCATGGACTGCCGGCGAGGAGTGATCTCCTCATTGATGCTGGAGAGGAAGTTCTGCGAGATCCGCAGAGCGTCCTGCAGGAGGGGGTGATCGGGGTGGCTCACTGGAGTGTGTTTCAGCAGATCCTGACACACAGAACAGAATCATGAGAAGTGCTGCAGAACAGAAGGCTCTGAGGGGCCCTCACTGGAGCTGCAGGACAAGATGCTCCAGACTCTTCTTACAGATTAGAGTAAGTCTTTATCTCCAGAGGAAGAGGACAATGCTCTGCACTTCTTGGTGACACCACTGAAGGGGCAGCAGGACTTACCTAAGGACTCCTTCCCCTCAGGACAAAAGGGAAGAGGCTCTTACGCAGTGCAACAGGGTTATTTTTGCAGTTTGAAAGGTAAATAAAACAGGAAACGGGCCTAAAGTTTGAAAACTGTGCTTCAGATACTTACATGCAGGACAAGTGTGCTGCGAGTCACTCGATCCACTGGCTTGTATAGTAAAGCTGTGAAAATAAAGCAGGAACATAAGGAAGAAGCACTGCCAGGATTGTGTTTGTGCTGTCGTTGGGTAGCAGACGTTCTCTCACAATCACAGCAGCCCTTTGGCTAGTCTGGCTTCGCCCAGAGGGGCTGATGAAGTTCTGAGCTGGGTAGGGACTGCCCCCCGTGCGCAGGCAGCTCACTGTGCAGAAACTCTAGTGCTCAGCAAAAGGGAATGCATTTCCCAGACAGACCTGCCTGCCCTCCACACTCTTCCAACATTTAAAAAGAAAGAGGTAGAGTGGAGGCCTGGCAACAGCCACTCCAGCCCTGACAAACCACCACCTCCTTTGTCCAAAACACTCACTTTCTAGGGAATTTTTCGTCGTCTGATCTTTAGATTCCTTTGTGCTTCTAGCCTTTAGATTCTGAAAGAAAAAGAAAAACTACGTAGCAGAAGTCAAACACCTTGAAATACCACAGAATGCAAGAAACTTCCTACTCTTGTGTGCGTGGAGGAGAGCCCTCAGCTTGAGTCGGTGGAGGAGAAACATGCTCTCCTTCTTAGTAACTCCACCACTGCCCTGTCACAGGCACCCACACACCTCAAACACTGAGTGATTCTCCTAAGAGTGCACATCAGCAGAGATGCAGCAAAGCTGTCAATCTCAATTTAAGTCGCAGTCAGGACCTGAGCTGAAGCAGAGAGTCTGCGGGAGGCTCCCAACTCCCCCAGCAGCCAGAGACGCCCGGGGGACCGACAGGGGTGACAGGGCAGGGCCCAGGCCAGAGTCAGGCAGCTCGTGTGCCTGAAACCACAACGTTACCTCCGAGATCTCAGCAAACTGAGCGTTGGCTTGGCAGCACTTCTCCGCTGTCTCCATAGCAACTTCATAGTTATCCACAAAGGCTCGGTACACTCCCAGCTGGCTGGCCTGCAGGAAGCAAAACAGAACATCAATGCTGGGCAAGAAGACTGCTCGGGACAGCCAGCTTCAACATTGAACCATCAGGCCGTGTTCCTTCATGACAAACCATCACAGGGGACGCCAAGCAGGCCCAGAAAGAAACCTCCAACCTGTCAGCTTCACTTAGCAAGTGCAGGTGCTCCTGTGCACCCAGTGCCATCTGTGCTGAACAAGTTCACTTGTGAAGGACGTGGAAGCCTGCGAGAATGACACATCCTTGTTACTACCATCTATTTTTCCTTTCTCAACTGCCAGACTAGGATCTATTAATATTTGTGCTCATTGATGTAAGTGGATTTGCTGGCTATTTGCCACAAAACATGAATCAGACTGGAATGATTCAGCCCAACAGCGCGTATGTGACCCCAGTAAGCTACTTGTTGGCTTTTGCACGATGGAAACACTAAATCAAACCAAGCTATTAACTCATATGGGCATCAGTGAACATCGTTATAAGGGTAGCTGAAAATACAGGAGAGAGATCCGGAGCACCATCTGCTTGGAAGGCGGCGACGGCAGCGCAGGGTGACAGAAAATGGCAGTTTTTCCAGCAGAAGGAATATGCAATTGGTGCAGACGACGATGGAGTGCGACTTGAGTGCAGAAACAAGCAGAATTTCTTTTCCTCACTTTCAGCAGAAAAAGGTGGGATAACAGTCTCTGGTGTCACAAATCGTTCATCCTTTGTGCCAGAGCACATGAAATTCTAAAGCCACTGTCGTGCCCTATCTATAACTTCAATCTACGGTGCTTTGCTTTGCATCATATTAGAGAAAATTAATGTCCCCAGGGACCTCCAGATAACAATACGGATTCCAGTGTTTATCATCAGATTGCATGACAAGAGAACAAGAAAACAGCCTGCTCTGAAAGACTCGATGTGCATCTATAGATGTCTCATGATGCCTGATGTTCTTGCTGTCTCTCTCATCTAGCTGCTTCCCCTGCCTGCCAAGAACTATTAGCTTCATCTCCCCTAGCAAAGAGCTCACAGCTCCCACTGACATCGTACCAAACCACCAGAAACCGGCACTGCTAAGCCAGCTCAAAGCTCCCTGCACCGGGGCAACCTGTTCCTTTGCTTCCAACACTAATTCCTCAAACCCAACAGTTCAGTCACAAACACACAAACATCAGCAAAACACAAAACCAGAGAGCCAGGAGGGTGGAAGCACTGGGCCTGCGACTGCCATTTACAAGAGACAGTCCTAAACCAGGGCCTAAGCAGCTGGACGGAGAGGGAAAGCTTGCTTGATGATCAGCAGCATAAAGAATATGTTTGTGACTTCCTGAATTCATGCAGTTCTTCATTGCTGCCCTACATTTTCCATGCAGTTTGTATTTTTCAGTGCAGCCTTCTGTATCTCTGCTTCAGCAACCAGCAGCAGGTGGGTTTGTCTTCCGGAACCAGTTGCTCAGATTGCATTCCACAAACTACTCGCCAAGCTTGACCTCTCCTGGCTGTGAAAAGCAGATTCCGCATTTTGATCTCGAGCTGCTGATGTGCATGGAAAACATCACCTCGCCAGCCCATCTGCCCCTGCTCCATGGGGACAGGGCAGCTGCTAACGATTGTGCGACCCTGGTAAGGCACAAGCCCGTCCAACAAACCCTCACTGGAATGTCACTCCTACCCTGAGCATCAGAGGCACCTCAGGAATGCAGAGATTCTTTTCTTTTCTAAAAAGGAAAAAAAAATAGCTCCTTTAATCCCTCGCTCTCTGCACATGCTGGAGGAGAGGCTAAAAGGGGCCAAAGGAATCTGCTAGAATGCAAACAATTTGTCATCTGGCTCAGAAACTCAGCAATTTTAATTCAGCCTCAGGATACACTGTATGTCTTTGTCCCGTTCCGCACGCAGAATCTTGTGGTGGTTGCTTGGAGGATTCTCAGCAGCAGGTTGAGTGCAGCAGCACAGCAGAAGGGAGCGTCAAGGCGAGCACGTCCGTAGAAAAGCAAAGCCAGAGGTGATGACCATAAACCAGAGAAAATGAGCAAAGTGCCACAGAGAGAATTAAGTACGTGTGAAGGAGTTCAGCAATATGAGAAATACTTAGCTGTCAGCGTTAAAACGTGTGCTTTTTAACACTGCCATTCTCCCATATTCCTCTAGAGCAAATGTTGTGATGACACTGCAGACACCCTGGAGACCGACTCTCTGTGAGGCTGTATTTGTACTGGCAGTAGAGCCTGCTAGAGGCTTTAATTAAAGGCAATGGAACAGCCCCTTTTGCGGTAGGCAAAGCCAGAAGCTCTCGTCTAACTCTGCTACAGGCTTTCATCCCTCGGAGTTAGTCACCAGACTGTTCCAGCACAGGGAGCTGGAAGACAGGTGACAGGAGTTCTGGTGAAGGTAGCAGACTCACCAGCTTTTGGAAGAGGTCGCCCACGCGCTGCTGGTGACTCCACTGCTGCACTCGGGGGAAGAGCCCATCATAGAATTCTTTGTGAATCTCGTAGAGCTCAGGCACTTTGAAGAATATTGTCTCGATCTGCTGACTGGTCAGCACGGGCTGCGAGGTGGTGGCAGCTGCTTTCAAAGGCTTCATGGGCTGAAATGAGGAATGGGGGAAACTGTTATCATGCAAACTAAGCGCATTCACCCCTGACACGTTAGAACACATCCCTCCAGAGAGCTGTTTCTCATCCTATTAACAAGTGATATTTGTATTCACCTAACTCCTAAAAGCTAGACATGAATAAATTCTCTCACGGGAATCAGCCACCTCGGTAGGTGGATTTTCTCAGGATACTAATGGTGTGATTGAAATTCCTTTGAGTTCCATTTCCTTAACCTCTATAAACGTTGTGTCTAATAACTAGCACAGGATACTGAAAGATGGTGCTCCTGGACACTCCCACACTAGTACCTCCCTGGTTGTGACACATCCAGTCCTTTCTTTAAGTTTCTCTACTGCAGAAGAGGAGTAGCAGGTACCCTTTACAGCAGGGAACACACAGCCCGTAGTATGTGAAATTCTAGGAAAGTCTGGGTGGAAGCAGCAGTGAGAATTCCATACCAGCATCTGGAATGGTATCGGCACCAGCGCTTACCAGCAGCAGAGCCTCCAAGTGGCTCAGGTAGGTTTCTTCACTGGCGAGGATTCCCGATAGGACCCATTTTCTCATCTCCAGGCCTTTCTCCAGGTCTGGCTCGCTCTACAGAGAAGAAAAGAAAAAAAACTGTAAAAAAAAAAAAAAAAGTAATAGTTCTTCCCAAATCTCCACCACTGCGGATGAAGTAACCAGTCAATATTGACACAGCACTGTAATTCTCTTTAGCAGGTTCTCTTGGAGGAGACGAGGGTTTAAAAACCAGCTGGGTCTGTCTGCAACATCTGCAGAGAACAGCACACAATGACAGGGCATTGAAGTGATTCAAACTTCCCCTCATGACACTGGCACAACAGTTTTCCTCTTCACAAATAAGAGCTTTACTTCACCAGCCAGTTCTTGCTGGGCACCACCAGCTGCCAGAGACAGTGTTTCTGACTGAATGTTAATGTTCTCTCCTTCAGAGAGATTTGCTTTCAGAGACAAACATCTCCCAGGACATGCTCGAGGCCTTCCTGTCTGCCTATTACCACAAGGTCACTTTGCAGAGTCCACAGTATCGTCCTAACCCTTTCTAACAGAAGCATTTTCCAAGCATGATGCTTGCAAAACTCCAGCCTCAGCTGCAGGCAGCCAGCGCCGACCTGGGCTGCTCCCAGCTCCAGCACGGGATTGCGGAGCGAACCCCTGGGGAGTTCATCCAGCCACCGCACAGCCCACCATTTCCCATGCAGCACCTCAACTTTACATACAGATTCCTCGTGTGCAAAGCCGATCTCCCGCTGCTCCGCCAGCATCAGGGATCAATAGGACAGCATGGCGCTGCTCTCTGCAATATTGCTGCCACTCTGCGTTTTCTCCAGCACTGGTGCTCTGACAAGAGCTTCCCGCTGAAGGAGGCCTCTCCTGACAGCGTCCTCTGGGGCTGCAGCCAGCAGCAGCTCTCACCACAAGATGCACATCTGGATAACAGCCCCTGTGCTTCTTCAGCCCCAGGGTGCATTTTGAGCCACACGTGTTGTGAAACATCCTGAGAAACTTCCTGGGAGCCGATGCCAACATCGGGAAGAAGAGGAGCGAGTTTATCCTTCGGTATTAAAACATCACGCACTCGCAGCACCTGCTCGCTCAGAACACAGTAGAGCACTCAGCAGGCAGAGATCCTGTGAGGCTGTCCCTCTGCTCACCCCTCACTGCGATGCACCCAGTGCCAAGGGCAGTTTCTGCTTCGCCCATACGCAACACAAAAAAGGGACACAGAGAGCAACCCTGTGAGCACAGCAGCCTCAGCGATGGCTCCTCCTGCACTGCAGGCAGGAAGGCAGCTGAGAGAGGGAACACGCCAGGCACAGGTATCACGCTCCCCAGCGGCTCAGGGAGATCGGTCAGGGCTGAGGGCTCCTCTTCCCACCCTGGCAAACAGGACTCGGTCAGAAATCTTTGAGCTGCTTGTGGGGCGAGGGGAGGAGCTGGTACCACATCTACCAGACCACATGAGCCAAGGGAAAACACCCCTGCTAATCAAAGGGCAGCTGGATGTGCACAGCAGGGTGTGGGAGCAGCCTGCACTGCCCAACCCAGACACTGCAGCGCTTGCCAGGTGGTCCACAGGCCATCCTGGGCCTCCTCCCCAGCTCTGTCAGCCCTTTAGGACTCATACAGGTCTGACTAGTATTGCATGTGCCGACACTGTCCTTCCCTCTCTGATGCCAGCACCCAGCACTGGCCTTTCTCCATTGTCCTGCCACCGTTTGGCTACCTCTCTACCCACACCTCTCAGAATAAATCGATCGTAGGAGGTTATCACGG
Organism: Coccyzus lansbergi; assembly: GCA_033558105.1. Lineage (NCBI taxonomy): Eukaryota > Metazoa > Chordata > Aves > Cuculiformes > Coccyzidae > Coccyzus > Coccyzus lansbergi. Next base: position 275,837 of record JAUMJK010001345.1, read on the forward strand.
GATAGATGTCTGTCTGTCGCCATGGGAGCTGTGAGCACCCAACACCCAGACAGTTCTCAACAAGGAGGCAAGAATCCTCATGAAAATTCAAAAAAGAAAAAAAAAGAAAATAAAAGGAAGGTGGGAAGCTTTATGAAAGAGGGTTCACAGGCATCTCAACCCTATAAGGTTCTGATGTTTTCTTTTCCGCTGGGTGTGCTTCTTGCTACTCCAAACACTTAAACCCCAAAAGGTTGAGTCACAGCTGTAAGCACAATCTTGCGACCTGACCCAAGGCCAGTCAGGGTGGTTGGAAGCACTGAAGATATTGGAGAGCACACACTGGCCCCAGGCCAGGGCTGCTTTGAATGTGTTTACAGCTTATCAGCCTAAGCACTTTAGTTTCCTAAGCAGGCTGGCATCGCATGTTGTATTCAATTACTGTGAGCCTGACATTCACCAGCTCCAAGGATTAGACAGATTCAGCTCTTCCTGACTCTGTTTAAAGAGCTCTGGCCTTTCTGATTGCTGTTTAAATTATCAGCAATAATTGTTTTCTTGCCATGGTCAGAAGAACACGGATTAAGAATCTAGAAACCACAACACGTAAGATTTTGCGAAGTGGTTGCTGGCAGCGCAGGTCTGTAAAGAGAATCAGCGAATCCAAGTGGGCGTATGAAAGGCACTTTAACTCGCAGGCCTTCCGTCGGTACAGTGTGTTCATACGCTGCACAACCAACGTGTTCAAAGGGGAGGCTTCCCATAAGGACAGCTCGCAAACCCAGAGAAGCTGACAGCCTACAAGAGAGTAAACCGATTCATTTCGATTTTTAAAGTGCAATTATCCTTGAGAGCTTCTGCTAAACAGGCTGGAGGGGGTCCCATTGTCTCGGTGATATTATACAGGGTACTTTCTGTAATCAAGCCACTCGTGCTCCACACAGGGAGGGAAGGAGCAGGGAGAGTAGCCAGCGTTATAAATAAGCTCAGCACTCAGCACGGGTGTGCCAGCTCTGCTCAGGCAGGAACCTCTGGAGCACAGGGCTGGGGAGAAAGGGGGAAAGTTCCCTCTGCTGGCTGTGGTGAGGGGAAACGGCAATAAAGCAATACAAACAAACAAGCCCAAATTCTGAAAGGAAAAAAGGAAAAGGATCTGGGAATGCTGGAGAGGGAAGGACAAGTCAGCATTGGTAGCGCCAAGAAGAGCAGTAATCCTGCTTATTCATGTAGCTTCAGAGGTGAACTTTTCTGGCCTCCCTTACGGACCAAGCAAGGAGAGAGGTCCACGTGCCCTGCGAGCCCTGCCTGCCTGCTCTAAGCAGATGGAAGGACTTAGTCAAGTACTCGGCAGGAAAACACAAAGCCCAGAACAAGCCCACAAAGCCAGTCAAAGTAAAACACCCTTCATGTCCAAACAGCAACAACTCCGTCTCCAAGAGGAAGGCTGGTTTCACGGATCAGGCCAGTGAAGATCAGACCAGAACACTGTGTGACACTGAGTGGAGTTACATTTAAAAAAGAAATCATTGTTTGCAATGTTCTCTATTTTCGGAGTGCCGGACAGAAACGTTGCTAACTCTTGGTTGCAAATGAAGCCAGGGAGATTCTACTTTAAACGCGAAGAAACCTGCATTTCCGGTCAGAACCTGGTTTTAGAGAAAGCCAAGCATCTCACATTAAGCACCCAAAATTAGCAGATGCTTTTCCTATGACCTGTCTGCCTTGATTGCCTGTGGTTACCAAACGTGCCATCCCCTTATCTCTCAGAAGCACTGCAAGGGTCACCGACACCTGTCTGCCATTCCACCTGTACCTGGAGCCAGCAGTCATGCCAAAAGGAAATCAGCATTTCTGCACTTAGAGCAGATCACACAGTGTCCTGTAAATCAGGCACACACACAGCTCCAGAGTGAAAGCACTGGATGCAATAAGCATCATCCCCTGTCTATATCAGACAATGCAGGAATCCCACAGAAAAACAGGATGCGACAGCACAACCCAAAGTTATTGTAAAGACTCAAGACATGCCTGTAGGCACACAGCAAGGCTGGGTAACCATGGGCATCCCTGAACCTCCCAACAACCAGTCATAAGGAGTATCTAGATTTTTCAGAAATAATCACATGTACTGAAGAACGAAGTTGAAGGACAACGAGACAACTGTGAAGCAAACACATGTAAACAAGAAATGTTTTCTGCTAACAAAGTGCAGTGAAAAAGAAAATAGAGAAGACATATGCGCTGGTATTTCTGGTCGAACACATTTGATATGTTTGGCTCTGCACAGCACGCTTGACACTTAATTCTGTTACCGCTGTCTTTTCCACTACAGCTGAAAACATAACTATAGTAACAGCCACCCAGTGACTCACTGTGACAGGACATTAAATATCTTTGGGAAAGACGGCAGCCACGCAGACACCAGCCTGCTCCTCCTTGCCACGGACCCTCCCTCGCGACTGGCACTGCCACAGACAGATCAGCTGAAGCCGCTGTGGTTCATGATTCAAAACTCTAATCTGTGTTAGGACACACTTTCTCTTGGAAGCCATAAAACATCTTTTTATAGTCAGAGAGAAGAAAGCAGCCATTTATGTTAAAAAGTATTTTTGAAAGGCAGCCTTCCAGCATTATTAAGGTAACTTTGAAATGAACTGCTATGAAATGCTTATGAGGCCATGTTCAAACAGATTAAGAACAAGACGCAGTGTCTCTTCCAGGCCTCCAGTTGCAGGCGGTATGACAAGTAGCTCTTTGAGAGGAACTCTCAGTGATAGTCCCATGTACACTGATACCTGTAAAATACCCATCTCCTCCCACCATGAGCCTTAAAAATCACACATGTCCCACATCCCTGAAATTTAGGTTTGGCACCAGCTAGAAGCTTCAATTTAGCTTTAAATACGCAATACCCGTCAGGCTCTAATCTGCCCAACAGTGCTGCTGGACCCTGTCTTTGCTCCCTGTTATCGTAGGCTACCCTTTACAAACCTACAAGGCTTCGCTGACTCCAAGAAGGCAGGAAAGGACTCACAGATTTTGTAGATTCCAGAGACCCTGACGACAGGGTGTCCCGACTGCCCCGGCTCTTGGAACTGAGGTGGGGTGAGGATGATGGCGAGTCATCAATATAAGGCATCATCTCATGATGTCGCCTCTGCTCTTCAGCACGGTCTGCATCGTACGCATAGCTGGGCGGCGTGCCACCGAACGAAGCATCTGCAAAACAGGAGAAATAGCTGTCTAGTCAGAGGCGAGTTAGACCGGAGCCAGGCTGGTCACCTACGGCACTGCTCACCTTCCAGCTACCATGGACGCTTATCAGTAAGCCTAGAGTGAGCGACAGGTAAATATAAATGAAGTGGAGACTTATACTTCATTAAACTCAGGTTGTCACAAAACGTTCACTTCACTCATTCTAGATCCTAAAAGGTAAAGTCCTTTCTAGTGCTCATTTAATCACAGATCCTTCCCTCAACATTTCCTCCATCAGCGTTTCAATAACCCTTCTGCAGGCTCCATTAAAGTAGTCTGGATTTAGGAATGTCCTTCTTGGTTAGGTCGGATGACAGACCCTAGTTTTCTGTAGAACATCAGACAATGCCCCTCCCAGGGCAACAATCACAGGCACTAGGTCAGAGTGAAAACACAGCTCCTTCCAGATCTCTCAGGAACAAGAGGACCAGGTCTTACACCATCAACTGAACAAGCCTGCTACCAACAATAAAAGCCTCAGAGGCCTTCTTCTACTGCTTGCCCCCTTCCCAGTGCTGAGACCAGCTTCTCAAACAACTGAACAAACCACTGCCCTGCTTCCTCCTCCTGCCCCAAAAAACCCCAAACACACAACCCCACCCCCCCCCAAAACAAACAAACAAAAAAGGATGCTGGTATGAAGAATCAAATTAACCATTATTGCAAGAGGTAGCAGTGAACTCAGCAGGAAGGGCGAGCAGTAAAACTGGTTCAGGTCCTTTTGGAAGCAGTGTACATAGATCATGTCTGCAAAAATCAGTACTAAGGACACACACTGAGCAGCTCACTCAGCCACAGCCTAAAAAGTCTCCTACGTCTCTGCACAGAGAGATGTGCAGAGAGAACATAAATGTGCTTTCTGCCCACTGGCACCACATCACACATGTGTCGAGAGAAGCTACAGACAACCCTGTATCTGAGTTCCGTGGGGCTGTGCTCTCCCCTCTCAGTGCCCAGCAGTGCCCTGTAAGGGACAGTGACAGCCATGCACGAGCCACTGGGCACAACGTGGCAGAACTCCTCCTCCTTCAGCTACGAGTCACAAACCATCACTCTCCTCCCCAGAATGAGAAACAACCCCAGGGAGATAAGCAAGATCCATGGTTGCAGTAGCAGGCGAGCCCTAGGGAAGACACAACCACAAGAAAAGAACAGCTTTTTTGTCTTATAAGATTAAAATTATGCACAAAATTCACACTCGAGCACAAGCAGAACCAATTTGTACTTGTCTTCACAAATATCCGGGTTTGGTGAAAATAATAAGCAGCAGCTGCCAGTGGTACTAATAACGCAGTTCACATCACGGAGCTGGGGGAGGAGGAACATTTGAAAGCCCACTTTCCTCCCTCAGAGCAAACTCCGTTAGAGCATGACTCACTCTGTAAAGGATGTGAACTCTGCGTGGAACAGAATAGAACTTGAGCCGTGTGGCTGACTGAGGAGGGAGAGCTGGCGTAGGGAACGTACGCAAACAATGTACTGAAAGCCCAACAATAACCTCACTGTAGAATTCAGGCTCTGTCACAGCACGTACCAAACCAGCCAGCTGAAGGTGGCTGCATACGAGGCCTTCAGGCTGCTGGAGGCCCAGGGCAACGTTACCATAACGAGTTCAGTGAGTTGTATGTCACCCACCTGTCCATGGCCCAGCCTGGTGCTCAAGCTCTTCAAGCTCTTCTAAAGACTCATTGGGCTCTGCAAGACCACAGGACTATGAGCTGGGGGGAAAGGCAGCACATGTCTCTGAAAGGGACTTTTCTCTTGATGTCATAGGCGTCCAGAGCCATCAGTCATTTAGAAGACGCCCTGCTAAGTTGATTTGGTTAACAGAGGCTTGAACTAGAGTCACTCCGTCACAAACTAAAGACAGTTTTAGATACTGTAAAGTTGGATAATGTCTACAACAGCTGCAAGCCAAACCAACCTCACGCAGGAACCATCAAAAGCCCCACGGCCAAAAGAACATGGGGGAGAAGACGGTGTGATGCCATTGGACAGTCAAGGGAGCACTGAAAGGAAAAAGCACCCTCCTCACACACAAGACAGATGATCTGCTGCTTGGCTGAAGGTTAAGAGACTGTTTTGACTCCAGAAACCAGAACTGATTGAAAATCAGAAGGCAGATGGGTGTCTCACCTTGGATCTCTGCACTATTTATACCATAGAAAACCAAACCAACTCCAACCCTCACACCTTACAATTTGGTGAAGGAGTCTAACCCTGACATTATCCAAGGAGCAACACCAGCACTGGGCGGCCTTGTGCTTTTGTTCAACAAGAGTTTTTTCCTTCAGAAGCTTCTCCAAACAACTCTGAACCAGTTTTCCCTGTGTAGATGAAGTAACGAGACCATGTTGCTGTGCAGAAAAGAAGGCAGGAATATTTTTTCACTTTCAATTCTCACCTTCATAATTTATGGTTTGCTTTGCTCCTGTTTATGGGGGAGGGAATGCAGACTAAAGTCTATTAGCAGAAAGGCTTGTGTGAATCACAGCATCTTCACTTGCCTCACTCTCTCTGCTAAAAAGCAGGCTTCACACTTCCACCTTCCAGAACGCACTCTGGCTCCTGCTGCAAAACGATACCTTTATCTGCAGCTGAAGGGAAGGGTTGGGGGAGGACTTGGGCTCAGACGAGAAGATTTGCTCCTAGCTCTACAACAAGATTACATCTACCTTTGAATCACTGTCTCCCTACCCATAAAAATAACACATCTCCACACAGCATGAATCTATCAGGCTCACACTGCCACCAGATCTGTGCACAGGAAGCCCCACCTAGAATTTAAAACTTTATTTCTGTGTCCTCCAGGGACCCTCCACGCGTTTAAAAACTTAGGAGTAGTTATAGTCCCTCCTCTTTCTATTATTGCCGCTTGCATCACTGACTCCACCTATGGAGATTTTCATCATCTCCAAGGCTGAAGGACCTTCTTGCCTTTATTCTAGTATTTCTCCCAACTAAAGCAAAGCATCACTGCAGGCAGATACACCACACAGCCTCAGAGCTAATAGCAGAGGTAGACTGGTATCTCTGTGATTAAATAGAGCACTGTTGCTAGGGAAACTGGGTTATTCAGATCTTCCAAACCCAGCAGAGTGCTGCACAGGCTCTTTGGGCTCTACCTGGGAGCAGAGGAGCTAGGAGCTGCGGGCACTGCGGCTGCAGGTGGCCAGCACAGACCATGCAAGGGCATGTGATGCTCGAGCCAGTGCCTCAGGTAGCACCAGCACTGACAGGGCTCTTCTCCTTTTAGGGGCAGCCAGTAAGTCACCAGTAACTGAGCCATCACAGCCAGGGAAAGGTGAATCGTGGGAATGACAAACAGTTGCTGACAAGGGACAGCTAAGATAAAAGGGTGAGCAGAGAAGGATGGTGAGCTCAAATGTGTCGAGAGAGCGTCAGAGAAAGCACGGGCCATGCTTTCCTCACCTCTCCAGCAGGTCAGGCCCCATTTCTCCCCCATTGCTGGGTAACGCATAAGAGATCCCATCACATCCCTGCCCTCGCTGTGCTCCAGCTTTCATGAGCCTGTTCCATCACCCCCTCCTCAGTTACTGCTTCCATCCCCTCACCTTTCTCATCTCTGTCCTCTTTTCATTTTCTTTTGGTTTCCTCAAACTTAAGATTCTTTTTCTTCGTTCTCCTGTTCCTCCTCTCTTCTAAACTACTCCTCTCCCTCGCTGCCTCCAATTCCACCTGGCGTGGGGTGACAACAAACCCAACGCGTTTAGCACTAGTCACAAATACACTGACACTCACAGAGAGCCCAGCAACACTGTTCCCTAGTGCCTAGACCCTTCCTGTTGGGTGCAACATTCATCCTTCAGGAACATGGAATCAAGTCATAGATTTAACTTGAAAGCAGGAAGGGAAAAAGAAATCACCTTCTAAGTAAACAGAAAGATCAGCTATGTCTAAATCCAGGGCCACACAACAGTTCAAATGCATGTGCTGTACTTTCACAGCATCACGACATCCATGGCTGCGTGAGAGACTTAACAGCAGCATGTGGAGAAGCTTCCGAGCTAGCCTGGCTCCAGCTAATCTTGCTAAAAGAGCAGTGAAGCCGCAGGAGCTTAGACCTGCTGCCTAAGTAAATACCAAGGATCCGGGAGCGGGAGGGGGAGCGGCACCTCACTAGAGCCCCACGTCCCTGTGGCATCAATGTAAAGGGCACCAAGGCCGCACGAGTTGTAATGTCTACACGGGTTCCAAAACCATTCCCACAGCTGCAGAGAGAACTAAGGCAGTCGGTATCCTCCAACTGGCTCTTTCTGTGCCAGGGAACACGTGAGGCCCTAGTGTGACAGAGCATCATCTTGGCAGCAACGGGAGTTTAAGGTTTCCCCCTCCAAGCCATAAAATGCTGCATGGCCCTTTCCCCTCCTATTCCCTTCGTGCTGCAACCCCACAGATGTCAGTGATCCAGATAAAGAAAGTCAGCTCAAAGAAAAACGTCCTTGATGCTTCCCTCCTAAGCTGGATCAGCTTCCTGATCAAGCTGACGGCACAGAAATCCAGACTGAAAGGATACATGCACGGCAGTTGCAGGGTGGGTGACATTAAACACTTGGGCTGCCACCGAAGACACCATATTAGCAAAACATCTTGAGTTCCCTTCAGGCTGAGTCAATTCCTGGGATTTGCACATGGCTGGTTTGGGGATGTTACTGGAATGCAACACTTTGGTTTTTAATCTGTTCTGTTGTTGCTCCAGCCTTTACAACTACTGTGAGCTTGGTGATGAACACCACGGAATCACATCATTTTGCCAGGCTGCTTGGATCAGGGACGGCCTGTGCTGAGCACTTGCACAAGTAACTCAGTGTGCGCAGGCTGTGAATGCAGTTGCCTAGGAAATACAGCAGCACTTCCTAAGAAGTAGAATTAAAACTATGGAAAACCAAGCACACTGCTTATTTCCTTGACACATTCTGAAGCATCATCTCTAAAAGCAGGAAGCACTCAATGCTTTGCCCACTTCTGCACAAACCTGAGATCCACAAAGAACTGTGCTGTCTGCTGGCAGCAGGCACCTGGCCCAGAATGAAGATCATGAATCAGAAGAAAAGTAGATTTGTTTGCCACGTCAAATCCTTATGGCTTTATTTTTCTCAGGTGGATGAGGAAAAGGCCCCACTAGGATGCGAAACTTTCCTTTGTGCTCTATAGCTCTTCTCCACATAAAGACAGTCTATCTACATAGAATCATAGAATAACCAGGCTGGAATACCCACTGGATCATCGAGACCAACCATTCCTATCAAACACTAAACCATGACCCTGGTGTTGGATAGAACCTAGAGATCCCACTGGAGTACAAAACTAATTCAGGTAGCATCAAGGAGCCCCATTAGTTTGCAAACTCATTCTTTAGTAGTAGATGAGCACGAAAGCAGGAAGGCAAAAAGTAACACGAGCCGGCTCCATGCCTACCTGTGGCCTCAACCTGCCCTTCTCCCTGAAGCACACGCAGATAATCCAGCTGTCGGTGCTAATGAGGAGGTTCCCCCAAGGAAACCCTTCATTTGGCACAGACAAACCTGCCCACCGAGGACGACTGTGCTCACCACTGCTGAACAGGCTGTTTGGGAGCACAGGCTGCAGAAAAAGAATTGCAGTCAACAGGTAACAGAGCCCACTCGCAGGGAACACCCCTTGGCACACAAAACCAGGGCAGAGTTAAACAAGCAAGTTCCTATAATACAGCCTTGCTGCAGTTTCCCTTCTGTGGGCAGACACAAAACGGGCTCTGAGAGTGGTTTGTCCGTTGGCAACTTGCAAAGAAAATCCTCTTTAGGGAATAGGACGAACAGGAACAGTGCCCCAGGAAGGGAGGTTTCTAAACACAGAGCCGGACACTGGAACGACGACTACAGCTTGTACAGCAACGGAAAAAAGGAGTTCTGTGAACCCAAAGCTTCAGCAGATTTTCCTGAATTCACCACATCCATTCCAGGACCCATCACATGTACATTTGACCAAATGTTTCATTTTCTTTTAAGGGTAACGGTGTGTTGGATGTGCTCACGTGCACATGCTATGTGCAGTGCAGGCAGAAATTAAGCAGTGTATCCTATTTTTGAGATGAAGGAGAAAGCAGCGTATCTCACATACAGAAGCCGTGAGAGAGCTGGTGGGTCTCTCCTCCTGCCCCTGGGAGATCTCAGCTACAGACACTGACCAGACTCCAAGAAACTTTTGTCTCTGCCACAGATGAGCTTTATCCCCACAGCAGGCAGCACCCTTAAGTCTCAGGAGATGAATTAACTGCAGTTCACTTTTAATCTTTAAGGTGTGTCAATCCCAGACCATTAAACATCTGAAAAAGATCAGACTTCTTTCATCTGCCCTTATATTCCATGAAGAGTTCAGGCAGCAACCAGAGGACAGGTCTGAGCTGCCTGTAGCTCTCTCTCATGGGGACGGCTGCTAAATTGGGCACTGACAGGCGCTTTACAGGAGACAGATTTAACATTCACACAGATCTAGTTCCCGTGAGGGTTGAGCTCCCATGATCCAGCCAAGGTGTGAAAGCTGAGACCATTCTCCACCTGCAGGAAGCCCAAAGCATCCTCACTCAGGACAAAGAACTGCTCACTGAGGCTACCAAGAGCCATTACAGAAAAAAATCAGACAACTAATTGACCATTTAGGAGAACTCCATTTTTTACCAGGTGAGACTGCACTGTCACATGCCATTTCCAAAGATTTCCCTTCTACCAAGCCAGCACAACTTCCCTGCCACTCATCTCTGCTTCAGACAACTCCAGCTTAGCAACCGTGGGGTGCTGCCCGCTGAGGAGCGCAGGCCAAGCCGTCATCCAGACGTGACACTCAGCCAGGCTCTGACATAGCGCGTGCCACAGAGATCAGCAAAGGGAGAGCAGCAGAGGTGTAAATTCCCAACTCTGTAAGACATCTGACACCGGATCAGTTTCAAACAAACCGGAATACCGTGAGGGAGGCACAACCACTGCACCACAGACCAGACAGAGGAGTCCAACTGGCGATAACAGTTGTGATTAGGAGGGAAACAGGTTGCACAGTTAGAGGATGTGGCTTTTCGAACCCACAGCGTCTCCACAGCAATTTGTAAAACTCAGGATACGCTAAAGCACACTGTGTGTAACTCGCATTAAGAAAGCTGCTCGCAGTTGCTGCAGAAGGCAAGGTGAACACTCCTCCATAGAATCACAGAATAGTCAGCGCTGGAAGGGACTTTAACAATCATCTAGCTCCAACCCCCCTGCCTCGGGCAGGGACATCCCACCAGAGCAGGTTACCCAAGGCCCCACCCAACCTGGTCTGAAACACCTCCAGGGACGGGGCAGCCACAGCTTCCCTTGGCAACCTGTGCCAGTGTCTCACCACTCTCACGGTGAAGACATTCTTCCTAATGCCTAGTCTAAATCTGCCCTTCTCCAGATTATACCTCCACAATGGCTGATGATGCTACATCCTACTGGCTGCTGCCTGCAGGCCAAAGCATTTAAAAGGTTTAATTGCCACCACTTAGAGCCCCAAGCCTCAGTCAGTAAACACCCATACATGAATGAGGTGTGTTCCCAGCACGACTGGCTGCGGATGCGCTGCCAACAGGCAGAGACAGAGAAATTCCAGTCAGGCCTGATTGACGCATGCATCATCCATCCAAGGAAGAGGGTGAGAACACAGCTCACAGGGCAGGCTGGGGCCAGAACAGAGAAACTCCTGTTCCTTTTTCCTCTTTGTACCGTCTCCTGTATGTTTACCACTAAGTCACAGGGCACAGTGTAGCAGTCCACAGTAGGGGTGAGCACCTCTCAGACACTGGCCTGGGAGACAGCAGGAAGTGAATCTCTTTCCACCCCAGTTCTCTCTCTTCAGATCCCTCTCTCCTGTCCCATGTTCTCCCACGTGGGCTGGAACTGACTGCTACCCCTCAAAAGAGCAGCTGCACTAGAAGAGCTAAAAGTTTAGGACTCGAGCAGGTTGAACTCTCTTTGCAGGTTCCTACTCGTGCCTCCCCCACTGCCCTGTAAAAGCTGTGGCTGCAGCAGCACAAACCACAGCAGGAGCGGGTTAAGCTAAAAATAACCATCAGGAGTGTTCTTTCGTAAGCAGGAGCAGTTCCTATTCCGTTCCCCTGATCATCTCCACACAATGCAGCAGCATAACTGAGCACAGAGGTGAGCCAGAGCAAATGTGGCTGCTCAGGTCAGTGCTCCTGCTGTGTTCAAGCCTCAGTCCTGCTTTCATCTCTCAAAAGAAACCTAGGGACAAAGGCTAAGAGGAAACTGCTTGTACCAACTGCAGGGGGCTGCTGCCCCGTACCTCGCAGGGCTCTGTCAGGTGAATGGGTGAAAATCCCAGCCACGACCAACATGCTATTTATATTTTGTTCTTCACACCTGCCTCAGAGTTTTGCATCCATTTCAAACAATGTTCGGCAACAGAGATCTCCAGAGAAGAGTAGAAATCCATAGAAACAAAGGGAGCGGTTGCCCCAGCGTGCTCCATTAGCAGAGCCCCACCATGTACACTGTCCATTTCCCATGCTTAACTGGAGCAGACCAAGAGTCCTGCTGTGCAGAGAGAGAAGTGTCGGCTAAAACAAGAGTTTAACTAAGCTGACAGCTTTGTGAGAAGGCAAAGGAGGACTGGCCCTGGGTAGCAGCAGGTATTAGAGTTGATCCAAACAACTAGTAAACGTGCCTGGTAGAACCTGTGCTGGTTCTACACCTGTAACCTTTTTCAGGACAGGTTGCTTTGGCTTTTTTGTTGCTGCTGCTTTGTTGTCTCCCCATGCAGGCAGTATGCTCAGCAGCTGATGAAGCCAGCCAACCTTTTCCTGTTTACTCTGCACACCCGGCCACTGACATCGGACTTGTCACCCTGTGAAAAATCAGCGACTGATTTACCATCTTGGCCCAGCACAAGCAACCCGAGCTAAATGCCTCAACTAGGCAGATGGCTCTGCCTACACCGCTAACAACCTTTTCTGAACACAGCTGCTGCCCGAGCTCAGCGCCTTCCTGTCATCTGGCTGGAGGAGAGAACACAACCGCTTTGTGCCATTCCCAACCACAGCAAGGTGGGCACAGACACTTTTTTAAAGAAACTGAAGCTGCTGAGGGTCCAGCGCAGCTCCCTGCTAGCCCCAATAAACAGCATCCACTCACCGTCTGTTCTCCATTGAAGCTACTAATCAAGACAAAGGTAGCTGGGATACACGTCAAGGTTTACTCTAGATTAGTAAATCCTTGCTGGACACACCACATCAGCTTTCTCCCTAAACTCTGTCTTACTTTTGCAGAGTCTGCTTTTCAAAGTGGAAACTCTCCTCTAATTATTATGATTGTGAAGCATAAATTTAGGAAAACGCACCCACCCCCACAGCAGAAGACTGATCAGGTTTCCCAGGTACCCAGGAACTGCCAGGCTGGACCCAAGGAATCCACATCAGGCTCCTAGTGAGCAGCCCACACAGCAACAGGGAGATGCTAAAAGATCAGCATCGACCCTTACACACAGGGCAGCTACAGCTAATGATGAAGGCAGAGCAGATGTAGACAAGGATGAGTTCTGCTGCTGTTAACACCACTTTCATTTCCAAATTCCATTGTTTGATAAAAACGGGTAAAGAGGGTGTCTGAGCAGCTAGTCCAGAGCACAACACAAGCCAGAAGCAGACCTAGAGAACTGGTTTACTTCAGAGGAGCTAGTTCAAAGCAAGAAAACTTTAAAATCAATGTAGCAGCAGAAGAAACACGTTGTCCACATGCTTTTAGAGTTTATCCTTTCATTTCCAGTGGCATCTGCCTCCCAGAAGAGCCAGCCAGCCATTCCCCAAGTTGAAGCACTGACATTCCAGATACGATGACGGCTCTAACACCCCTTGAGGCCTGTTTCTGATTTCAGGCCTGAAAAAAAAAAATCCATTATTTGTCAGTATTACGGCCTACTTAGCAGATAATAGTCTGGGACCTCCTCCTTCCCCCTTCCCAGCAAGGCTGTGCCAGAGAACAAAGCATCAGGGAGGAAAGTCAGTAGGAGTAGCTGGAACAGGGGCTGTTGTGCAGGAGCTACCAGCCGCCTCCAGCACCGGCAGCTCCCAGCAGGCAGGTGGGGATCAGAGCCGCTGCGTCAGGGACCACGAGTCGCTCTTCCTTTGGCTCACGGCAGCATCTGAACACAGGCTCCTGCGCTTGGCCAAAGCAATGAGCTGGCCAGAAGGCTGTGACTGGCACCTGAACAGCAGCTACGGAAACCCCAGCGATCAGGTACTCTGCGTGAACTGAAACCTGCATTTTGACAGGAAAAAAGACTATAAGAGAAGCTCCACAGAGGCCACCTCCAGCTAAAAGGGAAACACCTCACAGTTCCGAGACAAAGTCCCAAAATCTCCAACCCACAGACACAGAGCTCCCAAAGCCCCTGGTGTGGGGCAAGGGAGAACTCTAGGTGCACATATGGTCTGAGCATCAATCAGACAACTCGGAAAGAGGAGAGATCTAAATGATTCTTTGGCCTCACTGAATTGAAGTTAACAGAGGAGAGGAAACACCTATGCTCATCAGTTTGTATTGCGTTGGAAGCTGGTTTCACCTCATTTACCCCCAACCAACCTATTTAGGAGCAGTATCAGCCTAAACGCCTTACACAGTCCAAAGGCATGTCCGGAAGCAGACAGAAACCTTAGAGGGATAAACTGCTTACTGCAAGGGGATCAGTCACCTGACAACAGAAGAAATCCTCACAGTTATGCTCCCCCCTCAGAGGGAGAGGATCCCGGCCATGGTTTCCAACTTGACCAAAGTATTGTAGAAGGGAAAAGATTCGCCAGGCACAGATCCTTATTCTGAACCGAGTGAACTGTGGGTTTGTGCCAGCAGGAGCACACACACCCCAAGGACGGCCATGCACGCCACGCAGCAGCTGTGGCCCACTGGCTGCCCTACAGCTCAGCTGCCTCACATCTTCACGCCTTTTATAGGAAATGTATCTATTTATTTTAACCTCCTGTCTTTCACATCGTGTTTGTAGGCAGTCAAATATTTTGAGTGAAACTTCAGAGAAAACCCCTCTTTAAATGGAATAAATGCGCAACCAGAAGCAAGTAAAACACAACAGGGGAAAATAAAGACATGCTTGTGCATCAGCACTATATTTAGATCCTGCTTTATAGGACTTTTACAGAAACTTGGAAGAAGTGTTGTGTTGATGCTTGGTCCAGCCCTAAAAAGCTTCAAGCAATTTGACACAGCCCTGAAATAGAAATTCTGACGTTTTTGGCTGCAAGCTGCACAGAGCAGATACTGTTCAAGAGCACAGTAGCAGTCTTCTACAAAACCTCTGCACGACGCTGTGGTTCCTGGGTTAATGCTTCCCTGCAGTTCCCAGCAGCACTTTAAACAACAACTGCACTGTCGGACAGACCCGTGCGCTCTGATAGGTCTGAGATAGCTGAAGAATCAGGGGACCAGACAAGATTCGTGCCAATAGTACTGAATTCCCAGCCACAGAGATTGTTAGCGCATTAGAGGAACTGAGCCTTTCTCCTCCTTATGTGGGGAACACATCCAATGTCAGCTGAGTAATAGATTATACACAACACGTGAGTTAATGCCTCTCCTGGCAGCAGGTAATGGATGATCCTGGGCACATAAGAGTTATAGCAACACACTGCCACAGGGAAACAGCTTTGCACTGAGTGAGCTAGAGCTATGAATTAGGACTGAAGCTTAATTTAGGTAAGCTTCTCTCTGCAAGAGTGGGAACAAAAACATAAACCAGGGAGAAAAAGAAGAGTCCAAGAGCTGGTGACAAGCAGAGAATTCAATCCAAAGAGACAGGCTGGCAAAGAGAAGGCAGCTTCTCCAAGAATGACAGCTGGAGAAAGGAAGTCCTGGCATGCAGGAAATCCAAGGCAGAAAGCACACTCCACGCCTCCAGGACTGCTGGAAATCAGGAGCATTCCAGTAACAAACTGGATTGCTTATAACATGAGAGCTTTCTGAATGCAACCAGACTGCTCTGGAAACTAGGAAACCTCTTGCTGCTTTCAGGAGTGCTTGGGCAGTTCAACATTCAGGGGAAGCGGCACAGATTCCCTGGATCCTGCATATGCACGAAGTCTGGCTGAAAAACCTGAATTCGGTCAATGATTCACAGCAACCCCTGGAAGAGCATCCAGGAAAGTCTCTTTCGGGGTCTGACAGTGTGTGGCACCATGGTTACCAGGACAATACAAGGCACAAAATCCTGCCGTGTATCAAACCCTTCACGTTTCACCATCTGGGACAGCAATTCCTTTCATGTAACAGGGATGAAACCTGCTATTTTAGAAATGTGGCTGGCTGTCCAGCACTCAAGTTTTCCCACTACTTCTAATCTTTCTCAGCTGTACAGATACGCTGTGTTTCTGTTATCCATTACTAGCAGGGACACGTGGCAGACAGACAACGGCTAAGAAGATCAGGGTATTTTGTTCAGCAAAATACAGTTAGTCTCTACGAAGAGTTTCACTAGTATCCAACAATGCCCTGACTTTCTGCGTGTTTACACCCAAATGGTATCTACTTACACTTGGAACTTTGCAGTAAAAGTTAGAAAGAAATATTTAGAGATGTTTAAGCAAGAGCAGTTGTTACAGGTACTGTTAAGTCAACTTCTCTCAGGCCAGCCACTGGCCAAAAAATGCACACCCGACCAATCCCTTTTCAGGGCAGGAAGGTTTGGTAAGTGAATTGGGACAGTTTACATACACTGAGGACTGAGTTGTTCAATTGCAAAGAAGGGAATTCCAAAGCATCATTCAAGAACAGCTTTCTGAGACAAGGAAAATGAGACACCTTGAAGTTACTACAGAAACAGGCAAACCACAAATACAGCTCCGGTCTCTTGATACCGACCCCAATAACTGGGGGTCTTTTTGTTGTCTCCAATCAATCATCCCCTTTCAGTCAGACTCTGGGTTTTCCTGTTGTTAAGGGCTGGGATTCAGTGCCCCAGCCTGGCTTCCCCTAGGATGCACGGGGAGGAGAGATAAGCCCTCCCTTCAGCCAGTGCTGACCCGAGATAAGCACAGGGGCTTTATTGTTTCCCACCTGGTCTCCACCAGAACAACACATCCAAGGATCATCTGACAGGTTCAGCCTCAACAAGGCTCAGTTTACTAACGAGGTTTAAGCAACAGAGCATGTTATTTAAGGCTCAGGAAGTAACCAAATCTTGTAATTCCAAGGAAAGAAAAACGTTCTCCTCCCTAGCAGTACCAAGGGCTGACTGCCGATGCGCAAAACCATTATTTGGAGAGCAACACGTCCTGGCACAGCTTTTTAAGCAGCCTTCAGCCACACCAATTCCGTTCACCACAAAGGAATCCAAAGAGCACAGTCTAACAGAGGAGGAAGTTTGCCATCCCATCCTCTGCAGGGAGGCACTGGGTGCGACACCCACCAGTGCCAGAGAGGGTCTTTAGACTGAAATAAGGTCACAGAAATGAGATGTAAGAAAACAAGCCTGCACTATCCAATAGTTGGAAATTCTTAGCCAAAGAGCTGAGACAACGCTTCCGCACTGGAAGAACAGGCTCTGTTCATCAAATGCTTCCTCGTACTTCACGTAGATTCTCTCTGAGCTACCATTTCCAAGCTGTTTTCTCCTGCTGAACCGAATCCTATGTGGACGCTCACCAGCACTGATCCTCAGGAGACAATGTACATTTCAGAGATGTTTCTAATCTGAATTTCTGAGGTGACCTCTATGCCTGATGCACTATAATGCTTACCATGGGCTTCAAAACGGTCTGGCCTCCCCTCAGAAACTGGGAATTTTCCCAATGAAAAGATGGAGATGCTTAGGGGCAGGACAAAGAAATACAAAGGAGACTGTTACTAAAAATAAGATATTTGTAACTCATTTCAGAAGGTTCTTTTACTGACACCAGTAAAACTATGTCAGAAGATATGGTTAGAAGAAACACTAGAAGAAAGAATAAAAAGTCAAATACTCCAGTGCTTTCAAGCACGTGCTCCTCAATAGACAAGAAAGTAAACTGCAAAATAATCCAATTTAAAACACAGCCAAACCAATCCTCCAGAAACACAAGCACACCAAGGTGTTCCCAGTATGTACAGGCAGGCACAGCTCAGATCTGCAGATCACTTGACCTATTCCCATTCCTTCTAAGAATACACGAAAGAAGGCACTTGGACAAGTAAACCCAAATATTTGGTTTAATCAATGTCTCCCAATGGTGTGCTACCAGGCAGCCTGTCAAATGAGAAGGAAATCAAAGGGAGGGCAATCTATTTAAAACAGAATGCAGAAACACTCATAATTAAAATAAGCAGGAAAATCCCCTTCCGTGAGGAGAAGGAGCAACCCTGGGGCAAGCACTGAGAGCCAGTTTGGATGTGACGCGTTCCAGAGCACGAGCAGGGGCTGAGCGAGAGTGCTCTGCGGCACACACAGATAAGGAAGAGCCCAGGCGCCCGTGGGTAACTGCACCATGCAATTAAGTGTTTAGGGAAATGAGGGCCCCCCTGGAGCTCTGCAGCAGCCCTTAGCGCTGGAAGAGAAGGCACAGCTCAGCCTCTGCACAGCCCCTGTCCCGAGCAAGGAGAGCTCTTGCCTTTGGGACACCATCCACATGGGTTGCTGAGGCAGAGCAGGATTTGATGCTCCAGCTGACCACACCGCTCTGCACGAATCCAGCACACGCAGCAAGGAGAAAAAGTTATGTGGGACCAAAGCCTTACAGGGTCAGAGCTCTCACTCTGACTAAACAAATTTACATCACACGTGTATGAACAATAGTGGGTGCTGGAACATCTGTGAGTAAACGAGTGACTGTGTGTCTTGTCCTGAAACAAGAGTTTCACAGGAACTCAGGCAGCACGCGCTGCACAGAGTGAGGAGAAAAGGCCTCACTGCCAGAGAACAAAACTTTCTGCATGTTGTGATGCAAAAACCCCTCAAAAAATTAACACTCTGTATGATTTTTAAAATCCTGGATAACATGTGCACAACAAACTGCAACTGCAGAACCACAAAGGAGCGAACCTGCCTTACTTACAGAGGGTCATTGGGCATTGGAATAGGCTGCCCAGGGAGGTGGTTGAGTCACCTTCCCTGGAGGTGTTTAAGGGACAGGTGGATGAGGTCTTGAGGGACTTGGTTTAGTGTTTGATAGGAATGGTCGGACTAGAAGATCCGATGGGTCCCTTCCAACCTGGTTGTTCTATGATTCTATTTACAGAACTGCAGAAAACCAGGTTTCCCAGAGAAGCAGCCTCTCGTTGCTACAGGACAGCAAGACAGGCCAGGCTGCCACACTGCCCCAGAACCCCACAGACAGGGACACTGTGCACACACAGGGATGGTGTCAGCCATCGACTCACACATGTGTTTGTCGGCAATTAAAGCTTATTACAGCTGCAGTCAGAACACAGTTATTCAACAGATTCTGTAGACATCAGCCTCCTGCAGAGTATGAAGCAGTTTTTCACCATCAGGATAATCTGCCTGAGGATTACTGCAGTGATAAAAACCTCCTTCCCACTACCCCACCTCACAGCAACGGCATCGGGCTGACCGGACAAGCGATGAGGCTGTTTAAGCAGACGTCTACAGAGCGGGAGGGCAGCAAAGAGCTGGTTCTGAAACAATCACCCCAGGGGCAACACAGATCAAAAAGGACGGATGCCAGCTCAGATGAGGAACCCTGCCTGGTGACAGGTCCACACGTATTCATGTACGGCAAATCACTACAGGAAAAACCTCACGACATCGCACGCTTTATCTGCTTCTTCTCTGACATGTGGAATTAAATCAGGTAGATGCCTCTGCAGCCTGAGTTCTGACCACGACAGAACGGCCTTTCCAGAGGAGTGGACACCAAAGGGCAGGAGCCACTCCCAGCAAGAGAGACCACAGCTCGCCAGTCCGGTTGGATAGCACAGTGGGAACACCACTCTGCTGCACCAGTATGAGCGGTCTGGCCACTTGCTGAGACAAATCAGATGACTGAGGCCTTCCCAAAGCCAGTTTGGTTATTAACTCACCTTTGTCTCACACCAGCTTTCAGCTCCGACATGGAGCCTGACCTTGATGAAGCTGTGATATTAGACTGACGAAGAAATGCTACAGAAAAGCAAACCTGAAGGACAGAAACAAGCCAATACAAGAACACCTCATGTTTGGCCTGGGACATAGAAACATAACTGACTCGAACCCAGAGAACAGCACTAACAGCTGTTGTCCTCTAGAGCGGCACCAGCTCCAGAGGTGCAGAAGCTCCGGAGCTCACTGTGCCCCTGAGGACAGCAAACAACTGCTGGGTTCCTGCCGACTGCTTGACAGATGATGCAGGAAGTTATCAACATAATAAAAGCAGCTGTCTGTTTCGTTTCATCTTGAGAGTTTTCAATTCATTCTATTCCAAGCAGTAATTTCTTCAGCTTTATAAATCCAAGCTATATTCATGTAGTAAGTGGACAAGTTTCTTCTGAAAACAAAAGCAGAAAATTCACTGATAACTGCTGCTACCTTAGCTCCCTGTTTTGTGATTGGAGAGAGTGCACTCCAAGCACCTAAACACACGGCCTGCAGACAGAAAGTCTTTGCTCCTTTACCACAGCCTTTACACAAAGAACTTCTTGGCATCCCTATCACAGCCAAACCCAGTATCCATCTGCCATCCTCCTCCCTACTCCTTCTCACCATCCCACAGACTTCCCTACCCAAACAACTAATGAATGAAATACCTTTGCCTGAGCACTTCAACCTACAACAGATTCCAAACTGATCCAAGTGGCCATTAATCACAGCTGAACTTGCAGCCTCCAAGACATATTCTGTCTATGAAGAAACAGGCCTTCTCGCATAGCTGAATTTGCGGTGCTGTCGTTTAGAATGTGTAATTAATGATACACATATTTCCACAGCAGGTTTCTTATGAAAGGCTCAGGCCTACCTTCTCTCCTCCCTTTGGAGGGGATGAAGATTTGCCAGTGACAGAGTAACCCCTGAGACAACACACACAACTTCTTCCTTGGAAGAAAGGACTGCAGAAAATGGGGGAGGCAACAGGACAAGCACACAGAGGCCTAGGGATTGACATCCTCCTTCCTTCCAGCTTACAGCTATTTATTCTGAGGGCTAATTTTTAATGCTGGGGAAATGCCAAGTCCACCTAAGGCTGGAGAATTTAGAAAAGAAACAGGGAAGCACAGTGCAGTGCTGCCTGCAGCCTGCCCAGGATTAGGAGAGGGGAAAAGCCTGCCTGACAGAGCACCCCAGACAGCCCCAGCAACCCCCAGCTTCCCCCAGCCAGCCTCTGGCTAGCCCAGGGGACCCACACCTGGACCAACCCAGAGTGCTGTGGGGCACCACGCGAGTGCCAGGTGCCGCAGGAGCTCGCTCCTCCCCGAACAGGGTGGGCAGCAGGCTCCCACGCCACAGGCAACAGGAGCCGAGCGAGCGGCAAGTGAAAAAGCCACAAGCTCAGCAGGTGAAAGCGCTCAGCAAAGTCCAGCTGGAACGCGGGCAGGGCATTAGGGAGGGTGGTGGTAGCAGCCAGCGAGTCTATTCAGCACAAAAAGCTACAGTTTCCCTGGAGTCAAGGCCTCCAGGTTCAGTCCTTAAAACACAAGGGTAAATAGTAAGCAGAGCTCACACAGTAAACGTGGGAGGGACAATAGGAGAAGTAACATTTAAATCCTAGATAACATTTACAATGTGTTCCCTGTTTGAAATTGTTGTTCCCCTGCCTCCCGGTGTTCCTCTAGCTAAACAATCACCATCGCTCTGCAGCTCAGCAAGCAGTGGAACTCTGATGTGGACACACCACACTCCTCTCTGGCACTAGCCCCTCCAGCAGCTCTCAAACCAGGTTCCGAATTACCTGCTAAGCTGCAGAGAGGCCAGAGCGCAAGAGCCATCCAAAGAGTGTTCCCCATACGCTTACAGTGTTCACAGACACACAAGCAGTGACTGAAACAGACTGTAACTCCCTAAAACTACACAGGTAAACTTCTCTAGCCCTGACGTAACTGCAGTTAATCAACAGAAGTCATAAGAGAACAGGAAATAAACGGGCAAGTTATCCAGTTTTTCACATCCCCTTCTCGTATCCCTTTATCCAGCCCAGACCCTGCAGCACTCAGGTCATTTCCCCATCCCACAAAAACACTGAGCACCACACCCTGCCCAACAGCTCATGGACACAGACGTGAGACCACTGCTTCCAGTAACAGGGGCTCCAGTTTGGAACAAAAGTCCGTATCACTTATTTCCTCCCACTAGCCGTTCCACAGGAGACATTTACAGCTGCAGGAGCTCCCTCAGCCATACCGACTAAACAAAAAAAAACAAACAAAAAAAAATAAAAGGAAAGGACAAAGTGCTGTGCCCAGCACGGCCCAGGAAAGGCATCCAAACCAAAACTCTCTGGAACACACAAAGCCAGGCAGAGCTCTGCAGGCCCTTGGCTGATCCAGTGGGCAGAGCTGCCATGGGTGCAGTTCAGACACACCCACAGGCACTTCTGGCATGGATTTCCCTCCCCTTGTGTTAAGAAGTATTAAAACCCATTTACAAAGGAAATCATCATCTCCATCTCCCACAAAAAGATGACAGAAGTGCAAAGAGGCAAAGCGTGACCCCGTGGACTGCCCCACCTCCTTCCATCACACCATTCCAAAGGGATCCCATGCAGTCCAGGCTGGGGTGGCCAGCAGTGCAACTGCACTCCGCAGTCAGAGGACCAGGTGCCATTTCACAGAATCACAGAATCACAGAACAACCAGGTTGGAAGGGACCCATCGGATCTTCTAGTCCAACCATTCCTATCAAACACTAAACCAAGTCCCTCAATACCTCATCCACCCGTCCCTTAAACACCTCCAGGGAAGGGGAATCAACCACCTCCCTGGGCAGCCTGTTCCAATGCCCAATGACCCTCTGTGTGAAAAACCTCCTCCTAATCTCCAGCCTAAATCTACCCTGGCGGAGCTTGAGGCCATTCCCTCTCGTCCTGTCCCCTGTCACTTGGGAGAAGAGGCCAGCTCCCTCCTCTCCACAACCACCATTTACTAGCCCTCGGAACAGGATCAGCAGAGGGAGGCTGAGGTGGCTGGCCTGGAGGACGCTTTAGAAGCATTTTGTTTACCAGTTCAGGGGAAGCAGGCTTCACTGCTCCAACAGCTACTCATCAAGTTCTGTGGTAACCTGGAGCCCTCGCCCTTGCCAACCAGCACAAAATGCTTCCAAAAAAGCTCAGCAGGCAGAGAGGCTGCTGTTGTACTCATCGTAACTCTGTTCACTCCCCCGCAAACAGCAGCTCTCCTGGTGTGCAACTGAGCTATGACTCTCCCACTGCCTGTTACACAGCAGCCATCGATGAGCAGGGCCAGCGGCAGCCGAGCGAGAGAAGCAGGCTGAGAGCAGCCCTGACTGCTCCAGGCTCTCTCCCTGTGCAGCCACAGCCAGCACTCCTCACCCCTCGGCTCCGAGGAACTGACTGACAGCACAAAAAGCAATGCAAAACCAAGGGCCTCTGCAGCCTACAAACCACAGGTGAATATAAATGAAATCCCATTGAAAACTTTGACTGGAGCAGAGGCAAAGCAAGTGGTTCTAAGCCTTCTTTCAGAATAGAAACAAACCCAGAACAAACAGTAAAACCAAGGCAGGACAGCCCACAGCTGCCCAGCTTTTAGTCCTTCCTCTCCCCAGCAGTTCAGAACCATCCCTTGGCAGCCCCAGAGAGCAGCAGCTCCTTCTCCTCGAGGAGCCCCTGTTCGCTCTGTGGGGCTACCCCAAGCAAGCAGGGGTTCCGTTATTTATGGTGCCTTCTCTCGCTTTCCCAAAGTTATTTCAGAGGGATTATGTTTCCTGTTTTCACAGCTCTGCCTCCATTTGTCATTCACCACAGCCATTAGAGCAGGAGGGAAGCAGACGAACACAAAGCAAACCTTCATGGTTCAGTGAGCAGGGGATTAAGTGTCACCTCTTCCCTTGCCTCAACCTCACCTCCCTCTCCACACCCTCCAAGGTGGTGTGCGAATATGGTTCATCCCCCAGCACCCAGGCCTGACAGCTCTGACAGGTCAGACATTTCAGGACGGATCAGACAGGCAACCTGTGCCTGGTTTGTGACAGCCACCTGCCCTCCCCCTCGGATCACCAAAACCTTGGTTTGGAGAACCCTGCCTATACCTTGTAGAAATGGTGCCACAGCAGCTAAGAGATAAAAGCATAAAGATATAACCCAGATACTCTTCCCTGTTATGCTGTGGGTTTGCAGATGTCATCTCCACACACACACCCCCCTCAGTGCTGGGTGCCCAATTTTCAGGAAAATGCAGTCAGAAAAAAGGAGGAGGCGTAGGGAGTCCTGGCAACAGTTTAGAAGGATGCAATCCATGGAACTGCTGCCCCTTCTTTAAGCCCTTGCTTACACATTCCCTGGCAGCAGTCTCACAAACCTGCTCAATGGAAGCTGCTACAGCCACACTGCTACTCAGAGTACAGCTCCAGACCTTCTGCAGCCTATAGGAAAAGTAGCAAATTACATGCAGAAAGGATTCTTACCCACATATCAGAAAGCAATTAGGGTTTAATTAGGCTTGGGATAGAGAGATCAGCACCAACGAGGAAATTAATCACACGTGAAACTGAACTGTAGATGGCATGTACAGACAGGGGACCAGGAGAGACTGGAATGGGAAAGGACACTGAGAAGGGAGAAAAACACCACAGCCAAAAACTACTACTAAACAAAGGGGGAAGCCAGCTCCGAGATGACCGCAGCTACTCCTGAGGAAGACGCACTTCTGCTCCCAGGCACTGGGCAGAAGTAATCTTACTTGATGGAACTGAAAAAATGAACATATCTCAGTGGTCAAGAAAAGAGCAACTAAAATCATGGCAAAGGGTCAGGAGACAGATCTGACAGCTCACATTACAGCTCAGATTTGCAGCTGGGCAAAAGGGAGAACAACTGTGAAGACAAAGGCAAATTCCCCACACAGGAATCAAGCTCTCCCTTCCACAGACAGGTGAGCCAGCTCATTCAGCACCAATGTCCCCACCTCACCTCACAGGTGAGATGTTTACAGTAGAGGTTGTCTTGAGCGTTCAGCTCTAGAACTACAAACAAAAGTTCAGGGACAAAATCCCAGACCTACCATCTGCAGCTGATCTTGGACTCTTCACTTGGAGTTATCAGAGCCTCAGTTTCCCTGGATGAACAGGCTATTGACAGCCTAACTCATCCATATACCTGAATCTCCTACAGATCCCAAAGGCAGACAAGCCCATACCATTACAACAGTGCAAGAGGAGATTTGGAAAGACAAATCCAGTTTCAACAGTGTCTATTCTTCCTCTTTTGTGCAGAGCACCTCAGATTGAGTCTCCTCCTTCTCACTCTCCAGACAAACGTAGAATCCTTACATGCATTTTTTTTAAGCCAATCTCCGAAAGAGTACTCTGTAATGTTAAAATGACGTTATCCTTTTAAAAGTAAATAACTGACCCTACTCACAAGTTTCACGCAGCTTTTCACATAATTAAAGCTGTGCTTCATTATACCCATACCCCAAGATTTCCCACAGACAGGACTCACAGCCTCTCAAACCCCGTTCCTTTCTACAGGCTTGCTTCTCGGAAAAATATTCATGCACCCAATTTTTGCTTTATCGAGAACCTGCTACATTCCAAAGGGCTGTGCACTCAAGGCTGTAATGTTCTTTTCCAGGCGTTCTGCTGACTCCTTCACTGCCAAATCGAGTCCTTTGCAGGATGTGCTTGTTTGCAAGAGCTCCAAACCTGAGACGCTACAGCAGGGCTGCAGAGCGCACTGACGGGAAGACAGAGACTGCTGTTTACTTCAGTCAAAGGGGAAAAGTATGTCACTTTGTGTATTTTTAAACCCAAGAATTAATAATTGACATTTGCCTTCATACAGTCCTTTGATCTCAAGGCAAAACAAGCTTAAGGGACACACACAGAGCACAGCTGCCGCTGGGCCAAGCACTGGACAAGTGCCTGCTCTGTAAGGTGGGGAAGGGAACAAGTTTGTCCTCGCAGCAGAGAAATAAATTCTTACAAGCCCTCGCAGAGAAACTAGACTTTCCAAGCATTACCTGAGACCAAGCTGTAGACAGCACTGGTTTTCCCCTCCCTATGCCCCCAGCACTGCCACCTCCCTGACTCACGTGGTGTGCACAGACAGGACAGAACCTGACAGCAGCAAGTTTCACCTGAACCATCTTCAAGGACATATTAAAAGACGCAGTTAAATCCACTGGAATACCAAACACAGTATCAGAATAAATCCATTAGAAGACTTATTCTACACACTAGCTGCTTTCCCCAACAATTGTATTTGTTGCGAAATCCCTTCACCCGAATACAAGATAAAGAAATCTCAGCACTGAGGCAGGGCAGAGCACACAGAGAAGACTTGGGCCTGAGAGAAGAAACAGCTATTTTAAAAAAAGGTCTGGCAGAAAAGAACCAGACCCTTCTGTGCTGAGCTGTTCAAGCTGCCTCAGATATTAATCCTATTTGAGGAATACAGGGAGTGCTCTGGGCATAGTGAGTCAGCAGGGTGGGGCAGTTTTTCCATGTTTGTGGACTGAAGGGGAACAGAAAGAGCAAAAGAGGCTGGAAGGCAGCACTGTGGCACCTGGCTGCTACGCAGGCAGGAATTCAGCAGGGTTAAGCCAGAGGAGCTCACAGATCTCTGCAGAGCCAGCACTCATGTGTAAAAAAAGAAGCCTTATCTGGGAGTCAAGTAAAGCAAAATTTGCTTTTTAAGCAAATCATGTTACTTGACCCAAGTCTCAGGTATCATTGGGCCAGGACAATACCTTCTATTTCAGAACACACAAGGGTAGCAGGACCAACAGTAGTTGTGAGATGTAACAGTGCAGATGTTTCATTACACCAATTACATCACTAAAACTAATATGATTTCTTAGCCCGTGAGCACTCGCACAGGCACTCCTCGAAGCAAAACGCAAGTTACTCGAGGTGATCCACTCTCCTCCGAGAGCTGTGCTGACCTGACACCCACAGCCCTCCTCCCAGGTGACTGAAGACCCACACAATCTTTTAGCAGAAATTAGAGACTTTTCAGTCCTAGTAAAAAGGAACAATTGTATCTTATTTTCCATTTTCTCCTGGCCATAAACAGTCAATGCATTCACTGATTTAACATTTAAAACCATGAAATACTTGCCCAGGCAACTGAAATGGGAGTCAGTCACAAGGACTAGGACATCGCCTGGTCTGTCTCACAGACAGTACTGACTATCAGGGTATCTCGGTCCTCGCTTCCAGTCCTAGCACTCTACTTAAATTCATTCTGTTTCAAACACCAGCGAGACCTTAGGCTGCCTTTCTCCTGCCCTCAACACCAGAAAGAAGGCATCTGCCTGGGGCAGAGGTGTTCTGCTCCAAGGATACTCCAGACCTCTTCCCGAAATCCCAAAGCAGCTGCCTAATCAAACACAACATAGCTCAAGTTAAACAGGACTCCTCAGCCTTCCCATTCCTCCTGTTATTTGAATTCACAGCCTCACCATCCCCCCAGACTAGGCATTTGAGCACACGCTGTCCTTCGGGGCATTAAACTCTCTCCCCTCCAACACAACCATTCAGCTGCTGCTCCAGTACAACCGTGTGGGGAGGATGGATGTGATCCATGGTTGGAGGAGCCCTGTCCTTTGGGTATTTTTGTGGCTTTTGTTTGGTTTTGGCTTGGAAAAATAAAAACCAAAACCAAAAAACCAACAACAAACCAAAAAAACCCTCCCAGCTAAATTCCCAGCCCCAGTTCTCAACATGAGCCTGCAAGTGAACAGTTGCTGGCACAAGCGCAGGGCAGCGTGTCGCAGCAGGATGCATTATCACCAAAGACGGCTCAAATCAAGACTTGGCCTCAGGGGGCATAAAATGAAAATACCAGGAGACACACAATACATGGTGTAAGACAGGGCAGCCCTTGCTGAAGACTTTAAACTACTACAGAAAAAAAAAAAAATAGTTGAAAATGGACAAACCGGAGACTAACACTTTAGCAAAACCAATTACAGCCACAGGCAGGCAAATGCAACCCAGGGTTTGAAAATTATTTAGTGGGGAACCTGAATGAGTTAACTGAGGGGTTTGTCATGCTTTGGTTTAATTTGTTAGTAGTATTTCCCCTTAAGAGGTACATATGGGTATAAACTCCTTTCTAAGCAGGTAGAGATAAAGGAATTTAACCCAATTCCCAGCTAAAAAAAGTATGGTCCAGGAGGAATGAACTAAACGATTCCAGAACACTAGGGCTCACCAAAATGCAGATAGAAGCCTGAGGTTCAGCATCTCAGGAGATTAAGCTGTGTACTTCCTCGTTAAAACACTTGGAGATGAGTTTATGCAAGTCACTACATGGGAGAAAAGCTTGTTATAAACCCAAGGCTGTTTTTCTCTCTAAGTTCACATTTCACTCTTAACATGCATTAGAAAAGAACTTGCAAATTACTGATTCATTACAAAGGAAAAAACACAACCACAAGACAACAGCCAGCAAAACCCATGAAGCAGGCTGGTTTGTGACGTGCATCAGTCCAACACAGCAGCGTCAATCAATGGGAAACGCAGCTCTGGCAGCTGTTCCCATGACCAGCTGCTGAGAGAGTCACAAGAACCGGCCAGTTACAAAGTTCAGTTGCAACTTTCTGAGGGTGATGGTGTCTTCATCAGAGCAGATTTGCACCTTAATTGAAACCAGTGAAACATCTGCGTAAGGAATAGAAAACCGGAGTTCAAAGATTCTTCCTCTTTTGATTTCCTTTCTGCACACACATATTCAGCACGCACCGACATGACAGATGATCCAGTCTCCTTCCTTGATTTAAGTGGGGACCATGCCCACCTTCCTGGGCAGCATCGCACTGCACTGTGATTGTCGTCTGCAGCAGACAGAGCTCTGTGCTCGTACGTCACACCTCCCCAGCGACAACAGAGACATCACATCACTAGTTAGCAGCCTGAACGTGCCGGAAGCCTGACGCTTCAAGGAATGAGGCATTTGTCTTCAGAACAGATTATTGTAGGAAGCCGCTGACCCATTTTAAAAGAGCATATTGGTGTGACTGTAGGTGACGGAGGGGTTTGCTAGGGCTTTGTGCCTTTTGAGGAGGCTGTCTGGTTTTTTAACCTACCCTAACAACTAGAGCCTGCTTCAGCCTCACCATATGCGAGTTCAGAACGGGCACTCCTCACCTGGCTTTACAGCCAAGGCAGTGTGGAACTGCTGATAACAGAATCGCTGGCGCAGATCCCATCGCAGAAGTAGCTGCATTTCGGTGTGGAGTGTAGAACGCTCTAAAGTCCTTAAGAAGAATAAACAGACACAGTGAGCCGAGGCCACACAGGGCACTTCTCCACACATCAAGGACAGGTCACAAGCACAGTGGAGCTGCCGAGTTGCTCACTATTGAGTAACTACTGCAAGAGCTGCTCCTTGCCTTGCAGGTAACGCTGTGCGACCCAGGGCAGCTGTTACTGTCCTGCGGTCACTGACCAGTCTGCAAGTGTCTGGGGGCTTTCGGATGCTTCAGAGCGAGACCCAACCTGCACAGGAGCCCATAAAGAGCATGTTTTTCTATATATACTATTTTTAAAAGAAGGAAAGTTGTGGTGGATTTATTCTCCCTAGGAAAGAATTCCTTTCTCCGCAAAATACAAAAAAGTACCCAGAAGCAACAAGGACTAGTGAAATGACTACAAGTAATAAAATAACTAGGCAACGGGCCTGTATTTACAACAGGCACAATTCAGTAGTAAAACCAGCAGATTGAACTTTACTAATTCACTCTTCCTTCAGGGCAATCACTGTAGCTTCTCACACACACAAACACACACCCTTCGTGTACTCATGTAGCCATGAGCAACCAACCCGGTTCCAGCTGCCACGCTTGGGCAGAGCTTTCTCTGAAACAGATTCCAATTACATTTGCAATAATCTGATTACTACACCAGCCGTAACCTGGTTAAGAAAGGGTCTGAGAGATACCCTTTTGGCAGCTGGGGAGAAGACAAAAGGGAGACACACTTTTGTAATTTCAGTAACAAGAAGATTTGAAAACTGCAGCCAAATCTTGTGGCAGAAATATACCACAGTGCTCCTATGTGGGACCATTTTGCTGCTTAAAACACACACGTTTCAACTCGAAAGAAGTTTAGGGAAGTTCGGGACCTGCAGAACTGCATCAGCAGTAGGACAGTCTGACATTCAAGGATTTACTTCTAGTTTATGGTTACTTTCACGTCACATGTCATTTAAAGATATGATCGGGAAAGCAATCCACCTTGTTATCTGTTAACTGGCCAAAACCTGCTTTGTAACTTCAGACACTCACATTCTGTTCTGGAAGAGCCACATTCACACGCACTTCAGCCAAACTGCTCCATGCCACCAGCTCCGTTGTCACTCACACTCTATTGCTCTATCTGCACAGCAAAGCTGCCATCCAACCCTTACCAGAACACCTCTTCTTTTCCTACGTGTGCCAGCAAATGATTACTAAAGTCAGTGATATTTCAGCAAGGAAAGAACAGGATCAGGTCCTTTTCGTTCCTTCCATGCTTATCTGACCGGGCAGAAAAACAATCAAAGAGGAGACAGTCAAAAAACCTGTTAGTCTCGGTTTCTCTTGGGAAAAGTAAGCTCTAGATAAGCCCACAAACAGTCTGAATGCTCATGAACAGCAATATGCTTCTGTATAGTAATTGATACTGTGCGATTGTCCTTAAAGAGCTTGCCAAGCCTCACCTCATTAACCTTTAAGGACTGACCTCCAAAATTCCTGGAAGCTGAAATACAGGTCCCCTTTGCCTCTGCAAGTCAACTGTTTATCGCCAAGAGGCTGAGGAGAGAGGGCGGGAGCTGGAGGGAGATGCAAAACAGGCTAGAACTGGAAGACAGAGACCTGCTTCCAGACTGTAACTGGAGCCCAAACCTTCTCGCAGCCTTCTGTCTCCTTTCTGGCCCACCCTTCAGACTGCCTGCAAAGCCATACTTGGATTACAAATTGTCCTCCCCTCATCCTCCATTTAGGAGCCATCGGCACCTATTGTGTGCTGCCCAGTGTCCAAATAAGCATTGCCCAACACACGTGGAAGGTTCAGCAGATTTTCTAGTTAACCAGGGCCTACTGCCCATTCCACCCGAGTCATTTCTCTCTCTGTGTCCCTGTGAACCTTTCTGGCAGTGAAAATCAAGCTGTCCATGAAGGAGGGACTGAACACGCCATTGGGTATTTTATCTAAATAGCCAAACCAGAGACATTAGACAAATGGAAGCACTTTGAAAGGTGGTAGAGCAATTAATCCCACAAATCAGTAGACTCTCAGCTTTCTCTGTACATTAGCTTTATTGTGGACCACAAAAATGAGCTTCAAGCAGACAGATCATGTGGAATCAGAGCTCTCCAGGGCTACCCAGTATCAGGTAACTGCTGTCTGGGTTGGTGTACGCTCCTATTTCAAAGGCAGGTGCTTGGAACATTGGGGTGGAAGAAACTCCACAATCTAAGAAATACAAGAATAAAAACTATCTGTATGCCACTAATTCCTTTAGGCTCAAGGTAAAGGATAACAATGAACATATCAAACAGGAGCGCAGAGTCCACTACAGTCATCGGGAACACAAAGCAGAAGCTCCATAGACTGCACTAAATTCAGCTGGAGGGAAAGAGAGATCTGGCAGGGAATGAGAGCGAGCTCTTCACTCCCCGGACTAAGAAGAGGGGAGCGGTAGCTCAAGCAGCTTGATAATCTGAAAAGCCACTAAATCGCCAGGAAGCAGGGGAGGGGCAGCATTTAAACAGCATCTTGTCATCGGTGCTCCTAGGACATACACTCATCATCGCAGCAAAGAATTAAAACACGTTTTAAAAGGAACAGCAAAATGAACTAAACAAGAGTCAGAGAAAATGTAAACCTCATTCCTGACCCAGCGTAAGGCACAGCCTGACAGCAGGACTTGTTCTGCTCCTTGGAAAATACCGAAAGCCTGTTGCCTTGGGCTGATTTAAGACTTTTGACAAACCATCTCCAAGAAGCCAGATTCACTTGAGTTAGGTGGCCTGCTCCTAGTCCTTTTTTGTAATGCAAGAGTAGGAAATTATCGCTCAATTCTGAACTTGAGAAGGAATTTGAACAAAACAGCACTGTGCCTTGCTGGCCAAGCTGGAGATGCACTGAGATGGCAGATGTTCCCATCGCACCTGGCCACACCACATCCAGCACGATGATGGCCAGAGCCACCAAAAGCAAAGCCAGCAAGCACACAAAACCCTGAATGCACAAAGAAGCCAAATTCTATTGAACAAATCCAACTTAATGCCAATTAACATTAAGGCTGGCCAGATCCTGCTGTGATACACACTTGCACTCTCTGTTCAGGCAAAACTTCAGGGAAGCCTGGCAGAGCCAGTGACTGAACCACAGGTGCACACAAAACTGGCTGGATCTGTGAAGTGCTTCCATACCACATGGTGACAGAGAACAGCCTGCATCTGAGCAGGATAGATGGGAACGGTAGCCAGCACACTAATCACACTGGGATCTCTCGGGCCTTTTGGTTGTTTTACAAAAAGGAGGTTCCACCAGTTGGTTTCAGATCAAAATTCTTCCTGATCAGGAAAGAAAGAAAATTCATATAAACGATGCTCAGTAGGAACGGATCAGAAACACAGCTCTCCTGAAGGCACAAGCCTTTTCAGTTAAGTTAGAAGTTGCCACCAGCTAATGTGCAAGACAGTCATGATGAGCCATCTGGTGAAGGTTCCCACTAAGCATGATGCCACGTTACCCCCTACGCCGAGGAAAGCAGAAGGTGGATCAGTTCCACTCTGTCCTTGCCCACAATCGTGTGGTCATCCTTAGGAACAAGACTCAAAGCTGTCCAGTGCAGCCAGTAACTCTAACTGTTCCGACTTAGCAGCAGCACAATCTTGTAATCACTGCACCCAGCAGTACGTGGTATGGTTTATTATGGTAAATAAAAACTACTTATTGCCTTTCTGAAAGCTGAATTTATCCTCAAGCTTTATCAGCCTTTGCTACTTTGCCCCTTTGTTTCTTACCGCAAAAACTGCAACTGCCAGGAGGCTTCCCAGTCATCTAAAGAGCATCAGTAAACAAGAGCAGAGACAGACGCTGCAGCTCAGTTTAAACCTACACAGGATCCAGCCTTTGCCCTGCTCTTTGCAAGTACTACCCAAAAGACACAAACATATGTGTTAGCTGGAACAAGAATGCAGCAGTCCAGGCAGAAAACATGTATGTCCGTGGGATGTGATGGAGAAGCTACTGTGAGGACAGGGTGATGAGGTTTCACGTACAGGGAGCACCCACTGCCACCATGTAGCCTTCCAGTAACACCACAGTGGGGTGTGAGGGTAGCGGTGGGGCAGGGAAGAGCTCTGCCTCTGAAGTTCCTTGCAAAGCTAGCAAAAAAAAAAAAACCCTAGGAGAAAGGAAAGTAAAGTCAGGCATCTCCTTCCAGCACAGTTACTCTTGGGAGAGCACAGCAACAGACAACCTGAGAAAGTGACATCTCCCAGAGGCCTCTCCTTCACCTGCTGCCTCAGTCCAGTCACACTAACGAGTAACATGTTAGCTCCTCACTAAAGGGTAACAAACTCCACAAGATAACTCACAGATTTAGAATGACAGAAGTCTATCAAAATAATCACGCTGTTCTTTCTTCTCATTCCTGCATTTGATTGATTTTCACTCACTGCATAGCAGACGCCTGGTGTTAGCACAAGACACTGTTTATATTATGTGCCTTGCTACAGAAATCTATCAAATGTATGCAGGCACCTGATTCTGTCTGAATCTCAGATCACCACCTGCCTCTTCCATCAACTGGAAACCCACTGCGACCCCCGAGACACACCTGTGTGCCTGCACACCTTACACAAGAACGAGCTCAGACAATGCCAATTCTTCCCCAAACAAATATTCTGATTCTGCTGGAATTAAATGAACAGCTCTCCCTCGGGGCTTCCTGCTATTCCAAGCTCTTCCTTCACTTAGTGATAGCTAAAGCTTCAGGAACAGGGTTGCGCAATCATCACCTCCAATCAGCAATAATTGAAGGATGACATGAGGCAGAACGAGAAACTAGCACCCTAATTAATACAGACAGGAAAAAACAAGACTGTGGGAGCAGCATCGTTACTAGTAAAGCTCCAGCAAAGGCCTCAGGTCGCAGCACGCTGGCACATTACCACCTCTGAGGGAGAGTTCGGCTCCTCAGTGTGAGGAGGAGACGATCTGGTGGTGAATACTGAACAGTTGTGGCCGCTTTTTACCTCAGTGTGCCCACTGACACTTTAAGAACAGATTAACAGGGAACTCCATTGAGCTTCTCCAGGGAAGCCTGAAGCAGCCCTTCTGGGAATGCAGCCTGTATTCCTAACCGCAGTCTGTTGTACGCTTCTGCAAGGCCTTCCTAGACCAGGACAATGACAAAACAGAGACTTCCCACACTAAAAGTGCTTCCCTAGGAGTGATTCAAGGCAGGTCACCCAGAAAACCTTTCCCATTCACTTCCACGACCCCGTTTCCTGTTCCATACACTTAAAAGACTTAAGAAAAAGCTAGTACGCACCTGTATCCCCATGGAAGCAGCTGTCCTGGTGATATCTCCCAGAAGGCAGATCTCCATCACTTGGCCAGATCTGTCCTGTTTTCCGCACGCCCACGATAGTGGCCTCAGACACAATAACCTGCTGCTGCCTGTGCCGTTTCTGGGACTGGGGGGTGGGTGGGCTGCTGCTGTCAAAGGACTGCTGAGAGTTCTGGGAGGGAGATCGGCTTTTATCCCGATACATGCGGTACGTGGTGGGGCTGGGGGAGACGTGGCTGGACTGCCCTGAAGAGAAGTCTTCCTCGCTGGAGGTGAGGTTCTCATTAGAGCTACAATCAGGAGTGTATCCTCCTCCGATGTCTTCAAAACTCCTGGGGGAATAAGATCTCCTGGGCCAAGTGAGATGTTTCTCCTGGTCGGTTGTGCCCTGATTTCGCAGCACAGGCCCTTTCCCGTCTCCTTCCCCCATCATTCCACCAACATAGATACTCTGATAGGGCTGAAAGTCCATGGGCTGCCAAGGCGAGCGGTTGCTGCCGTTGGCATTAATCAGGTTGTCTTTGAGAAACCTGGGGTTCAGTTCGGCATCCTCGTACTCTCCATCGTAGCCAAAGGTGCTCTCCGAGGACCTTCCCCTGTAGGCAGCCCTCTGGAAGTCGCTGAAGCTGGGTACCATGTTAGAAGGGAGGGAGTGCAAAGACTTTTTGCGTTCCATCTGCATCGCTTGGCTACCGAGGGAGCTTATTTTATCGGAAACATCTTTATCGTTGACCTTTACCAAACCCTTCTCGTGATGATACTCCATGTTCACATAAAAGGGCTTTTCAACGACGTTCTTGTTATCTCCAGAAGAATGCGAATTAACCTTTTTAATCCTCTCAAAATTGGACCTCAGGGCTGCCACGCTGGTGCTGTTCCCCCTCTCCTTGGGTTCGAAGGATCCCTCCTTCTCGGCGGGTCCCACCGGCCTGCGAGTGGAAGCCACTCTCTGTTTTGAAGGAGAGCCATCCGCGTCGCAGCGATTCTCCGCATCTTCTACGACTCTCTTCAGTTTCTCGTCCCCGTAGTACTTACACCTCTCCTGGTCCCCGTCCCCGTGGTGGGGGCTGTCTGAAGGGGACAGGTCCGAGCCATCGCTCTGGGTAGACAGCTTCCGCACGGAGGGTATCCTGGGTTTGCACTTTTCCTCCCCGTGGTGCGACTTGCTTTTTTCGTATTCGTCTTGGTCAGCGGACCGGGGATGGTGCGGGTCTTGGACCTGCCGCTCCGCACTCCCTTCGGGCAACTGAGAAACGCGTTTAAAGCCCCATCGCTGTCTATCGTAGCTTTTTTTCTCCTTCGCCAGGAGGGTCTGCAGGTAAATCATGCGGAACCGCTCCTTGTTGACCTCCATCTCCAGCCTCCGGATGGACGCCTTGCACATCTCCAGCTCCTGTTCGATGTCTCCCACGGATTTCAGCTCCATTTTAGGAGGTTCGGAATCCGCGAACTGCGCTTTCCAAGCCTCCACGAACCCCACGGGGTCCACCATTTTGCACAGAGGAGCGAGCGGAGAACACGGGAAGGAGGCTGGAGGGAGACAGAGAGGTGGAGAGAACCGACCAACCGGATCTCACATGCGGCGGCGGCTCCGGCAGGGTCAGCGCGCGGCGCCTCCCCCCGGACCCCTCGGGGAGCGCTCCCCGGCACGGCCGAGCCCCAGCGAGCCCCCCCGAGCCCCCCCCGAGCCCCAACGAGCCCCCCCCGAGCCCCAGCGAGCCCCCCCCGAGCCCCAGCGAGCCCCCCCCGAGCCCCAGCGAGCCCCCGCGGGCCGCCGGACAAAGGAGCGGGCTCGGCCGGGGGAGGGCAGGCGAACACCGGCCCCGCTCCGCGTCCTCGCTCCCCTCGGCAGCCCCCGAGCTGCCTTTCTCTCTCTCTCCTCCTCCTCCTCTCGGCTAGTGTGCGGCGCTCGGGGCGCACGCCGAGCCCTGCCCCGGCCCTGCCCGAGCGCCGCCGCTACCGGAGCCCCCGCGGGAGCCGCCGCCCGGTGCTGCCCATCGCCCCTGCCCGGCCCAGCGCCCCAGCCCTGCCCAGAGCCCCAGAGCCCCAGCGCCCCAGCCCTGCCCAGCGCCCCGGCCCCGCTGCGGAAGGGGAGGAGAGACAGCCGCCGGGCCTCTTAAAGGGGCAGCACCGGGGCACCCACGGACAAAGGCGGCGGCTGACACCTCGCCTCTGCCAACGCTGGGCCCCGCAGCCCCGCACCCGCACACCCTGAGCATCCCGCACACAGAGCTGTGTCTGACCCTGAGCATCCCGCACACACAGAGCTGCACAGACCCTGAGCATCCCACACACACACAGCTGTGTCTGACCCTGAGCATCCCGCACACAGAGCTGTGTCTGACCCTGAGCATCCCTCACACACAGAGCTGTGTCTGACCCTGAGCATCCCTCACACAGAGCTGTGTCTGA
The DNA here is from genome assembly GCA_033558105.1 of Coccyzus lansbergi. NCBI lineage: Eukaryota > Metazoa > Chordata > Aves > Cuculiformes > Coccyzidae > Coccyzus > Coccyzus lansbergi. Next base: position 312,180 of record JAUMJK010001345.1, read on the forward strand.
CCCTGAGCATCCCTCACACACACAGAGCTGTGTCTGACCCTGAGCATCCCTCACACACAGAGCTGTGTCTGACCCTGAGCATCCCACACACACAGAGCTGTGTCTGACCCTGAGCATCCCTCACACACAGAGCTGTGTCTGACCCTGAGCATCCCACACACACAGAGCTGTGTCTGACCCTGAGCATCCCACACACACACACAGCTGTGTCTGACCCTGAGCATCCCTCACACACAGAGCTGTGTCTGACCCTGAGCATCCCGCACACACAGAGCTGTATCTGACCCTGAGCATCCCACACACACAGAGCTGTGTCTGACCCTGAGCATCCCGCACACAGAGCTGTGTCTGACCCTGAGCATCCCTCACACACAGAGCTGTATCTGACCCTGAGCATCCCACACACACAGAGCTGTGTCTGACCCTGAGCATCCCGCACACACAGCTGTGTCTGACCCTGAGCATCCCTCACACAGAGCTGTGTCTGACCCTGAGCATCCCGCACACACACAGAGCTGTGTCTGACCCTGAGCATCCCGCACACACACAGAGCTGTGTCTGACCCTGAGCATCCCGCACACACACAGAGCTGTATCTGACCCTGAGCATCCCTCACACACACAGAGCTGTGTCTGACCCTGAGCATCCCGCACACACACAGAGCTGTGTCTGACCCTGAGCATCCCGCACACACACAGAGCTGTGTCTGACCCTGAGCATCCCACACACACAGAGCTGTGTCTGACCCTGAGCATCCCTCACACACAGAGCTGTGTCTGACCCTGAGCATCCCTCACACACAGAGCTGTGTCTGACCCTGAGCATCCCTCACACACAGAGCTGTGTCTGACCCTGAGCATCCCTCACACAGAGCTGTGTCTGACCCTGAGCATCCCTCACACACAGCTGTGTCTGACCCTGAGCATCCCGCACACACAGAGCTGTGTCTGACCCTGAGCATCCCTCACACAGAGCTGTGTCTGACCCTGAGCATCCCACACACACAGAGCTGTGTCTGACCCTGAGCATCCCACACACAGAGCTGTGTCTGACCCTGAGCATCCCTCACACAGAGCTGTGTCTGACCCTGAGCATCCCTCACACACAGCTGTGTCTGACCCTGAGCATCCCGCACACACAGAGCTGTGTCTGACCCTGAGCATCCCGCACACACAGAGCTGTGTCTGACCCTGAGCATCCCTCACACACAGAGCTGTGTCTGACCCTGAGCATCCCACACACAGAGCTGTGTCTGACCCTGAGCATCCCTGTGTGCACGGGGAAGTGGGTGCTTTTTGTTCATACATTGGTCTGGCTTCTGCACTGTCTGTTATCACAGCCACAACAGCTCAGAGTTCCAACCCTCGGCTCCAGGTGAAGGGGGCATGATTGAAACCAAAGTCTGGCTGCTGAGCATCACTCCTGACACCACAGCACAAGCGCTCGCTTGAGCCCTGTGTCCTTTCCATTGGAGTAAATCATCCTCTGAATTAATAGCAACAAACACCTGAAGTTCCATCACGTTTGTTTGGATGACGGGAAAAAAAGTGAGCTATGCATGCCTTGTACCTGCCCAAACCTACCTTTCCTGTTTGTGTCCGAGTGCATCTTTTCTGACACAAGTTACTACAAATCAGGGTAGGACATAGCCCCAGTGAGAGTAAAATCCCCTGAGCGTGAAAAGAACAGCTCTACAGCAGCAGCACCTCTCTTACCTTTGAAACATGGAAGGGTTCATCATCCATTAAAGTTTTTCTCTTTGTGCTTTTTTAGCATGAAATATTTTCTGATATGTGCAGACATATTTCAAGTGGCTAATGGTGTATTCGGGTTTGCACCGTTCATCCCTTTTGGGGTTTGTTTCCTGGCTTTAACCTCTTTTCCTGCACTTGTTTCCTCAGCTTGTAACATATAACAGGCATGGGCTGACCTATGTGGAAAATAGGTTATAATCTAAATCATAATAAAACCTATTTGTTTACTAAATTCCTTTATAAATATTTCAAGACATCTCCATCTTTCACAGAAATAAAATAAAGTGGCTTTTCGCCACTGAAACTGTTTACTGTTTGTTTGCCTTAGTGCCAGTTTGAACGATGACACCCAACATGCCACAGATTTGCAGTAATAGGAAGTTTCAGACTGTACTGTCACGGTTCTAACAATGACAGGTACGTGACATCACAGGGATATGCTCAGAATTCACACGTTGCTTTACTGAAGTCTCACAGTTGTGGATTTCTGTGTCTTGAGTGTCTATTTCTATGTCTCTCTGGGCCCCCTCTTCTGACATTTGTGCCCTTGTGGAGGCAGCAACACCTGATGGGTCAGAGGGATTTCTGTGTGCACACCGAGCCGCCAGCGGACAGTGCTATCCAACAACTGCTCCCCCTTCATCTACTGCGGTACTTCAGCACAGAGGCACTCGTGTGGGAAGTGCCGGGAGCTCTCGGGGGCTGCTGGTACTTCACGCCCTCAGTGTTGTACCAACAGGACACAGGGTGTCACTGGGGCTGTGGTGACTCGAGGCTGTGCAGCGCATCCCCCTGCGGCCGCAGAGCTCCCTCTGGCGGGGAGCGGCCGCCAGCACCGCCGCTAGAGCTGCGCAGCCGGCTCAGAGCATTCTAAGCACCCAGAAAAAAATGTCCTCAGTATTCAGGGAACGGCAATTTCTGGCTGCGAGAACGACCTTCCAGCTAAAGATACAGAAACGGACCAACCTTCTCCTACCAAATGCAAGATCCTGCTACAACTTACCCAACACCTCACTTGAACTCGTGTGCTCAGAGGATGCAACACGGAGGATTTTATAGCATTTGCTCACCAGGGCGTTATGTATAACCTCTCTAGCGCAACCTCTAACTATTGATGAAAACCTGAAAAGACACAGAAGTCAATGACGCTGCTGACAGAATGGATTAACACACACAGATAAAACATCAGCCAGATGCAAACATGATGCAAATTTACATTTAGTTTTCCACCGCAGCTGGTTTCCTTTGTGCTTTCCTAAGCAATTCTTCAATTGCAACACGAATCAAGATTCATTTTAGATCATTGATTATTAATACTGAGTTCCCTACAGGGAACATCTCAGTAGGGACAAAGCCCACCCTCTGGAAAAACCAACCAGCCAACAAAGAAAGGCTCCCGAAAAAACCCTCAACCAAAAAATCTCATCCCAAAGCATCCATTGTAGAACAGAGACCCCGGTGAAGTGATAGTTAGTGACTGACAGAGTATTGCAATTGTATGTCAAGTTTTTTGAGCTCCAGGAAACAGAAACCAGAAGCGATACCAAGCACTGCACTGGATCACTAGGAAAAGATCAAAGGTCACCTCAACTGATTTCCTACCCAGCGTGATTGTTGAAGAGCATCTCTGTGCTTTTGCACAATAACCAGGCTCAGCAATGACAGAAATACTGAGGAGATTTTTCTGTGGTATGGGGAGCCCTGGAATCCTGATCTTTTTTAGATTTGTCATGGATCACTTTGCATCCGTAAACACCATTGCCTGCACTGAATGCTACTGTAAAGCCACTTCAATGAAAGTCAGTGGTACCCAGAGCTAATCTCTCCCCACTAAACGATGACTGTAATTTCTGAAGAACTAATTGCACAAGGTTATGTCAAAGGGTATCTGAAAAAGCAAAACTGAGGCAATGTTTACATAGCAATGTGTCCAGAGAACAGGTTCTATGGTCAGCATTCAGTGCTGACCTCTTTACACAGCAAGTGCCTTCGGGATTACCCAGCATGAGTCTGCTCTAGCAAACTCCACTTTTTCCCATCCCTCTAAACCCACACACAGTTGCCAGTCTTTTCACAAAGTGGCAAAACTATTTCTGCGCTATTACTGCTTCTATTACGCGGTGGAACAAATTGCTCCTAGCATTCAGTGATCAAATTATCTTGTCCAGTAAAAGCAGACAGAGTGACTAAGAGTTTAGCTGCAGTATCGAATCTAACCTTACCAGCTCAGGGTTCCTACCACCGACAGGGATGGGGGAGTTAATGACCAAGGCTGCATGTAGTTCCATAATATTCTTATATTATTACAAACAAAAAAACCCAACATTTGGATTAAAGTGAAAGCATCATTACTCTTAGCAACAAACTAGAATCGCAGTGCAGACAATATTCGTGCAGATCAATCCAAAGGAGGATTCTGCATCCCCTCTGGGATTTGGAATACATGAAGTCTAATTTTACTATGCCGTGCACCTATGTGATCTTTCTGTCTCATACAAGAGAGTGGAAAAGAATAGCATTCTTCTCTGGTAGTATTTCCAACATATTAGACAGCTGGGATAAAACAAAGTTCCTACCTGGTCTTTACTTAGGCTTGGAAATATTTAAATACTGGGCTCTGATGCTCAAGTGGAAAATGAAAAAGAATAGATTTTTCCTGGATGGAGAAATGACAACAAAAACTAGGCAGTCTGCACCTGCATCCTTCCATTCTTGCTATTTAAACAGATTTCTTTTGGAGCGGTTCTGAAATATCTGGAATGCATAAAAACAAGTTGGAGTTATTTTACACTATGATCTTAAAAGGCGAAAGCATGGATAGCACCCTTTAATTCTGAACTGCCATTTGGTTTTGCTCCCTTGAGAACATGACCTCACTAGGTAAGATTTCTATAGAATTATCAAAGAACAACATGCTGGAATTGCCTGACTTGTGACTGCAAGTGTTCCTGGCAGACAGGTGAAGACACAGCCCTGGCACTGTCTTTTTGTGTTAAGACAAGGGTGTTATTTTCTGCTAGCCAGAGAAAGGTTTATGTAACAATTGTACCATCCTGCACAAGTCAGCCAGCAGGAGCAAGGGAAGTATCAAAAGAAAGTTCAGCTAAGGTTTTCCACCTTCCTTTCCCAAAATAAACCTTTCTATTTCCGCTTTGAGAGCTTTCGTTGTTGCAGTGCTCTGTGCTGGACTAGAGAAGCAGTGCTTGCAGAAACAGTTGAGAGTCAGCAGCAACTCAGGTTGGCTTGCGTGTTGCCTTCTGGGATTTCCATCCCGCTCCTCCCCAGCTCTGTAGAAACAGAAAAGTTATAAATTCAATTTACGAGGAATTATGCCATCCAATACCAAGAATAACAAAAGCTGCATGCAGCCCCAGCCACTCCTGTATGCTAGAACCCGGTACACGCTGACACAAATATGCTTGCAGACATTTGAAGCAGACTTTAATGCTTGAAAAAACTCCCCAGTCCTTCAGACTGTAAACAAGGAAGATACACACAAAAAGCAAAACTTAACATACTGATGAGGTTTGCTGCCCCAATTTGGGCCGTGGGCCCAGCAGTTTTCTCCAGCTCCTTCATCATGGACTGTTCAAAGGCCAAGGCAGCAACTCGGCAAAAGAACTCTTTGACATTTTCCCCTATGAAACAGGATAGAAATTATGTTTTTACAACTGCGCTCAATACACAATCAAGAAGGCACATCTGTAAACAAATCACTGATCAATGCTAAGACAGAACAGTCTGTCCTTCATTCCCACTGCAGAATGACTTTCTGAGTTTTTTTTACTCTGGAATACTGCACCCCATGCTGTACTTTATTTTCAGTCAGCTACAGAGATGATGCAGTTTGGGGTATAATCTTTTCGCATTGCTAACGTTGAGCAGTGGTGCACGTGTATTTATGAAACAGCCTGTAAATCAGACACGCTTAGACATTGCAGAGCGGCTCAAGTACTCCCTCCTGTAAACAAGAAACTGCAAGCACACGTAAAAATGCTCAAATGAAATCAATCATTAATAAACCTTAAGTTTCCAATAGCAACAAATTGCAACAACAGAAAAACCTGTATGGCAATGAGGGGGATAAAGGCATTTGAACTTCCTCCCACCTTAACACAAGCCTTTGTGGTTATGCTGCTTTTGACAGTAACTCACCTGTTCTGGCTGAAACCGACCAGTATTCTGCCTGCATCTCATTGGCGAAGCGGATGGCATCTACCTCTGTCCTCTTACACACAGCATCCGACTGAGTAAATAACAGAGAAAAAACTTAAACAGAGGAAGAGCATGTGTCATATATGTATGGAAATGTATGTGTATATGCCATGTGCACATGCTTTTTTAACCCCTCACGGGATGGCGACTCCATCACTTCCCTGGGAAACCTCTTCCAATGCTTTACCACTCTTTCAGCCAAGGAAGTTTTTCTAATATCCAATCCACACCTCCTCAATTTGAGGCTGTTTCCTCTTTTTCTTCCCTTTTTTTTTTCTTCTGTATAGGTTTCTCCATCGAGGTCTTTAGCTCAAGTACATTGTGTACAACTTGTAAGGGAAATCACTTGAGGAACCAGGGGAAATCTGATCTCCTTATCTGCATTCTATCTACTTACCACCAAATCTTTTTTAGTTCCAACCAGAAAGATGAAACTGGAATCTGGCTCATTCTCCCTTAATGCATCTTCTAGCCACTGTCTGAAATATAAAAGAGAAACAAGAGAAGTCAGAGGGACAGAGGAATATGGGAGAAAGCGAGAGATAATAGGGTCACAAGCAAAGTGAGAAGATGAACTTATGTAAGAGTATCAGAACCCTTTCCTTCTAGACAGACACAAGGAGCTGTTCCAACTTGCTTGAATACATGCCTTTCACTAACAAGAAGTTCAAACGTGCCCACTGTAGAGTGCAAATTCAACAATCAGTTTAGCAGCTACAGAGGAGATTTAGCAGTGTTAGGGTGGGGGCAAAGGTTTGTCCAGCAGTACACCTAGAAAATAACATCTTCAGACATTATGCACGAGATGTGTCTCATCAAATTCACCACTCTCATCAGGTGCTGGCCTGAAATTCTGTTTGTAGCAAATGAGGGAAAACCAAAAAGAATGCTTTTGGGGTGCACTTCATCTCTTCCTGTACGTCTTTTGAAAAGATCAATCTCTTAACTAAAAAGCGTTTTCTTTCCCCCGACTATAAAGGAGGTCAAGGGTAAGTTGTTCAAATTTATGCTCTGCATTTTCTTCAGAAAAATCCCTCCCTATGTAGTCCAAACAAGTGACTGTCATTCTTCATTTCTTAGGGCAATAGAAAACGCACTCCTGATCCAGCCAGGTCTCAGCAACTACAGGCTATCCAAAGCAATTAAACATTCTGTAAAAGCTTTAAAGGCTAAGCAAAAATACAGAAACTTACTTGGTGTGATCTAAAGTCTGGATATCAGCCAGATCAAACACTGTAATTATAACTGCAACAAAAGACAAGAAGAGAAAAAAAGTAATTAAACTACAAATTGTATCAGAAGTCTGAGTCATCTTGTTAAAGGACGAGAAAATTTATAGATGAAGTGTAAGAGCAGATTTAACACAGAGGCAATGGAAGACTTTCGATTTGCTCATTCTTCTTCTTTCTCTAGCACCCAGGAAGACTGATGTCCTTAGTCTTCAACCTTATTTAGCCTTTACCTGTAGCCTGCAGCCTGTAGTCTTGTTACCCCTTTTATTTTGGGACCACTTTAATTCCTGCAGAAATCACCTTTAGTAAATAGGGAATGCCAGGAGCTCCGACATCTAACTTCAGCGATAAGTATCAGTTTTTATCACTGCATCATCAGAACATTCACAGCTTGCAAATGCGACAAGATGTCAGTTCATGAGCTTTTCAGTCCCTTCTCTCGAATTCCACCACACTGTGTCTACAGACACCTTTCCAAGGAGCACATATGCATATAGATTTCCACATAAAGGACAGCCTCCTGTCACAGCCAGGATCAAATTAATATTTTTCTCACCCTCTGCTCCCCGGTAGTAAGGAGATGTAATGCACTTGAACTTTTCCTGACCTGCTGTGTCCCATCTGTGCAATGCGGGAAAAAGAAGAAATTTCAGGTTAATGAAAGGCAGTGTAGCCTGAGTAAACAGGCTATTGAAGCGGCAGACCAGTACAAGTTGGTGAAGAATGTGATATCAGAGAGCTGTTACCATATGGAACATGTTATTCATTAACTACTGGTAGAAACACAATAAAGCTCCACTATTTCTTATATACAGATGAACTCTGGTTTTATCTTTTTTTTTTTAAATACTCATCATTTTGGAGACACAATTCAAACATTCATATTGTGCATAGTAAAGCTCTTTTCTTAAAATATTTTCCTCATGCATGACACTTGCATGTATCTCTAAGCAACCTAGTTCTGAGCATTTTCTGTGCTAACACTGGCCAAATTGTATATCAGCTCATATTAGAATCTTGCAAGTGCTACATTTGATATCTGTCCATACACCACAAGTCAGAGACCTGCAGCTCAGTCCACCAGGTACTATTGACACCTTTAAAGAAAATCAGGAAAGTGCTTCTTGTCGGTGAATTGATATGCTGTCCTCTCAGCTCCTGCCAGCACTGCAGGGTCGGGGCTTGTTCTAGCCTAGTACTGCCAGTCGCACTCACAAACAGATCCTCTTTGAAATCTGTCAGCAAGAGGGAGCACTAGTGCTCATTAGGAAACGTTCTACCCGCTGGCTGAAGATTCAGCAGATAATGCATCCTGACGCTCAGTAGCTCGTGAACCTCATTGCTTCAGCTGACAAACGCTGATGCATCAGTCAACATTTTTGGAGGGACTAAGATCCAAAAGGACAGAGCCTGGCGGAACATTCAAAAACACAATCGTATCAGCGGGAAATGAATTTCTGAGTATTTCTCGATGAACTCACACTAGCCATCTAGTTGCATCAATGATATCAGAAAAAATGTGTTCCCAAGTGTTTAAGACTCATGCACTAAAATACTTCATGCAAAGCATATTATTTCTGCTCTAGGCCACACTACAGCACAGATGATTCAATAATGCTCTCTCCAGAACAATTTCCAGCCACTGGAAATACCAAAGCACATTCATCTGCAGAAGGAAAGCTATGTTTTTATTATTTAAAACACATCTTCATTCCTCTAGAACCTGCAATTTGAGCTCTGCTGAGGTTCTCCTCTATGCAATACTTAACCATGCCATTTCAGCTTACATCTGGAGACTGTATGGAATGCCAATTACTTCAAAACGTTCCATTTCAAAATCCACTCCAATGGTTGCTTTGTAGTCTCGGTCAAAATTATCTTTACAAAATCTGAAAGTAAAAAAAGGAATTAAATATTAATAACATCCAGCTCCAAATAACTGCAAAGCTAACACTATCTAGGGTGAATTATGAAAAAAAAAGAATTAACTGACTGTTATATAAAACCATCAAGAAACTTACTTAAAAAGAGGAGATGCTGGATAACAAACTAGAAAGCAATAAATCTGGTAAGGTCTCTGGAGGAGATGGGAACCAGAATAAAATATCTTTTGATTGTTCAGGAAGATACATCATTTTATAGTTTTAGTTACCAGGGAATATATTTAGGGTGACAAATAATGACCCAAATGATTAATCAATGAGATTAAAATCTTACCACATCTATCTAAGAATGTGGAAGAAATAATAATAACAAAATGCAAACACAGACAGAAAGCTGTCATGGTGATCATAAGATACAGAAATTCAGTGATCTGTTTCCTAGACTAGATATCAAAAGCATAAGAGCTGTTTTAACACACAGTAAAGAATCAACTAACTATTCTTTGAGATAGTCTGCATTTTATCTCACTTTATAAGCCAAGGAAAACTTGAGCTTCCTCTACAATCTTGTAGCTGAAGAAATGAGCACAAGTACCTACGCAAGGATGATTTAAGAATGTTTCAGTGAACAACCCTAGAAGTCAGGAGAATATACAAAACCAAGACTGAGGCATTGGAAAGATAGATATATATTTTTTTTTGTACTTTCTGATTGATTAGACTGTAGAGTGGATTTCTTAAGGAAACGCTGTATCATATTTGAATGGATAAAAATAGTTCAGAATATAAGACATAGTGGCTGAAGTGCTGGAGCCTGACTTTCTGGTTTGGAATATCAAGCCTGTCTCATACTGCGGCCTTTGTTTGACTTTTATTTAATAACAAAACCATGAAGTACTAACCTGAATGGACAAGAATGAAAACATTAGACCATTTACTTCACAAAGAGCAGAATCAAAGCACCTGCTGACATACACCATACCTGTTGATAAGGCTGGTTTTCCCCACATACAGGTCTCCTACCACAACCACTTTGGATATTTTCAGCCTGTTATAAATATTCAAAAACATTACATGTTTTTAGTAGCAGTTTCAACATTCCCTCTCTGAAAAATCTGATTTAGACCCTTAAACTGAAAGTGATGTACCTGTGACTCCAGTTTACCTAAATGCCATTGCATGCAGGATTAGAGTCTCAAATTTGGAGACAGAAAAAGAAGGTCACCCTCCCCTTCTGGAGCAGAAGTAGTTGATTTCTTACTCAAAAACCCCATAGTCAGAGTCAATACATTTTCTGACTATCTGGAATAATATTAATCGGAAGCTGGTTTCATGCAAAAAATCCTCTTTGCGCGGGGTCCTCCCCCAGAACACAGCAGATGGGCTGGAGATGACTCAGCCAGCATCCTTAAAATTGAAATGCAGCGTATCTCTCAGGAGATAGAGGTGGTGAGGAATGTAAGAGCATTTGCTGACCTAAACTTGGATTGACATCTCTCATGCACATGCTACAAAAATGGCTTAAGAGGTTTAACGTTCTTTTACATCAAGTAATGGCTTTTTAAACAAAGGAATTAATCTTCTATTCAATACTATTTCTGGTTATATCAGGGCTTCCATGTGATGCTGATTCCAAGTTATCTATTCTAAATAGTCCAAATCTTGCCTGGTAAGCCGCACGACTAATATTTCAGAGAAAATAAGGCATTTTGTGTGCCAGTCAATGCTAACTGTGTGGCCACAGGCCCTGAAGTCACTGACATGTCTCTGTCTGATTAATTGTTACCAATAAAATACTGAATAAAATCAATGACCTTAAGGGAAACACAAAAAGGTAAGTGGTGGTTTAGAGGTGTGTGTTCCATTGATTCGTACAGTGGGGGAACTCCCTAGATTAGACACTTTAACGCATTTATGGAATATCAGAAGAGTCCTAAATACAGCCATTAGCGACTGAATTTCTCAGACTGCCTTTCAGGAATGAGGAAGAGCTGTCAAACAGGTCAGAGAGCTACCATGTGCATGGGCTTAGCTGGTTTGAAATGTACCGAAGGGCGGAAGATGAGGAATGAGGGAGGAAAACCTATGAAGGAAACAAGCTATAAAGAGCTTAAAATACTTTCTTCATTGCCTACTTGGTTTATTGTAGACTTACTCAACTGTTCCAGTGCTCTGCTGACAAGCTGCTCTGACCTGCGCGTGGAAGTGCTCTTTGAGCTGCAGACAGGCCTCAGGTGTGTACCACTGCAGACAGGAGAGAACGGCATCTGGGATACAGGATCTTGATTCTATCTTATCTTATTTTATCTTATATTTGCTTAAAATAACTGTGGTAGTTTTCATAAAACTAAATACAAAATATTTGGCTGAGATCAAGCATCAAGAAAATGCCAACTCCCTTAAAAGGATCTTTTGAAGAACTGAAAAAACAGAATGGTAAATCCTTGTCCTTCTCTGTCCTTAACTCTTCTGTTATGCTTGAAGTACAACAGTCTTTGGGGACGTGAATGATCTTTTCCGTCTGTTTCTGCTGTGCCTGCTGCGTTTGATCTACCGTATGACTAATGTTCCTACACAAACAGAAAAGGAAAATTGCCTCAAATTCTTCAACCAAAACCTCCATACAGGCCTAATTAGACCTTTTGCATATTTAATATCAGCTATGGTTCTTATTTCCCCTCGGTGTAAGAGCACTTTAAGCATGCAATTAGTCCTGTTTAGCTTAATCAAGACAGATATTGTTAGATAACACTTTTGTGGCAAGGGTCACTTTCTGTAAAAGTTAAAAGAAAAAATGGGGATTATTATTAAAGATGTCAGCACTGAATAGGAACATGAGGTCACATTTACCTTTGAGAGAAATCCTTAAACAATTAGTGATTTTAGCAGAATAGAACTGTACATTAAATTAGACCACTATTAGCACAAGGGAAAGACATCTCACTGTGGCAGGCGCTGCACACTGGGACCACAGGGATAAAGAGCACTTACCTTGGGGAACTGGGAGATTCTTCTGTCCCTGCTCACTGGGGGAACCAAGTGCATCAGGCTGGACCTCATCCTCCAAATTCAACTAAATTCTGCCAGACAGGAGAGATGTAAAGAGAAACATAGTGTCCAGACATTGCCACAATACAGGAAAAACACCATAAAATAACCCCAAAAAACAGCTCTTACCATTCGCCACCATTTTTTTCCTTTCAGTGCAAGAGGCAGTTCTTGGACTTTATTTGCATTGAAAAAAACTCGTTTCTTATGCCAAAGGAACCACTTGCAGTGCACACTGCTGAAGTGGCAAATAGAGCTTCCTAGAGCTACAAGGCACCAACTCTAACTCCGTACAAAGACAGAGAACTCTTCACTTAATTCAACATAAGTGCTTGTAGTTTAGTCCTCAAGTGGTTTTGCAGTATTTAATTTAAAAACCTTGCTCATCATTGTCTGAAATGCCTCAGCACTGAGGACATCAGTAACTGTTAAGGGATATCAAATTTAATTTGGACAAAAGAAACTACAGAAGATGAAGCTCCCACGTTTCTTGGCACAACGTCAAACTCTCATCCAAGATCAGCTCAGAAAGAATGAAATCAGTATAGTCTGACCTGGAAAAAGACTACTGTTCACCCGGAAATGACAAATGCATTTTGATATTGACTCGAGAGGTATCAGTTCAGTTATGCAGCAAAACCTCAGGGGCTGCCACAGGAGGGGACCCTTCACAGGGCACCACTGCCTCACTGGCACTCAAAAGAACCTTTCCAATCCCAACATTCATCGTGTAGCAAAACGCAAAGGAGGACTCACCCTGCAGCGCCGATGCAGCAGGATCCAGCCACGCAAACGGCTCAGACGCTGCCGCGTGGTCATAGCAACAGGCTGGCAACACTTCCCGTCCTCCTCTTCTCATACTGCTTCAGGAAGGAGGAGTTGGAGCAATTTAACTGTACCAGGAGAGATTTAGACTGGTTATTAAGAAAACCTACTTCACAGAAAGGATTGTCAGGCTCTGGCAGATGCTGCCCAGGGCAGTAGTGGAGTCACCCTCCCTGGAGGGATTTAAAAAGCCAGAAAGATAGGGTGCTTAGGGACATAGTTTAATGTTGGAGTTAAGGGTTGGACTCAATGATTTTAAAGGTCTTTTCCAACATAAACGATTCAGTGATTCTATGATTAAACTAGCAGACAAAGAACTAATGGAGTGGGGAGCTGTTACAGTGCTAATATTATGCACAGCAGCAATTATAAAGAAACTCCTGAGGGATTTTTTCACAATTTCAGTTTGACTTCATCTCAGCTTTAGAGTCAGGATGCGCATGCAACCAAGGAGACATTCTGAATTATATAAACGTCTTTCTAGTCATTGGTAATCTTGCACTTAATGTGCTGTCTCCATGCTCTCCTTGTTCTAGTTGAACACATCCTAAGCACATAGAAATACTTGGTACACAGGCTGCTCCTTTCCTATGGGACCTTCACAAACTCAGCAACAAAAAAATCAATGCAATGATCTCAGTGAAACCTCAGTGCAGGAGGGACTGAGACAACCAAACAGAAATGTTCTAATACTGAAAGGCTGTCTGCACTTACACTGAATATACTTAATCTAAATCTCCTACATACACATAAATATACGCCAATTTACCAGAGCAACAAATCAGCCCCACGGTTACAGGAAAAAGATCGATTATTTCATAAATGCAAAGCTACTGAAATTGGGAGTGATCAGTACAGCAATCCAGATTTTCTCTTCTTACAGAGCTGAAGGGCATTCAGCTACCAGGGAGGACTGGGAACACAGTTTCTCTCTAGTGAGACCTCACCTGGAGCCCTGAGTCCAGTTCTGGGTCCTCAGCGCTTTCTGTGGACATGGAGCTGTTGGAATGAGTCCAGAGGAGGCCACGGAGATGATCCAAGGGCTGGAGAATGTCCCGCTCGCCAACAGGTGGGAGAGCTGGGGTTGTTCAGCCTGGAGGAGAGAAGGTTGAGGGGACACCTTAGAGCGGCTTCCAGCGCTGAAAGAGGCTCCAGGAAAGCTGTGGAGGGGCTCTTGGCCAGGGAGGGCAGGGACAGGACATGGGGGATGGTTTTGAGCTGAAAAAGGGGAGATTGAGACAAGACCTTATGAAGAAACATTTTCCTGTGCGTGTGGGGAGGACGACTGCCAGCAAAGCAGTGGTTGTCCCATCCCTGGAGGGGCCTGAGGCCAGAATGGAGCCCCTGGAGCAGGGGGAGGTGTCCCTGCCCGTGGTAGGGGTGGAACTGATGGGCCATGATGTCCCTTAGAATCATAGAACAACCAGGTTGGAAGAGACCCATCGGATCTTCTAGTCCAACCATTCCTATCAAACACTAACCCATGTCCCTCAGCACCTCATCCACCTGTGCCTTAAACACCTCCAGGGAAGGGGAATCAACCACCTCCCTGGGCAGCCTCTTCCAATGCCCAATGACCCTTTCCGTGAAAAACTTCCTCCTAATCTCCAGCCTAAATCTCCCCTGGTGGAGCTTGAGGCCATTCCCTCTCGTCCTGTCCCTTGGGAGAAGAGCCCAGCTCCCTCCTCTCCACAACCTCCTTTCAGGGAGTTGTAGAGAGCAATGAGGTCTCCTCTCAGCCTCCTCTTCTCCAGGATAAACACCCCCAGCTCTCTCAGCCGCTCCTCATAGGGCCTGTTCTCCAGCCCCTTCACCAGCTTCTGACCCAGTCCATGACCCTACAGCCGCGCTCGGGAGAACACTGGGAAAGGCAAACCTTATGGAAGCCTCGGAGCTCCCTTTTCCCCCTCAGGGCTCCCGCGAATGCTTGGTCGGGTCTGAGCTTCTTTCAGGGGTTTGCACGCCAGGACTTCAAACGCGGCGCGTGACGAGAGGCCGCGCCTCGCGCTCCCGAGGGGCCGCCCCCGGCCCCGCCCCCTGCCTCAGCCTCACCGCCCACAGCGGCCACGCGCCTCAGCCTTCCCGCCCAAACCTTCCCGCTCCCAGCGCCCTCGCGCCCCCGCCCTCCCGCCCACAGGGGCCGCCCTCGCCTCAGCCGCCGCCTCAGCCCCCGCCCCAGGGCCGCCCCGGCCGCTGTCCCCGCCCAGGCCGCTGTCCCCGCCCCGGCCGCTGTCCCCGCCCCGCCGGTTGCTGCGGCAACGGGGCCGCTCTCGACAGCGCTCGCCGCCGCCGCGGAGGGGTCCGTGCTGGTACGGCGAGGGGGTTGCTCTTTCAGAATTTGGAGTGTTTTCGATTTAAGCTCAAGGAGAGCTCGGTTGCGTCTAAGTAACTGTACTATTTTTGGGTTTTGAAAGTTAGGCAGAGTGTCCCTCTGAGCTGTTGGGGGGGGTTGGCAGCGCCGTGTGTGTGTAGTGTGAGCTGTGCTGAGTGGGCCTGTCCCGAGTGCCCTCTGATCAGAGTCACCAGGTTGGAAAAGGCTCACAGGATCGTGGACTCCAGCCTGTCTGCCACCAAACCTGTCCCCGAGCACCTCATCCCCCCGTGGTTCAAACCCCTCCAGGGCTGGAGTCTCCCTATGCCAGTGCCCAGTGAACCTTGCGGTGAAAAATGTTTCCTGATGTCCAGTCTGACCCTCCCCTGGTGGAGCTTGAGGCCATCCCCTCTCGTCCTGCCCCTTGGGAGAAGAGCCCAACACTCACCTCTGCAACCTCCTTTCAGGTAGCTGTAGAGAGCCATAAGGTCTCCCCTCAGCCTCCTCTTCTCCAGGCTAACCCCCACCCAGGTAAGGGGGAGCCTGGGTGGGTGCTCACCCTGCACCTCCTCATCCAGCTGTGAGAGCCTGACCGGCCTGGGATGCTGTGGGAGGCGCCTGATGTCAAAGGGGGAAGGGGCTGCTTGGGACTAGAATGGCACCTTAAACTGCGATGAAGAAGCTGCACATTACAAGAGTCACAAATATGTTCAGCAGGTCCTGAGGGTGGGTCTGGCTGGGTGCCTTTGAAAAGAACAGGGTTTTGGAAAATGATGTTGTGTTTGTCTTCCCTCTGGTATTATTTTGAGCCCCTTGCTAGTTCAGGACATGGTAATGCTTTGCTTTAACCCTGTGTAAAGCATTCCCTCCCTCACACCGCCATCTCAAGCCTTCTCTCTTTTTTATCTTTCAGCGTTTGGAGGATTAAACCAGATCAGACAATTCAGCTGATGAACAGACATTAATGCTCTTGACCATGAAGCATTCCAGCCTTCTTTCCCAGAGCTCCTAACCATGGATGTGTGCTAACAGAGCTCACCAGAGACACAGACACTGTTTAAAGTCAGTAGCTGCCTTTTTCATACATTATCCAACAGGCAGAGTCATTTTGGATATTGTTAGGGAAAAAGAATCCTTCCCAAGAACACTTAGGATGGCACACACTCGTATCTCAGCCAACCTCCCTCCCAATATAGATCCCACAAAAGCTCCTCTTGCGTTTGGACGGAGGGCCCTTCCCAAACTGAGAGAGGAGCTGCAGTCTGCAGAGCTGCTGACCCAGCAGCGGGCACTGAGGACGCTCTGCGACCTGGTCCACGACCCGGAAAAAGTGTACGAGGCCCTAGAAGTAGGTGAGTTCTCTACGGTCACAAGCTCTGACACAGTGTGCTGCCTCTCTTCCTTGTGGTACCTTTGATGGAGAATGTAGGCATCCATCCTGCAAACACACGCATTTCTAAAAACATCAGTAGTCTTACTGATGAGTTATTGTTAGAGTTGCATCACTTCATAAATATTTGCAAGATCAGGATTTAAGTTGGCACAGAAGCCAGCAGCTGGTTTGCAGTGTGGCATTTTTGGCAGAGGGCCTTGAAATTTGGGAGTTTCTTCCCTACTATAGCAATGAGAGTTTCCCCATCAGGACAAGATGAAAATTCTGATTGCTTTCACTTCAAATTGTGAGATGAAAGTTAGAATTGCTATTTTAATTTAAAGCTGAAGGTAAGAAATGTAAAATGAACCATTGTGTCTCGCAGGATTCTTGGGTAACCTGAAGACTTTGCTGCGGCACCATGACACTACTGTCCGAGAGAAAACAACAGAAGTCCTCTGTATAATGGCTACACACAACATCGGCAGGTAGGTGTAATTCCAGAGTTTACTGAAAGGTATGAGAAGCACTAGAGAGGTTTCCCTGAGAAATAAAAACAGAATTTCTAAGTTTTGGTAAGAATATTTAGTTAAGGCTGTGCATCCACGAATACAGATGACTTCTGTTATGCTTAAATCTGTCCTCCAATGTTTTTTGTAGGCAAGGGCTGTTAGAGAATGGGATCATTTCTGCCCTCACTGAGCTCTTGGATGATCCAGAAGATATCTGTCGGAAGAACACGCATCAGGTTTTTGAAATGATGGCAAAATTACCTGAAGGTAGGGATTTTTTCAGCAGTTAAAAGATTCAAATAGGCAAAGCAGGTAGGTGAATTTACCAGATTCCCTATGTAATGTCTTCCAGATTTATTTTATTCCCTTTTCCTTGAAAATCATATTTAAAATCAATATCTCACTTTCTTTAGTTTGTCTTCCTATGAGAAGATATTCTTTGGGTTCTGTTAGAAAACTTTGCAAAGTATGACTGTCAGCTTTTTTATTGGTGGTGACAACTGTCTTCTCTAGAGCTGGTTTTGCACTTCTAAAAATTTGCAAATTGTATAATAACAGTGAGAATACGTAGCCAAAACATAGAAAATGCTTTACAATAGCTCACAAGTGAAATGCCCCCTGTTAACGTAATAGGTCTGAGGAATAGTCTGTGTACTGGGC
Organism: Coccyzus lansbergi; assembly: GCA_033558105.1. Lineage (NCBI taxonomy): Eukaryota > Metazoa > Chordata > Aves > Cuculiformes > Coccyzidae > Coccyzus > Coccyzus lansbergi. The sequence goes on from JAUMJK010001345.1 coordinate 329,992, forward strand.
AGGCTGGTCCTGCTAGATCTGTTAATTGTCTTAGCTCTTCAGCAAGGTAAGGCTACCTGCCCAAGATCTAGGCTGTGTGAACCATGTGCTTAGATTTATATTTCAGAATCTTCCATCAAAAATTTTGTGGTTTCCGATATTCTGTTCAAAAATTGTTTGCCCTCAGGTAAAATTCTTAAACAACCTTGGTAATGTAAGATGTTAATGTTGGCAATTACATCTAACTTCGGATGTGACATCGAGCTGGTCATCCTGCACTCCCTGTAGGGCAGAAGAAAAATCAGTATTGCCAGAGGCAAAAAGTCTGACCTATCATAGATGCTCAGCTCGGGATGAGAAGAGTTCTGCTCTGGTGATGTCCATTTATCTCAGCAAGATAAACAAAAGCGACTCTGAGTGTATCAGTCTTTGCTTTTAATCTATGCTTTTAATTGCTTCGGTCCAGATAGAGGAATCCAAGCCGAGGATGTCTCTTTGGCTTGCCAGGTCATTGTACCTTTTACAGGCTTTCTTTATATTTATTTATAGTTTTCTAAATCTTTTATACATAAGAGAATTTAAGCTGATTTGTTACTTTTATTTCCAAATGCTATTGCTATAATTTGAGTAGTTTTCTAATCTGAACATTAGTCTTAAACTCTACTCCTCCAGTTGATGAAAGTTATAACTCTAAATTAAAATTGCAGAAGATAGAAATTATTAATAAAAAAGCCATACTATTTAAATTCACAGGGAAGTATCTTGTATGAAGAATTCTGTTACATTACTGATACTTAAGGAAGATTTAAATGAATGCTTAAAGCCTTGCTGACTGTGTGTGCATGAATTCTAGAAATACAAAGATGTATTTTTACATGCATGCAGCCCTTTTTAAAGTTCTAAATGACTGAATCCATTTGAAGAATATTAATACGAGGGGGGGGGGCTAAACAACTTTGTAAACATCGCTACACAACACCAGTTTTTCTGTCAATTTAATTTCACTGCCATTCTACAGATTTTCAAATTAAATAAGACAGGGACTTGGCTTAAGTAAATTTTAACCTGTCTGACTGTCTTTAGGTTATTCTGTCTCTTACCTATGACTGTCCTGTGAATACGTAGACGATAATAGGAACTTACAGGAGAAGGAAACTTAACAGAAGTAGATCCGTGTTGCCAGGTTTTTACAGATCACTATTAATCATTAACTGTTCATCCATACTGGCCCAGGCTCCCTCCTTAGGCCTTTTGGAACTGCATCGTTCAGTAACAGCTGCTCAGTCCCTGCTGGACCTCTAGCAGGCTGAGGCAGGGTCTCCCCCCTTTCCTCGTTTCACTGAGGGAGTTTTCAGACAATGCGCATGATACACAACTTGACTGGAACAGATTCAGTTTCACCCAGGAAACTGCCTCAGCTTTGGCGGCTCCTATACATGCCATGAGAAAAACAGATGTAAACTACAACTAATGTTACATGTGAACACCTGCCTGCTTTTAAATTCTATTAAAAAACAGAAGCTGGACAAATGCACAAAGGTTGGGATAACACTGAGGAGTAGCATTTCCAAAAGAAGCAACAATTTAGTGCAAAGAACAAATGGGCAGAAGAAAGACCAAAATAAGATAGATACATGTGTTAGTAGAGGATGGAAGAGGGAGAAGGACCAGCACCAACAGAAAAGTAAGAACACTGGAAAAATTAACAGCAAAGCCTTCACTCTGTGAAAACAGATGACGAACAAAACTTAAGTGTTTGTGAAAGGGTCCTAACAATGAAAAGTGACCTGGGCAATAACAACTGAAAAAGTAGTTCCAGGAAAAGAATCATTCAGTAGGTATGATTAATACTGGAAAAGTTTGATCAAATTTTTACCTATTATCTATCCTGTCTTATAAGCACTTAATCTTGCTAGACAAAAGTTTGAGGTGGGTTGGATGGAGCAATGGATTTTTAAGCCTGGCAGAAACTCTGTTTGGGAAGGGCCCAAGAGATAAGAGTCTATTGACTCTCAGTGTCGCCACTATCCCACCCCTGGAAAAGCACAACCAGTTGGATCTGTGGGTAAGGACTGCTGATGGATACCTTTATCCCGCTGGAACTTGTTTTGCTGTATGGAGTGCACATGATGGAAGGACAGATGGCATTCATATTGCAGCAGATGGAACATCTCTTCTGTGAATCTCATTGTTGCCCAGGTGAAGTGAAATCCCAGCTGTATTAATTCAGTTCTTTCAGGCGGCAGTGTGCTGCATCACTGATAAACTGAGAACTGAGAAAATAGATGTAAATTTAATTGCATGATTTATCCAGGTGAAAGACTAGGAGTTATTTTTCATTTCATCACCCGTCTTTGGCCCAGACCTTTTTAGTTTTAACTTTCCTTTGTCTCAGTTTTCTTATGCAATCAGATGTAAAATAGAATTATTTTACATCTGGGTAAAACAGAATCTATTTTAAAATCTTGAATCTTCCGATAGAAAACAGAGTAACTATGAGGTACTCGGAATACTAAGATCAAAACCATAAGAATTAAATTAGAGAATTAATAGCAAGGAGTTGCTATTCAGAGAACATGATAATGTGAATTGATTATTTAAACTTTATTAATTACTCGATTACTCCCTGTGCCTGTGATTTTCTTAATCTCAGTAGGAGCACATGGCAGTGCTTCAGTTTCTTCTCTCCTTCCTAAGACAGTCCTCATACAAAGAGAAATGTAACTCTTCTTCAGAAACACCCTTAGGCCTTTGTTAAAATATTTTCTCTTGTGGGTTGTCTACAGTACTTATGTTGGAAGAACCTTTCTTAGTTGAAGAAAGATTTACTTTTTAATATGAAATACCCCTTATCCACTCATAGTTGACAGTTCATTTTTAGTTTTTCTACCCAGTTTTCTTACCTTGAAGCTGAGCTCTAATGAATGCAGCTTTTTCTCATTGCTTCCATCAGTGCTCTGAAATAGCCAAGGCTGACGGGGACACACCATCTGATAGCCCAGCCCTTGGAAAAGGAACCCCAACTCAGTCTATACCCTTTTCACCATGAACCGGCTCATAGGATATTATACGTACCACTAATTAATGAACACACTGCAGACATGTTCAATATCATTTGCATTATTTATTCCTTTAAGTGGACAATTTAGATGTGGATGTTATCGACCATTTTGTTTTGAATTTCTTAGAGCCCTTGGCTGAGATCTCTTGCACTAATCATTGTACAGAGGGGGAACAAAAGTAGGAGGTTATTTTCCTGTGTGTATGTGTCTGTGTCTCTGTGTACATATGTGCTTTACAATTATCAAACATATATTTACACACCAACTTTACACTGAAGTCTTTAAGAAGTCTTTTCTATGGCAGGGGAAAGAATCAACTGACCAGAGACTTTGGTCTCTGTGATCCATTTGACATTTTCCAGTATAGTCCCACAGAGCTTCTTATGCATTCAAACTTTTGCCGGAACATTACTCCATCCAGTAGTGTTTCTTTATGAGATGAAACCTGGAGCTGAGGAATGCATCTCTTCAGTTTCCTTAACTACACTAAACTGTAAATAATTTATTATTAAATTGAAATATCAAGACATTTAGATATTGTTCATATCGCTCATCTTTAACCTTCTAATAATACAACACATTTTTTAAATAAATTAAAAACCAACAAAAATACTTTGGAGGCTATATACTACACAATCCATGGCTCCTGCTCCTTGGGAGATCTGGTACAGTATTACAGTTCCCAGAATGTATTTGGAGCAGTGGAACAGAATTGTTCCTTGGCAACTTTCACATTCAGTAACCCAGACACTAACAACAATAATTTAAAAAATTGCCTCATGGGTTTTCTTTTCACCTGTATTAAAAAAAGAACACTAACCTACTTCTTAAATATAGTTTGTTTTCTGTGAAACACCACAATATTTGGCAAAAAAAAAAAAAAGATGTAAAAGACAACTGTTTTGGTATATAAAACTCCTTCCCAGTAGAAGAAACACTGACCTGAATTTGGCCTATTCATAGATTTCATTTCATGTAGTTCTGCTGCATATTTGAAGCCTTCCAGCACAGCGAGAGCTCCTAGTCAGTCTGGAAATCACAGAACAGTTGCGCACCAACAATTCCGTTAACAGGCAAGGTGTCCATGATAACAGTAAAGCAGAAGTGTGCACATAGTCTATGCTGTGAGTCCTCTGCATACGTGACGTACGTGTATATACCGCTTGGCTGTGCCTACCAGTACTGTGGGTGCATGCCCATTCTCTACAACTTTAAGTACTAGTTTGCTTAAACTCTCCTATTCTGCAGCTTTTGGTTTGAACTCAATTTTCTCCCCAACACAACTATTCTGCTTCACACCCTGCAAGCAAGCTCATCTCTCATTCACCAGCTTTATATCTTCGTATCAGTATAATTTTAGGACAACTGGATGAAGAATTATTTCTTACATAGAACACAGTAACACTTCCACTGTAGGAAATGGAATGAGACAAATGGAATAGAAGTGCAATGACTGTGGTGAAAACACCTCCACAGAGTCAGGCCTCAATCTCTTCCTTTGTTTGTTTTTTTTTGTTTGTTTGGGGTTTTTGAGTTGTTGGGCTTTTTTTTTGTGGGGGAAAGAGAAGGGGAAAAGGGAGGTGGTGTGTTTTGAAGAGCGAGTTTTTCACTCTCCAGAACATATATTAGGAAAAAAGACATAGTGGGTTGAGGGGGCTTAAGAGGAACTGTGTGCATACATCAGATTTCCCCTTTTCTCTCCTTGGGCTACTAAGCATTGTCCTGTTTTTCTCCACTAGAAGTGGAAGTGGTTGGCCCCTTATTTTATCGCTTGAGGAAAACAGATTAAGCCCAAGGATTCTTAGCAGAGGCCAATATATTTGAGATTGTTCTGAATGATGACATCTGTCACAGCATCAAAGACAAACTGGATGTTACTGGTGTCAGTGGCGCAGGTGAAGTGTGAGTAGATCTCCTTGGTCTCCTTGTTGCGATTCAAGTCCTCAAACTGGCGTTGGATGTAGACTGCTGCCTCCTCATAGGTGTTTTGGCCTTTGTATTCAGGAAAGCAGACTGTAAGGGGGATGCGTCGGATTTTTTCTGCCAGCAGATCTTTCTTATTCAAAAAAAGGATGAGGGAAGTATTGATAAACCAGTTGTTGTTGCAGATGGAATCAAAGAGACGCAAACTTTCTGCCATTCGACTCTGTAGAAGAGGGAACAACAGCATCAACAATAGTGTTACAGCACAGCCATGACAAGCACACAAAATACGTTATCATATCTATCAGTGAGCAAAACCTGCTGTTTGAAGCAACTTTTGTTACATGCAGTGACCGTCCATTTTATCTGATCATGAAATTCCAGGAATCTTACTTCACTCATATTGATATAATACATCTCACCAGACTACTTCTTCCTTTATTTTTTTAAATATCTGGTAACTAGTGGGGGAAAGTCTGAAACTGAAGATTTAGTAGCAATAGATGTAACTTGGTAAAACGTGATTGTGTGTAAAGCTAGGTTAGCACTATAAATAAATTCACTAAATGAAAGGGATGAGTAATTCCTCAGGATTTCCCATTATGGAAACTTTCTGCTGTTCAAGTTTTTAAAAAAGCCAGAGCTACTACAGCACAATCGTAACACCGCCTCATTGGATGTGTAGGCTAGCACACCAGACAGGCTTTTTTCTTGTGTTATTCCTCCCTCTTGTATAAGGGTGAGCCTGAAAGGTACGCAAGGGCCACATTCTGCTGTGGTGGGACAACTTGTATGCTGATAGGTGAAAGCTGAGTTTAGCCGGATGTTTGACATGTTTCTGTCTGCTGCCTTGAGCAGGCAAACCCCATTTATGAATAATTTAGGATGACCAGCACAACCGTATATCTGGAAACAGCAATCCAGTGCTGCCAAGGGCGGAGAGCAGCAAGGGGCGTTGGAAGCGGATGCTCCGGTGCTGCTGCCGCTGTCCATGGTGCCAGGCGCTCCGGCATCTGCACCAGTGATGGGTGTAAACCAATGGAATCTTTGGAATAGAAAATATCCTACGTTATTACAATAAACATCAATCACGTATTGTCAAAAGTAGATACAGAAAATATCTTAACCAGGCACTTTTGCTAAGGTCAGTGTTTTCCAGCATGTTACAGCTTAGATCTTTATTTCTGTTAGATGGCATTGGCACATCAGCATTAACCATTCTCTGACTAATTTTGTATCACAGTCACACAGTGCACAGTTTTATAAGATGTACAGATGATTAATTTAGTGACTTCAGAAAAGTTGTCAGAGGAAAAGCAACTTTGTGTTTGTAAACTTTTCGTATAGCGGCATGCCTTGCCATTTGAGTGTAAAAGCAGCTGATTTGATATTTTTTATTTAAATAAGAGGAAGATAATACTGAAAAGTAAGGCTCCTGGAGATTACTGATGCCTGATTTCCCAGGGCTTCCAAATGGTGTAATGAATCAATTCATACAGAACTTGTATTTTTTCAAAGCAGTATAGTTTCTTGAAAAAAGTCTGGAATCAACTCAAGCATACGGCACATATTCTAGGGGAAGTAAACTTGAGAGGGCTGTGGCTTATTATAATAAAATGAATTATTGCATAGAATAAATTATTGTACACTTCCCAAAGGAGCTGTAAAAATGTGCTATTAACGTGGGGGGGAAATTAATCCAGGAAAAGGCATTCTTCTTCCCTGCACTGTCTTTTCCAGTTCAAGAGTCCTGAGGGGAGTAGCTGACCAGGTGTTCAGAAAAAACGTACTGCCATAATTTCGTAATTATACAAAAGTTGGGATATAAGCAAGATAATGCCAGTGCCTTGTCCAGATGGCCTCACTGGGGGCTAATTGCAAATTCTTCTCTGAGCACAAAAACAAGGAATTGGTTGCTTAAGGGAAAGAACATGCTAAGGAACAGATGGCTGCTTCTGTTCTTCCAGTAATTTTAAACATGCAAACATCCCTGGTCACCCTCTGGAACAGCAGAGGTACACTTAGCAGCAAAGAGTTCCAGAACAACTAGGAGTTTGCAAAAGGGAAGACCCTATTATCAAGATAGCAAGTAATTAGAAAAGTGCCTTGGTAAATGGAACCAAGTTGGAATGTAGTATCTCCTCACAGCTTTCACATTGAAACCTTCTGGCCACAGCTAGGAGAGCTTTGAACTTAAAAATGAAAAATTCTGAAGAGGGATACTGTGACAAATAAGGGATTAACTGACATTTGTACTAAATAATACCTAAGGACTTTCAATCATTACATTCCTCTTTTGTCATTATTTTAAAACTGGTGGGCATTTGGGGACTGTGAAAACCTTAACTAAACTAAGTACGATTTATCTTGTGTAAGCCATAAACAACGATTAATAGACATGGTGCAGGAAGGGTAATGTTTGCTTTCCAGGAAAGCTGGAAAATCTTTAAATGTCAGTAAATCTGTGAAAAACCTGTGGAAACTGCTGCTGTTTTCCTGGTGAGGCTTTTCCCTGCAGCAGTGGCTGGCATTTACCACATGCTGGTAGCTAAGGCCTATTTCACCAAATGACGTGAATTTGTTCTTCCAATATCAAATGTGTTGTTTGGAGAGACACAGCTCAGGACCTTCTAAAGCAAGTGAAGCTGAAGTAGTGGAGCAGGGGGACGCAGGCTAAAAAGGCAATTGACTCCGTTGGATGCAAACATTGTTTTTTTCCTTAAGGTTACTTACAAAAAGCAAAATTAATCTGTTCTGAAATAATGACAGTCTACAAAATAAATTGAAGGAAATACCATTGCCCAAGACATTCATAGTCAAAGCAATTCAGGAATTCAGGCTATGTTTGAATAAATGCATAAAGGGAAAGCAGAAGAATTTTGCAGAAAAAAAATACAGATGGTGCAGAAAGCAGGAGAGAGCCTGGATAAATATAACGAGAGACCCTGCTCCTGTAAAAAGCTGAGATTGAATGCTAGCTGAAAGATCCTTCCTGTCTAGCAGACCAGTAGTCCTGTTTGAGTGCTGGATCAGAGAGACTCAATTTAAAAAGATTATTGTATGATTCCTCTTTTGTCCAAAGGAAAAAAGACTCCCAAAAGAATGTGTAGGGTCAGGTGGCTGTGGGCCTGGGTGGGGAAAAATGCCAGTAGTTTAACAAGTTACAAAAAACAATCGCTTCCCTCTAAAAATCACAAAGAACTAATTATGTGTTGGAGAGAAATAAACTGACTTAATCCAATTTGCTATCTCCACCTCTTAAAGAAATTGAGAACCTTGCTGATGTAGGATTAAACTAGGATTAAACACTACCTGTTCCTAGCCTTGGCATCTCCCAGACAGGACAGGGTAACCAACAGGGAGTTGAATAGGCAGAACTGTTTTACCTTTCCGAGCCCTTTTTTTTTCATTCCTAGGATTCCAGAGTTTTCCTGGAAAATGTTGGGAATTCTAAAATGTCAAAATTATTACAGAAAGGTTGACATAGAAGGGTGAGTCCAAGTGTTCTTAGGTCCCCTGGCAGCATAGATGTGCAGCTGTGGCACTTGGGGACACAGAGTAGCAGGCACAGTGGTGTTGGGCGGATGGTTGGACTGGATGATCTTAGAGGTCTTTTCCAACCTTAATGATTCTAGGAAAGTTTTATATTAGAGGAACCTTGAATCTCCTACTTTGAAATGAGCATATAGAAGACTAAGAAACATTAATGTTAATGAAGTGGAGCCCTCGAGAGATCTTGTGTGGTTTTGAATAGGGAGATATGTGCTTATATACAAATTTTTTAGGCAAAGAATGTATTAAGTGTGAAACAAGCTTGCTTCCAGTTTTTTTAAACAGATTTGTAGTCAAACAAATTATTAGCAAACAAAATTTGTAAACTACCAGATTAATTCCCCACGACTTTAAAGATAATGTCGTGTAATCATTTATACTTACAGCTTGTACATGAAAATGTAAAACAGGTAGAGGAGGCAGCAGTTGCTACGTGATACCTTTTTCCGAGAAGAAAGGGACGATAGGCCCGACAAAGCAGTACTGCGGCATAGCCTCCCTTGACGATTCCCTGTGGAGCATTACTACTGCCTTTACAGAAAATTCCACAGATGATAACTGCATCTGGCAGTGTGAATGAGAATTACATGGGGACCTTTAGTCTTGGCGATTGTACAGGATGACAATGAAAACATTATGAATATTTTATCACATATGATCGCTATGACTGGAAAAGAACCATAGTGTTACCAAGGCTTTCTGTGGACTAGACTAGACAAAGCTATTGAACTGGGAGTATTGCTTTAACACAGTCCTGAACATTTGGCTTTGAAAATTGATCCCTGCAACTGTTGAGGTGTGCACTGAAACACCAAGTCCTGTCTGTAGGAGTATGTGGTGAGTTAAGCATTGTTATGTGGTGGCTACCTATGGGTACCAGAGGCTAAACCAGTGTTTTAATACTGCCAAAACTGGTTTATATTCCTAGATCAGGAACCAGAGAGATTTGTCAATTCTAGTAAGTACAGCCTGACACCAAACTGTGATTATATTAAGGAGAGTCCTGGAGCTGAGAGAGGAGGTTTATTAAATTTCCTGGCTGGAAGATTAGATTTTGAGCCAGGGCGTTTCCAGGCGAAGGAACAGGACTGCAGGTGCTCCTCTAGGACTTACAAACTAGAGGGAACCTAAAGACAGGATATATAGAAAGGATTTATAGAGACTTCTTGGAAGAACAGAGGAAAGGTTACTGAATTCAAGGGTCAGAAAGAGTGGGGCACTTCTTCATGAAACAGAAATGCTGGAAAACCAGCTAAAGGCTACTCCAGAGTGTCTGGCCAAGGTGTTAAAGGCTGCTGCACAACACGGGAGGAGGCAAAATCAAAGTGATAAAGAACATGTAGACTGAGTTATTGTTTGTGACTAGCTATGTGTAGCTACTGTGCAAGCTGAAGTATAGGGAAATTATATTCAGAAGACACAAAATGTGCATGTGAAATGCACCATATTTATCACTTCTCCTCCAAAGGAAAGCTCAAGAAAAAGGTATGTTCAGGAGAATAGGAGCATGGGGCACTCAATACCAGGCCTATGCCTGAATGGACAGCAATGTCAGTCAGCATTTCTGGGAAGCAGTAATAAGGATAGATTGGAAAAGAAACACTGCTGCAGCTGGCACAGGCCAGAAGAAACTCATAGTCACAATGGCCAAATAATAAACACTGCACATTATGTGTCCAGCCAGGGCAGCACAACCAGGGCTGCAGTAAACGTACACAAGATAAAGAGCATCACGGAACAGAACTCTTTACCCAAGCCTCAATAAATCATTAAAGTGGGCGGATAGCTTGTTTTTTCTCTGTAAAGGAAAGCTTGCTATATTTCAGTTTCTCAACAAAGAACTGTGAACACTCTCCTTTTTCTGCCTCAAAGGTCAACAAAGCTTTATGCTACGTAGTCCTTTTGACTTAGGAGAGCTTGCTCTGTGCTTCTCTGTGTATTATTTTGGGGTAAGCGTGCCATAGAATGAATATAAACATAAATATGCAGCTCTGACAGTGCCAGGAAACTGAGATTTCCTGAGTACAAATTAAGATAGTGCTTAACTTAATTCCAGAACTAAGAAGCAAATCAGCAGCATATAATAATACCTATGCTAGCATAGGCGGGTATGGGGGTTTATGCATTGTATAGTATTCCAAGTAAACTGCCTATATCTTGATTTTAGGAAAAAATCTAATTTAAAAACATTTTCTTGATAAAATCATATTAATTTTAAAGCTCACCATTCTTGAAAACATATCCAAAGTAGCATGAACATCCATGCTTTAACTGTAAATAGGAGAGGAGCTGTTTGAGCATCTGATCTTCTCTGTTAGTACAGAATCACAAGTCATACTCATATTTTTCCTCTTTTTAAGGCCTACCCAATGCTAAGAGCAAGGCAGGAATCCTAGCAGCCTGCCTGGTGTCTTGTCCAACAAGTCAACTTCTAGTGTTGTCTCTAAAAAACCTGCTGTTTGGCTGGTGAGCTCTTAATTAGCAGGGCTTGGATTGAATCAAGAAAGAGCCACTCTGAGAATGAGTCATACCAGAGGAGAGGAAAGGAAAACTTGCATAGTCACTGGCTTTTGCTGTCTTGAAGGGCCTTCATTTATTTGCATGGCTGCTTATCATTTGCCAGCTTCTTTGATTTCTTAAAGAAATGGAGAGTAATTTTCTATTCAGATGATTAAAAAGAGGAGGGTATGTGTTGATTTTGGTTTGGGTACCGCTTCTCTAGTCTCAGCTAGAGAATATACATTGGATAAGAAATACTATAATTAATTTTGTACCCATCTGTAACAGAGAATACTACTGGTATAGAGACTCCTGGACTTTAGCACAGAGTGAGAACCCAAATGCCTTCTGCTCCAACCACTGCTTTCCATTGCATTCATTTTAAGATCCTCTCTAGGTTTCCATGGAAATAGCAGAGAAGTGTGCTCATATTCTTGGCATTAAAATATTCATAAAAGGAGATAAGGAGATGGTTTATGTGGCAGATGCTGGTTTGCTGAAGCAGGCAGTCAAAAACTAAGCTTCTTGTATGTAAATGATCAAATGCGTAAGTGAATGTATTCTGGGGAGAACAGGCCTGGGAAGTATTCTTTGCAGGAGAGGAGGAACAGGCAGCATAAATCCAGCCTGCAGAGAACGCAGGGGTTTGTATCTGGGATGCAAAACTTCACAGAATAATGCAAAATCAAATGCTGCTAAGAATTCTACCATTAGAAGTTCACATCTTTCTCAAGGGAACAGAAGACAGTTTAAACTTCTACAGATGTACATGTTGTACTAATGATTACATATTTTAACCAAAATGTCTTCTCAAATAAAAAATGCTGTATTTCTTTAAACAGAAATTCTTGGGTTGCTGTCAACAGCCAATATATTAAAATCTTTAAGCCAAAAGTAAGATCTATCTTCTTCACAGAGAAAATCACATTTGAGCAGACCCATAAAAATCACATTAACGGCATTGCAGATTTTCCGGTTTCAAATGGGCAAGTAACAATTAACTGATTAGAAATGTACATCTAGTTGTCCTAGCAGTTGTACTATATGTGTTAGAAGGGCAGTGAACAGTACACTAAGTATAAGACCGATTCCTCTCTGAAATCTAAACACATTAACTACGTGTCATAGATACAAGCCCACATTTACACATCAGACACAAAGGTAAAGGTGACCCATGCCAGAAGGACGGCTTTACTGCCTCCCAACGCAGACTCTCACTCATCTTTTTCATCATGAATGTGTCAAGTCTGCCATTCACCCCACATATGGCCTTGCAGTGGCTGCCAGGGACAGTCTGCCGTGAGCCTCTCCTGGGCGATTGCCAGCACCGCCTGCCACGAGGCCTGGTGAGATTTATGGCAGGAGTCTGAGCACATACAGCTGAACTAAAGAGAGTTCAGTCTGCTTCCTGGCAAAGGCTCTTTAATACAAGGTGGACTATCATTACTATCACCTCTTGGCACTCCTGCCTCCCTGGCACCTAACAGAATCTTGATAAATATTCTAGGGCATTGTTTGTTCTTCTAGAAGTAGAAAAAAGATATCCTCCAATTTTCAGCCTCAAGTTTTTCAGCCTAACATTTTATTTGTGCTGTAGCATCGATGTAATACTGTTCAATATAAAACAGAGAAACTATGTAGAATTCAGCCCCTCAGAACTGCAGTGCGGATATAATAATGATCTGTTCTGTGCAACAGTCAAAAACTATTGACAAGGAAATTATCCCCATTGATGACAATCTGAAACACGGCTTGCTTACCAATTTCTATCTGATATCAGTATTATGAACCCTCCAAGCTGGCAAATACACCTGTGATCTCCTGCTGCTTACACCTTGCAGTTGTGACTGTATGTAGATAAACACATACGTGTGCACCCACAGCAGCACAGCTTATCTTTACTCCTGTCAGGAGTGTTACAATGAATTGGTATGGGGCATTTATCATATGTCTTAAAAGTATAAAGCCTGGAATTCTTCACAGACTTTTCCAAGAATACAGATTTTTTTTTTCCAGTTTTAAGACCTAAAATAGGCAGTCTGGAAAATCCAGTTTAAACTAGCAATAACCAGAAACTACAAATTATGTCACTGCCTTTTACCACGTCCATTATTTCAGCATTATTCTTTTTCAGAAAGTAAAGGAAGTGCCTTGGGCACCTGTGATAATTTTGCATAGTATCATGCTAAGCTCCACAGCAAAGGTTTGTATGTGTCTATTTTACGCTATTCAGCTTTAAAAGCTTCTACAAAAGCACTGACATTCCTTGTTATCCTTGGTTCCAGAGAAATAGTTACAGGAAAGCTTATAATCAGTGTGTCTCCGGAGATGGCAGTGGTACAAGAACATCCCTGCAGATTTCATTACCAAAAAAACCCCAGATCACCAGCTCCTGATTTTCCCATCTAAGGGAGGCGCAGTTGTTGCACCAGACAGTGGCCCTCTAGTTTGCCTCTAGATTTGAAATATACTTTAGGACAGCAATTCTGTTATCTCTGTTTAGTTAGAACTACACTCCAGTGCCACCAGTCTAGTTCTGAAGACCCAGATTCTTGTAGCGGTTTTTTTCAGTCCGTTGGATTTCAAAGTGAGAAGTTGGGGCACTTCTCAAAAGATCCATTTCCCCAAGTTCCCTTTCCACTTACTCATACCAATGTTTCTGTCAATGCATTTTTCTCTTTTAAATATTCATGTTTTGAAAAAGGAATTGAATTATTTGAGTACAGAATGGCTTTTGTATTCTCAGAACAAGGTGACATTTCTTTGACTCACTGCGGCCTTTTGTTTTCAATTTCTCGTTGAGCAGAACAGCACTGGTAACGTTTCAGAAAAGCTGCATCACCCCTTTGTACTCAGGAAATCTCCACCTAACTCCTAGTGAACTGTCACCTCAAAGAATGTTTATTAAAGGATGTTTTTGCAGCTAATGTGGATCATTGTGCAGCCGAAATCTAGAGTCAGGCTCAATCACTGCATATTTTGTGAAATTTAATGACTGAATGGGAACCTACCATGTCCAAAAGTACCATGGCCCCACACTTTTTGAACCCCTCCAGGGAGGGAGACTCCACCACTGCCCGGGGCAGCCTCTGCCAGTGCCTTCAGTAAAGAAATTTTTCATCATATCCAATCTAAGCCTCCCCTGGTGGAGCTTGAAGTCACTTCCTCTCACTTGCTACCTGGGAGAAGAGACCAACACTCACCCTTCTCCATTCTTCTTTCAGGCAGTTGTGGAGAGTGATGAGGCCTCCCCTCATCTCCTCTTCTCCAGACTTAACAGGCACAGGTCCCTCAGCTGCTCCCAGAGCCCTTGGGCTCCAGACCCTTCCCCAGCTCTGTTCCTTTCTCCACATGCGCTCCAGTCCCTCAATGTCCTTCCTGGAGTGAGGGGCCCAGAACTGAACCCAGGATTCGAGGAGTGGCCTCCCCAGCACCCAGTGCAGGGGACAAACCCCACCCGACACCGTCTGGCCACAACATGGCTGATCCAAGCCAGGATGTCATTGGCCTCGGCCACAAGGGCAAACTGCCGGTTTATGTTCATTTACTCCTTAGTCTTAGGCAAAAGAAACTAAATTAGGACAAGAATAAAAAATAAAAATCTGGAAGTACTTACACAGTTAACTTCTGTAACTGAAAAAATATTTCACAACTCCAAACTATGTAATTAAGTGTTAAAGTCTCACCTGGGAAAAGTTCCCAGTTCCTTCCACTTATTGTAATAGAGCGTCTGATACAAAATACAATTAAAATTTCACTTCTTCAAAAAGGCTTTCATAAATGCGTGCATCCTACAAAGACAGTTTTTCTGACTAAAATTATAAGCTCCAGTCCACTATAGAATTTTGGCCCTTGAGGAGAATGGAACACAGTATGTGACATAAAGACAATTTTTAAAAATCCATGAAAAACAAACAGTAAATATATAGAACATTTTCAGTCTCGCTATTAGAATATTTCCCGCGCAGAGACTTAGTGTGCTTTGCATTTGCCAAGAATAGAAGTATTTAGTAAACATACGTATTGAAAACTAAACACCTTAATCTATCAAAATAACAGCAGTCACTGCTAGTGGTCAAAGCGAGAACGGTGCATTGCCTTGTTATCCTCAGAAAGCCTTGAAAATCATACGGCAGATGATGCCAACGGGGACCCATCCAAATGTTCGTTAGTCCTTATCTATATAATCAGCAGGGGGTTGGTATCTTTAGAAGTAAATCCTGTTTTGAAAGACGTTCCAAAGAAGTGTAATAGGCCACTCTGTTAAACAACTTATCTCAGCTCTGCATGCAACAAACACCCAGAGATGTTTTTACTACACAAGAAGTGCTTAAGTAAATAACTCTTAAAGGACTTTTTTCTTATAAGTTAGGCACGTCTGGAACTCTGAAAAGCAAGGCAGAACAAGGGAGATTAAGCCATTGACGCAAGATGATAAAACCACCCAGAAAGAGCAGCTGAGATGAGGGGTTTTTAACACCAAGAGGGGACGTGATAATACAGAGCAGTTTAAGAACTGTTGTCAGTCAATGCATATAGGCTGTTTGACAACATCTTTCTGTTAAGTTCAATAATTAAAATTTCAAGAATAACACCTATCCTTTTGTATATGATGCTGTACTGTAACATTGCAAGGCTGGCCTCAGCTTGAGGAAGCAGACTCTCTAATGGAAATTGTAAAATCACAGAACCACAGGATGGTTTTCTAGCTATGAGCATTGTGTTATCTAGAAATCAATCAAAATTCCTACAGAACAGGAAAATTTCCCAATACATTATTTTCCAACGCTATTTTACATTGTTCCTTATGACTAGGTGGGCAGCAGAACAGATTGCAATCCACACCAATCTATCTGAAGGCATCATCCTATCTCACTATATCAGTGAAGAGGCAAACTGATGTGCTATATTAGGCCTGTTCTAAATTTCTTCACAGGCTATTGCTTTTTTTAAGTGCATTTCAGAAGCACTAAATCACTTGAAAGGAGCTCAATTACTATGTAATGGTGTCTGTGGTCCAAAAGAAAAGCAAAAACCCCAGGAAAAATAGCAATTGCAATTGGCAATACTTAGAAATCCCAGTTTGATTTAAACTCAGGCTTTTTCAGGGTTTTGTGTTTGCGGCTTTTTTCCGAATTTAAGTTCCCATACAATGAAATCACCACCACCGCCCCCCAATTTCTTTAAATAAACAATTAAGTAGTTCGTGTCAGGCATGCCTTACCAGAAGATGATGTTTTAGGCGTCTGCAGTATCTGCTATGTTTTCTGTAACTGGAAGAGTGGAAGATCACGCACAGATTTGGACAAGCTTTGCCTAATGGGCTGCACAGAAACCAGCTACAGAAAAGTTTGTTGCATAGATGGAAACTGTTCAGAAAGCAAATAATCCATAAAGAATATGTGCAGTGGAGAAGGAATTTGAGAAGACAGGAAGCGAAAGAGAGGGGACCGAGGAAATAATACACAGATCACCCAAAGTGAAGCCTTCTCTGCCCTGAAGCGATGGGTTGTAGGGCCATGCACTGACAGGCTGCTTCCATGCACTCCTCTGGGGAGCTGTTCTCTCTGCTTCAGAGCAGAGCAATCTTGCATTCAGGTTATCTATTCTCTTTGTAAATACGTTTACAGCTGATGGCTCCAGTGTTTCCTCTGGAATTATACGACAGTTCAATTTCTCCTTCAATACATTTTAGCCCATCTCAACTTAAACCACCACCCTCCGAGCCTGCCCACTCTCATGCCGTACAGGAGCTCCCTCCCTATCGACACTGCGCCTCTGCGCTGAGCAGTACAGCAGAACTGGGCCCTCAATAGGAAACTCAGCTTAGTGATTCAGAAAGCAAAAGACTACAGCAAGTTATTATCCCAGATCTATTTACCAACGAAGGAAACAATTGAGAAAGTGCAGGATTAATAAGGAAAATGAGTACTAATAAAAATTAGCAATTTCCTCACAGCAAATAATGAATGCAGAGAGCACAGAAGTATTCATCAGGAAAGAAAAGTACAAAGAATGAGTCTGGCTTTGCTCATTAAAATCAGTGCTAATCATGTCCTCAATCACTTTTTTTATTTGAAAAATATTGTTATTTAATTGAAACTAGCACCTACCACACAATCTGCTGGGAGTCCTTAGAGTTCCCAGGGCTTATTTCCCAGTAAAACAAAGACCTCAAATATTAAGCCACATGTATGATAGTATAAATATAATGATTTTCAATCAATTAATCATGTGTTTTACAGGACTGTTTACTACATGTTTCTTTTTTAGTATTTTTTTCTAATCTACTTGTAAGAAAAATTATAGCTGATTGTTGTAGCATCCCCTCTGGGAGTTCATGAAGTCCAGTATTTCTGACAATTTCTCCCACACTTCTATTAAGCTCAGGCTTTTCATTCCTTATCTCTGAACCAGTGTCCTCTGATAAACATTCTTACATACAAAAGAGGATCAAAAAGTAGCCATTAATAAATACCGGAATGAGAAAGAAGGCAGAAACAGGAGTAAGAATTAAATTGAACTGCATCTTACCATGTATCCTCGATCTGTTTCATCCCTGAAAAAATACAGCAGCCATTGGCTAGGAATCTGCCTTCCGTCACCTTCTCCTCACCTCCCCATAATTCTGGTATTTAACGTGACTGCATTTGGAGCAGAAATGATTCACATCCTATTGCCCTGTGCTCTGGGTTTTACAGACAAGAATGAGAAGCAGTGGGTACCATTAATCCTTACCATCTGGTAAGAATGCCCCGAGCAGCTCGTGAGCTCCAGCACTCAGGCAATGCAGGTCCAGGGCTTTGGGACACCTCTCTAACCGCACTAGAGTATCTTTCCCAAATACACAGATAACAGAACTTCCAGTAAGGTTTAGTTCTCTCAGATAAGTTGAGCTGTTCCAGCAGTTGATCTATCCAAGTCTGACTCATCTGCCTTTTGATCTGCCTCTGCTTCTGGACGTGGAGTTCCACGTCTGTGGGGTTTGCCTTTCACAGATCCTGAACTCACTGGATTCCTCTGTGAGTGATACACACAAGATTCCAGCACAAAATCAATCACATTGGAATACTGAGTAATTTTCCAGGAGGTCTGCGAGTTACACCTGTTTAGCAAAGGGCCCAAATAACAGCAGGGCTGGCACAAGGGATGAGGGAGAAGCATGTGGCAGAGGGAGCGGTAGCTGACTCATGAGTTGAACAAGCAGGAGGGAGAGAATGAGCCCTCCCTTTCTTCTTCCCAGAGTGATAAGCTTATAGATAACCTCAGCAGGCTTCTAGAACTGAATACATACAATCAATATATATTTCACCAACTGCATGCAACTCTGTTCTAATAGTCTGTGCTGTTTTTAAGGCAAAGAAAAAGAAAAGAAAACCACACCAAACCACTTTATTAAGATGAGAGATGTTAAAATGGAAGGATTTAGCAGGAACGTATTATTCAATTCATAATATAACAAAGCTATAATTTGAACTTTTATCTGTATAAATAAATACTGAACTGAGAGTATTGTTTGTGATCATCAGATCTTTTGGCCTAACTTCCATTTACCACAACAATGGTCATTTCCATCTGTTGGGTTTTCCCTGCTCTTCGTAAGAGCAGTCAGCTGTTGCTGACAATGGCTGTTTGACTGAACTCTGTCCAGAACAGCTGGGGCAACTAGTTCAGCCTCCTCCCAAAAAATGTAAGTTTTTTTTTTTAAAAAAGCTACTTTAAGTGAGTATTTATCTGCCCTACGTCTGGCTGTTGGTTCTTGGTTTGCTCTTAGGTTAGGTATGCGCCTTTACATCTGGTGCATTGTTTATTTCTTCATGTACTTCTTTACTAAGCAGGTACTTAGCAAAACAAATTAACCTTTGGAAACCTTTTTAAACGCTGTCTCAGTCTAGATTTCTGGATAGCGCTGACAGCAGATGCTCTGCAGAACACTGCCTCCGGAACATTTCAGGCACAGCCACGCTGCAGTTGGTCTTGTCAGCCTTTGATTTTTATTTTTTAACATATCTTTAATGTCCTTTATTAACCTCTCACATTTCCAATTTATTGTGATTGTTTTCCTTTTTCCCTGTACGGGTTGTTGGGGTTTTATGTATTTATTTGTAATTACTGCTTTCATTTGATCTTGGAGGAACAGCAAAAGCACAATGCAAGCTGCTATTAGAACCAGCCCTGTCTGTGTCACTGCCAGAATTCATGCTATTTGACTACCCCTAATGCTAAAAGGCAGTGTAAAATTAGCCCACTGTGACGAATCAAATGACACCCCTAGCCAGCGTTATCAGGGCAGTACTGCATAAACCTTCACACCAATGGAATTCCAACTGATCTGGGCAAATATGATGGCAAGAAATTCTCCTTGCTATGTCACAGTTGCAGCGAGAAAGCTCAGCGTGCTAGAAACACTGCTGGCATTGGCAGGACACTGCTGAAACAAAGCTCATTGTCGGCTGGCATGACACTACCCTGCGATGTTGCCTGGGCAACAGCAGAAGAGGAGAACATAAGGTGGTTAAACTGGAAGGGTTCTAAAAAACCCGAACACTCAGGTCCAGGCTGTCCTGAAGTGAACACAGCACACGCATGACAAAGCAGCATCTTACTCGATAAAATCAGTTTAGTCATAAGCATTCTGCCCTTAGCTGATGGACCGGAGGATTCTGGCTTCTGAGGCTGCTACTTCTGCTACATGGATTTTATGCTAAATCGCATTAAACTATTATCAGTAATTTATTTCTACTGACGATAAATGGTTGGGGGCTGGTTTCCATAACAAAAAAGTTATTGTAAAGTGAAATTACACCAATCAGTAAATAATGAGGAAAAGGACACAGAAGAACCAGCCTGATTGTTTCAGCCAGTTTAACAATGGAAAGGTCAGTATCCAGATTGAATATCTAAGAAATAAGTTACAGGAGTTAGTCAACTGCCTTAATTGGAGTAGTTATTCATCATCTGCTATTTTTTAAATACAATTCAGGGAAAACTGTCATTGGTTGATGGGTTCAAAATTTAACTTAGCCTATAGTAGCTTTAGAAACTGAGTGTTGATGCTCCAAGATGTGTCCCAAGAAGGAGGCTTAAGGAGTCGGTCTTGGCAGCACAAACAAATCCACGGTACATGCACAAGCTGCCTCATCCACTGCTTTTCATAGGAAAAGAAAGAATGACCATCCAAGACAGACCCCTCTTAGCCCCAGCCCTTACACCAGCTAATAACAGAGCAGCTGGGGAGGGGGGGAAATTCAGATCTGGGGAAACACAAATACTTCCCTAGTATTTTATCCCTGCTTCTCAAGATCTGAACTCAGAACCTGCAAGTCAAAAGCATTATCCTGACATGCAGTATGTCTCACTATCTTTTTCTTTTATAAATTTTAGTGTTACTTAGAAGCATGTGCAGAGTTTTGGAACAGGACATAATCCAGAATTTCACTTTGTACTGTGTGGACCCACGTTACCTTTACTTTGCTCTTAACTTCTTAGCTGAAAATATTACCCAATATCCTTGGTTCTTAAAAGCAACAATACATAGTGATTAGGAATCAATACTCTGTAACCCACTTGTTATAAGCCCATTATACGGTTGGACTCGATGATCTGGTAGGTCTCTTCCAACCTGGTGATTCTATGATATTTCTCTGCCTTGTACGTCTTTCTTTTTTTTCTGGGGGAAGAAATCCCCATCTATTTTTTACTGAAAATACCCTGCACTTCAGGTCATGCTTGCTCTAATGCTAACATATTGTCTTCAAAATAGGAGAAGAAGAATTTAGATAGCATTCTGAAAGCAGACAAGGTTTGCATTTTATACAGTTTTCTGATTATTCCTTAGTCCTTCCCTAACACTGCTCACTTTTTGACCACTATTGAACATCGAGCTGATTTCTTAGACTAAGCCGATACAACTCCAGAATCTTTCTTGTATACGCAACGTATGATAATGAGTCAACAAGCTACTGCAATGTCTAACAGTATCTTTGAAGAAGTTAAACTTCCCATAAAAGCCTTGTCACTCTGCCAGAAAAACAGCAGTTACCTAAGCACTCTCAGTATTAGATGCTATTATTTTTAGTTAAAAACACTGCTGGAGTGGCAACACTGTAATGCAAGCATAAAATTACTTCTACTTGCATGCGATTTCTCTTCCTAGCACCTGACTTCTGTTCAAAAGAACCTATTCTTCAAAGTCTCTGTAGAAATACCACATCCATCAAACAAAAAAAGGGATGATAATATAAGAAATGGAAGGAATTTTGACATTAACACCACAAACACTGCTACTGTGGCTTAACTGCAGCCCTGCCTCCAACGGGGATGGGGATGCAAAGGCTGATATGCGTGTCAACAATTGCAACGTGATGCAGGTCTGCGTAAACACACCTTCCAAAAATTTACACTGCGATATTCCAGCTTACTTGGCTTGCTCTTACTTTCATTTAACTGGGAAAACCTTGCCTTTCTTGCTGTGCATTATTATATCGAAGCCTAACATATGCCCTCAAATGGTATTAAAGAAAACTCTAATTTCACATAGTCCAAAGCTTAAGCAGTTTCTCAAATTTGAGATATAAGCTCATATCTCATTGTGTTTTGATGCTTTATTTGCTTGAACAAGTCCTCATTTTGTGGCATCACCTGAGTATACAACAATGTGATGGCATTGTAGTCTTTGATAAAACACCCATTATCTCTGCTGAAGAATCTAAACTTTATATTGTGTATCATAAAGACGAGGTGATTGGAGGACTTGAAATCAGGAAAGAAACTAATATAGCTAACATTAGCCTTAGTCTCAAACAGGAATCTGTAATATTCAGTTAATTCTAAAACCGTAAAACAAATAAGTGCAGCCTTGCTGCTCCCACAATACTGCAGCACATAATTTCTGTAGATGCGATTACAGTGACGATACACTCAGCCAGTGGTCAGGATCTCCCAACACTCCCTGTGTGACCAAGGAACAGGATTCGTCAGTAAGCACCAGGAGCTCAGTGAACAGGGTCAATAGAATGGCAGAATTGTTTCCTGATGATCTGACACGCTGAAGCTCGCACGCAGGCAGCCAAATAACACTGCCTGAACTCTAGAGGAGTTTGTAACACCATCTACCACACACTGATTACTTTCCAGACAGTGTCCGTGTCCTGGCTCTACCCCTACACCTGAGTCAGGTGACTCCCACATTCATTTTGTGTCCAGAGGCTACCGTGATTTGGGGCATTTCAAGTATTACAAGTGTTATATTTATCCAGATGCCTGTCTGCCAAATTCTTCAGTTGCTGGTTTGGACACACCAAAATGCACATATTGGGAACTCATACTGAGGCAGTGTCCCAGCATCCCTAGAGATACCATTGTCACCCCAACCATACAGAGCTCAGGTGGGTGCTGGATTGCTCTCACATCACCAAGGGGTGAAAAATTACAGAAGAACATATTTACCTAAAACAAAGTTCTGAAGACACCACCAGCAAACCCCCACTGGAGCTGTACTGACAGTAAGGATCCGCCTCCTTTGTTCCAGCAGCTCTGCTGGGCTTGCAGGCTAATTGGGCTCCCCTGCTCTCTCCAGGGCTGCTGTTCCACAGAGGCCCCTTACAGCTTTTATCTACTTTGTTGCTCAGCACAGTTACAGAAATAACCCAAAAAAAGCTCCTTTCCCAGACCAAAATGGAAATTTTCTACCTTTTTTTTTCTTTTTTTTCTTTTTTTTTTTTTTTTTTTTTACAGTGAAGTTCTTATTCCCTGTGATTAGGCAGGCTTCTCTGCCCCCTCCTAAGGAATTCTGGAAGGGTTCTGAACATAACCCTTGTTTGGCAATTCCTGGCTTTGGGCCACAGAGGGATTTGTCTCCGTATGGTACAATGAGGGATTTCCAAACTACAGCTTTTTTCAGATTCTCCGGAGACTCAGTTTGTCAGAAAGATGTTTGCCAATGTGATGTTTTACCACTGATAGCAAGATGATAAAACCACTGTGTATAACACGTATCACAATTTCCCCTCTACCCTGGCTCTTATTAGTATTGCAGGGAAACAGCTGCATGCTAGGAGAGAGAGTTTAAATACACTGTGCCCTCAAAAAGCTGACGTAGCAGGAAAGGCAAATAAGCTCTTTAAGTATTTGGTTTCAGAACAACCAAACAAAAAATAAGAACAGAGTTAAAAATCTTGTTTACTTAATAACACATTTTCTGGCAGAAACAGGCTTACTGTCCAAAATTCATATAACTAGTGTATTACAGAGGCCCTTCCAGTTCAGTTATAATTAGGCACTTGAGGGGTGCCAGGGTGACCCCAGCAATTTGTTTTGCATGAGGCCTCCTGCAGCCTGAACTGTTTGCTGAAGTTTTGCCCCTTTTTCATATGCATCTTCCTTTTAATAAGATGCTGTACTAGACGATAACCTCAGAAAAGCCTAACATTTCATTTTTCCAGCCATTTGCAATAGTTGCAAGAGAGTAAAACTTACCTAAATCCATTATCTGCAAGTAGTTTTCCTTTACCATTCATGTGTGTAAAGAGATTGAACTAGGGTCATTTTTAGAAGCAGATATGTCCAACCTTTGCTTTGTATCTCAATCTGTTGCCACTCCTGACCTCCTTCATGTTTAACTCCTTTCATTTACTTTGGTATCGTATCTTTGAAGTGCCTTTCTATTGGCCTAGAACCCTGTCCCAGGCGTGCGCTGCAGAACAGAACTGAAAGCTGCCCAGCAGGACGCTCAGCGGCTCTGAACCAGAGCAGAGAGCACACCGAGGGACAGGGGGGAGTGCTGCACAGAGACTGAGAGACTGCTTTCCAGGGCGAAAGGCAGAGAGAGTACAGTTTATTTACATTCCCTAGCGCACGTTAATTTAAGGAGAAATTAAGGAGAGACGAGATACTTCAATATTAATAGGGAACTCCTCCCAGGGAAAGGATACAACATGTAAGAAGGCAAAAAAAAAAAAAAAAAAAAAAAGATCACTTGATAATTTAATATTATCAAAGGCCAGAGATGACATCTTAATATGTAACAGAAGACAGAATGGGTCAATTGGTTTTCATGGCTCTTAGCAGCCAAGACAGGTAATTTATTTGATACAAAGGAGAAGAAATCAACGTGGGATATAAAAACCTAATCCAGCCTTCTCAGAGTGCTGGTCAGGAATAATAATCTTATGATAAATCACTAGCATTCCAAAGGTATCGTACAAACCAATCTTGCAACTGTGTCAAAACAAGAGGCAGCTGTTACCAAGTTGAGTCATACCGACTGTGTGCATGGAGAGATAAAGCTGTATTTATTACATGGTAGGCAGGGAAAACGCGTAAGAGATTGTAGAAATGAAAACAGAGACAGATCACATTTGTGGATAACCCTAGATAAGCAGGAAAAATATTGCTAGAGAGAGTGACAGAGGAAAGAACGCAAGGCAGAGTGGGGAGAAAGCAAAGAATCGTATTTTTCGCTACCTTATTCTTTTGCAAGCAGCTAAATACCAGATATGCTGAACAGACAACTCAAAATATTGGTTTGGCCAGAACTGCAAACTGCTACCTCAGGTGATTTTGTCTCTGCAAATGATGTTACACAGAATAAAGAGCAGCAGGAAAAAGACAAAAGGCCTCAAAAAATCTTGCCTTCCCTACTTCCATTTGTTTCCAGGCAATATAAAGTTTAACTTATTTTGCCCCTTAAAATTACACACAAGTAAAAAAATGTCCACACAACTGACAGCTTAGGTGTTGATGCTCTCCCTTCTGCACCTTGCTGGCACTGCAGTCCTCCCACCCCGAGGGAACTTGCCGAATTCGCTCCATCCAGGACCCACCAGCATGCCAAACTCACTCATTTTTCCTCTCAATCTTTACCATAGTTGTCTATCTTTATTTTTATGCGAATTCAATAAAGACAGAACTCGCACATAACACACATCCACTTCTGTGAGCAGGAAGCACAGGAGTTATCCCATTCACATAGATCATTCACTCAACTTTCACAATTTGTAAACCAGCCATGTTCTTCCACACTCTGTCAAGTGGTCAGGGGTGTTTGGCAGTGGACTAGTTTCATTTAATAGTTCTCTTCACCACAGATGCTACAGCAGGACATGTTTTAGCCTCGGCGACACTACTATCTGCAGGGCTTTCTCCCCCCCTCCCACGTCCAGTCTCAGTGCTGCAGTTGGAGTGCTCTGCCCATGCAGGTACTTCTCACAGTTCAGCTAACAGAGCTATTTCACACTGCACTGTGTGCTCAGTGCACTGAGAACACGCCATCTCCACACAGGAAAATGATGGGTGGGTATCTGGATAAAAGCATACCAGCCAAAAGGAATCTGGGTTTTTTTCTGATTATACAGACAGGTTCTCTCTGAAAAGCTCTCAGTGTGCCTCTCCTTTTTGCCACACAAGCAGAGCTTCAGGAAGGTGCCCATTCTCACATATATTTCACCTGTGGGCAAATACTTGGACAGTGGCTGCACACACATGGAAGCTGATGGACGATAAAAATCTGAATTCCCAGGCCAAGTACCCTCTATAAGCAGTAGTGCCACAGCCCATCTGATTGCAGAAAAGGGATAAAAAGAGATCATAGGAGATTAGCCCTGCAGGCTGTTAAAATACTACGTAAAAGTGGGCTTCAATGTCACTTTGAAATATCCTAGATGCTTACTTCATTTGATTCTAGATACTGGAATAAAAATAAACATCTGTAAGGACTTTGCAGAGGATATTCTTTTCTTTTTCCCTCGGGGTTAGTTCTTTTGCGTTTTTAAATGCGAAGAGCAAGGCAGGAAGAGTCTAAAGAGACATATAGAAGATATGCTTTTCCTAAAAGAGAAGGAACCGGGGACAATGCTTCTCTTATGTCGGGAGGAGGTTAGTGAAACAGAACCAGAGAGAGAAATCTGTTACAACAGGAAGGCACTAATGCCAAGACAAGAATCTCCAGGCAATGAAGCCAAGTCTGCGTGTAGGACAGCAAACGGTGGATCAGTCCATGCAGCACAGCAAAGGAAATGGAAGGGCAGTGGAGAAGCTGTAAAATCACCCCAGAGGATAAGAATAGGGAAATATATGAGATAAGCCGCATCAACAGCGGGGAGCCAAGTCAAAGTGTGCTGATATGGATTAGTGAAAATATCATATTTTTGCAAAAATCATTTCAGGGAGAATTCCATACTCATAGAATCACCTCAGACACTTGGAGACAACGAAGACGGCGCAACGAAGCGCAAGACAAACCTGACAAAGTTATGAGAAATTAGGAAACAATCATTTAGAGTATGGGTTTTTTCTTTCTTAGAATAAATGTCTATGGTTTGATATTTCTCATGCCCTGGTATAACTGCATCTCAAACTTGTCACTTAGATGCCCTCTAGTAAGAAAAGCCTTTGTAAAAGGTTCTGTATTCATAATGCATATTGCATTTGCAGCAGAACTCAAACACTCCCAGAAGGTTTTACCAAAATTCAGCTTAGGTGAATATTCTTGACCACAAGTTATTTTCCCTTGAAGAACCACAGAAAGTGCATACCAAAGGGATTCAACCGTATAAGGCAAGCTCGTAAAACAAAGGGAGTATTTTTGGAAACTATTTTGTAGTCTTGGTTCAAATCTAGTATAATTGCTTCTCAAACTTACCACTTAGCTCCCCTTCTAATAAGAAATCTTTTATAAAGAAACTGCATTATCAACCAAAAATACCGACAAAGGCATTAAAAGTACAAATAATTTCCCATCACTGCACCAATAATGATAAGAGAGGGTATAAAGTGATACATAAAGAGCTCCTTTCCGACATGCCTGGGGTGCGAAGGCAATAGTTTCACCTGTTTTCTTCAGCGATGACCTAGTCCTACACCGTCTGAGAGGGAAGGATTTTGTTGCTGAACCCAGACCGGAATAAAAGAGACTTTGCTGAGAGATACAAGAATAAAAACAAACAGGGAAACGTAAAGCCCATTTCTGTAGTATGGTTCTACACACTTGGTCCAATATCGGTTTCTTTTTGGTTTTTTTGATCTGGCTTGGAAGGAAGCAATTAGTGTCCTCCTCCAGCTCTACCTCAGTGACCGCTGGCAACCCCGGACAGAGAGCTGCACGTAAAGCGGTGTGACACCCGTACCCGCGCGAGCGAGTGTCACCCAGACGGAGCATCTCTGGCACATTCCCACACAGTGCACTACGTCTGGCTGCAGATACAGGAACTTTAACACAGACACGTGTGCTACACAAAAGCAGGGAAAGCACATCTGATAAGGAGCAACAGGGCTGATTAGTAATCCTTTTCCACAGAGGACTGCCAAAACCAGACCCTTAGGCCTGGCTGAAAGATCCCCTTCTGTAAACTTAAGTTAAGGTAGAAATACCACATAAGCATTTCTTGGAATCATTTCCTCCCAACACCACCTGAGTAATACACCTGCTGTGAAAGAACAGGGACCTGGTGGTCGGGAGCACTGACACCGGTGAAGGCACTGCCCAAAATGCCAAACACCTGGACACAGGCAAGGGAACACTAGGGAAGCAGAAATGTTTTAAGGTTAACTTTCTGATTTTACAGCATAGATGTTCATTCTTCCTGAACGGCAGCTGTTTTCAAATATAAATACCACATGTTTAGGAACCATGAGATGATAGAATGGTAATGAGTTCCTGCCCACAAGCTCTTATCTCTAAAGCCTCCCCTTTTATAAGGCTGTCAAAAAGTAAGTCCAAATAAAACCCTATAAAGGCTAACTCAGGCAGATGAGGGTGCTAGAAAACACAGTTACATGTGCATACGCGTTCATGTATTTTTCCGTAGTTACTGTATTCCCGTGCTCTGAAACCAGAGGCTAATGGCATTGGACAGAAATAAACAGAAACAGGGGCTCTTTAAACAAGGCAAATCAGTCATATATAAACAAAAACAGTCAAAAAAAATGTTAAACCTAAAAGTTTCATACTTTTAATTTAAAAACTACCCGATTTATTGTTTTTTTTAATTATAATCCCAAAAAATTCAATTGTGGGGAGAAAAAGTTACTTATTTGTGAAAAAATGGGGAGAAAACAGTTACTTATTACTATTTTAGCTTCAAAATTTCCTACGGCTTGCAAATCACTGTGTCCAAATTGCCCATCCCTGTACATCAGGATGTCCCTGCTGTCTGCTTTTAAGCAATGGCTGGAGTAACACTTAACCAGGTGAACATTTAGCAAAAATATCTGCTGTCACACTAAAAGAACCTCCCTTTCTCAAAGGCAACATTAAATAAATCAATAGACGTGTCCAGCGGGGAAAATTATCCAAATAAAGCAATCGGAGCTTCTGGCTTTTCACTGCAGGCTGGAGCGGAGGGGAAGGCAATCGCACGTGGGGCTGGGATCTGCAGGGTTACCGACTGCCTGGAGAGGGTAGGAAGGCAGGGGAGGAAAAGTGCCAGATCTGGGGGAGAAGGAAAGGGAATGAGGAGCAGGAGGAGCACTTACTGTTTGGTTATCTTCATACAGCTTCAAGTCATATCCACTCAGCTCCACACAGAAAATTATTGCTGTAACCCCCTCGAAACAGTGGATCCATTTTTTGCGTTCCGATCTCTGCCCCCCCACATCCACCATTTTGAAAGTCAGCTCTTTGAAAGTGAACTTATTTTCTACAATCCCTGTGGTCATGTCCCGGGAACGCAGAATGTCTTCCACCGTTGGGATGTAGTCCAGGGCTGCAATCCTTTCTAGGTCATTTAAGTAGTACGCAGCATTATCCTCGAGGTGGTACTCGTTGGAGCGGCAAAAGCACTCCTGCACACCCGGGTCTGCCCAGAGCCGTTTCATGACTCCCAGGAGCTCTGGGGTAATCTCGCCTTTGCTCTCTGCGGGGCCTGTCAGGGCAAAAAGCTGCACAGCATCGTATGCTCTGTCAGGGTTGTGAAACTCTATCTTAAGGGTGGCTAGAGCCCGAATGATCCGTGTGAGGGAGTCAATAGCATTATAGATAATCAGAGGTTTGTATTCCTTGCAAGCCTCCAAGTTGAAGCCACCACTATGAATGATTTTCATCTGCTTTACAATAGTGCTCTTCCCAGAATTGCTGGTGCCCAGGAGAAGGAGCTTAATCTCTCTCCGTTGTCGCTGACTTTCAGAGCGCAGGTGGCGGTCAATCCTACGAGACCGCCGCGCTGCCTCTTTCTCCTCAGAGCTTTGCCGACATCCCATGGTACAGCAGGCAGTTATAGAAGGGGAAGGCTGGAGTTTGTCTCACTGTCTGTGTTCCTGAAAACGATCTGTGATGTCTTTCAGTTCTTAGGCCAGGTACGCCCTGAACCAAACAAGGTGCCCTCCGATACCTGACAGTCCAGGCTGCCTGTCCCACCTAATTCAGTCCCAGCAGGGGGGCAAACACATGTAGATGTGCAAATAGAGAAATGGTCTCTTCAGCAGATCTCATGGCACTCCCCTCTCCAGTGCACGAACAGTGGCACATTCCTGTTAATGGCAGGATGCTTCCCTTTGCCGCAGTTTGGCTCTAGCCATCAAATGCTCTTTGCTATTCCACATAATTATTTTGCTGCCTTCTGTCCCAAGGTAAGGAGCTGCACTTTCACTTCCTTGCTCTATCCCTTATCTCTTAGTGGTATTTTCTCGTTACTGTAGTGATGCCGCTAGATAAACCTGGAGCTCTTTCCAACGGTGCTGTACTCGCTTTGTTTCTCTTCCCCCACTTCTTCAGCTGATCCGGTGCAGCTCTGTAAGTCTGTGCTTTCCACCTGCCAAACAATGAGAGAAGACATGAATGAAATGAGAGACTCTGCTTCCTTGCTGCAAACCACTCGCTTTCTCCTCCTCTTCTAGATTTCTAAACCTTTTATTATTCCAGATAGAAAATACCTACAGAAAGCAGAAATCTAAAACCCCAGCAAAAACATAGGGACAGTTGAAGCTGCAGACCTAAGGAAACGGGGCTTCTGAACAATAGTAAATCATATCTCCCTTCCAGCCTTCTGTGTTTTATTATTTAAACCTACATGAAAACAAACAGTGCTGAGCTGTGCCCCAGTTTCTCCCTCAGCAAGAGCTTATGCAGTCGCTTTTCCTGCACAGTCCTGTTCTGGCTGGTTTTCCTCAAGTAGAAAATGAAACAAGCTCACAACTCCTTTTCCTAGTTTCCATTTATATCGATGTCTTCTGCTTGGACAGATGTCCTCCTGAGGTTTCATTCATAGTTTCTGGTTTGTCTGCAGTGAACATATAACTAACTAAACTAGGAACCACAAAGAGGTGATTAACTTTGCTCCACAATTTCATAGGAGGGAGCGTTACCGATCTTTACAGCTACAGGTGTGGATCTCTCTTCCCTTGGAGAACAGCCCTGGTAACCATAGTGCCTGCATCCTGCTCAGCCAATGGAGTGACCCACCACCACCTCAGGCTTTGTAAGCTCCATCCCACAGCCAGGCCAAGCGCTGTTAGCCTCATTTCTTCTGTTGGTACAGGATGTACAAGGTGAATGCTGTGTACAAAAAGCATGGGAAGTGCCATCCCAAGCAAGGGCTGCCAGCTTCTCAGTGGCTGTTAGACTGATTATTCTTTCCCAACTCATCCCACACTCTAGGATGTGTCTCTGGGTCTGCAGCTCTGTAACAGCTCTACACTGGCATAAGGCAGGTTCTTGCAACTGGATCCCTCTCCAGCAGCTTCCCAAACTTATATGTGAGGGTATCTGGAGGTGTGAAACGCAACTACATGGAAGGGTAGGAAGGTGCAGTAATTACCGTTAATCCCTTAGCATAAGGGAAGGGCGTATAGAGGCTGAGCAGTTAGTAGATACAGGTTTGTGTATTCGTTCCTGAAGTTTCCTGGAATGTTAGCCTGGCACAGGTGAGCTTGCAATCACTCCCCCCTTACATACTTTTACTCATTCTATATTTATCTTTAAATCCCTTCCTAACTCTAACCCTGCTTAAGGGAGATACATAGTTGAGCCAGTGTAGACCTGGATAAGATTCACAGCTATCAGGATGGGTCAGTATGGCTCAGGACTAGTGTTGGGGTGTGGAGGAGAGCTTTAATCTTCTCCAATAAAAATATAAAAGACAATTGTTGAAAACAACTGCAAAATTGCAGTTGGAACTCTGACTCAAGTGAACGCTCAAAAAAACAACCTATGAGGTAAACTGATCAAAAGGTGCTTCAATACCCCTCTCATTCCTGTCTTTTCTTAGATTCCCAGGACACTTGGCATGTGTGCTTTCCAAATAGCAGCTTTAGTAAGTTCTGCAGATTTCCTGCACGGTACTTCAGCTTCCTAGTCCTTATTTCTCCTATTCATACCTGCTTTTTCTACATGAGTCTTAATATCAGCTATATTTATCTTGCTTCCCTTCACACATTGGAAGGACATTAGCACATGGAGAACAGATTAATCAGCAGAAAATTTTAAAAATAACATGCATATTAATAGAATATAATAGAAATAATTAGCACAACTTTACTTACTCTAATGCATCAAAGATATGGAAAGGAAAACCCTCCAAAATGAGGGCTTATACTTTTGTCTAATAATGGACTTTTTCCAACAGTCGTAAGAGGTGAAAAATAAGAGTTGAGGAAGCAGTTTCCTAACAAGTAACATTCCAGCCACGCAGAGAGAATGAAATTACTGTATTGGGTACCAGGCCAAATTCTTATTTTCATGATAAATAATTAGAGTTGGCTCTATTGCTCACACTCATTCTGCAACATTCAGAACATTTAAAGCTGTTTTTCCTTTAAACCATCATCATCAGAGGCTTCACATTCATGTCACTGAGAGGACCACTGGTGGGATTCTTTGCGATATTACCTTACATTTCAGTGATCAAAGATGAAACCTTCTGCAGAAAGCAGATACGGGGCTCCCTCTGCTCTCTTTATTCAAGTTTCATCCTTAAAGAGGTACCTTGCTAGAGCCAAAGTACTCCAGTGATTCTGATGAGTCTGGAGGTCTGGTGCCCAAGCGAGAGAAGCAGACCTTTTGTAAATTTTATGTTATTTGACTCAACAACCACTCATGACAAACAGTTTGGGAGGAAGACGCTTTGAAAACACAATCATTCTTTTCAAACAGCTTGTACATTTAGTAGAGCGTTTCCTATCACATATTTCCACAACACACAGGGAAGCATCATTCACATCCTGGTGCTTTACATATTAATTATTCTGCTTGCAATTTATTAATATGTTTAACACAGAAAAGGAGAGAGCAGCGCCTTCTTATTGCAGGGAAGGTCACAAGTACCTAAACACTGTGGGAATGAGGAGATGCTTCAGCAGCACTAGAATAAGTCTCGCTCCTTGGTGGTGACCACTATCTAAAGCACACTGCCCAGACAAAACTCAGCATAGAGACTCAATCCCAGGTTCAGGGAAACCTAAGAAATTGTAGAGCAAACAAAGTATTCCATATAAGCAAAGCATCCAACTCTGCTCTTATAAAGACAGATTTTGATGTTTAGTTAGCGGCGTTCAAGTCTACACCTGCTTAGCTGAGGTGCAGACCACGGCAGAATATAAGACCCCATTAGTTATTTTTCTGCTAACCACGTACACACTCCACTTAGTTCAGGGAGTCGGAAACATAAATCCTATAAAGCAATAATACCAAAAGACTTGGCGTTATTTAAGCAGTAATTATTTAAATTGTGACCTGTTTCGGTAGCATCCACAAACTAGCGTGAAACAGTGAGAAGCATCAACACAACCAGTACATAACACCAACTGATTCCTGAATGAGCCAAAAATACAACAACTCTATTCCAAGTTGCATTGCTGAGAATTCGGAGCAGTGTCAGCGACTGCACATGGAGCTGCCTGCGCTTCACAGCAATTCAACCCAGACCACAGTCTCCCACAGCAGTCATTGTAGAGGTGACCCTCAGGCTTCCATAAAGAATGAAATACTACAAGAACATTGCAGCGGGTGTGCAGAAAATCCTGGCTGCTAGACAAGGGTGAGGAGAAACAACACGCAGCAGCTGCTGTAGGGACATACAAACATCAGACTCATTTAAAAATGTGTAATGAAGCAACAAACAAAATGCAGCACCCACTCAGTGTTTTGTAAGCACCTCAGGTGATGACAGCAGTGCAGGTTACATCTTCATTAGAGCCGCTGCTCAGCTTTTATCATGGGGTTACTGTAGTCCTTCTGTGGGTGATTTGCGAGCCATGACTTGCACACCACAAGGCTGCATTTCCGTGGGTCTTACAGACATAAAAATGCTGGCAAACATCAGGTTTGGTCATGACTATAGAGGTGAATTCCCTACTGCTCATTCAACTTTGTTGCACACAACACCTTAGGAAACAGTGGGGGAAGCGCTGGTAGTTATCATAGCAAAAGGAAGTTAAAGAGGGATCTGAAACATGGTAACAATAGCCGCCTAAAAGGAAGTTTCTCTGCCTGTGGGTACAAGGTTACAGAAGAGAGCAAAACCCTGCTGTCCCAGTGACAGGGACAAGATAATCCGAGGTAAAAAAAAATCAGCCTCTGTAGGAAAGGCCTAGGAGCCTGGGCACAGATAACAGTCTCCCGAAGACAAGTAGTTTATTTAATGTGATAGGGAAAAAGCAACCGGTGAAGATTCAAAGAATGAAGCTTGAGGCTAAGCGAGAGACAAGGAGACGATCCAGTAAATGGGAACCGTGTAAACAGTTCAAGAATTTTATCACTGATGATGGATAAGAAAGAATCTTTGAGATGCCATACAGAAATAAATCAGATGAGAGGCAAAAAACAAGGCGAAGAATCAGAAAGTAAAGTCACAGAAGCTGAGTAAGATTTCTCAGGTAAACTGATAGGGCATATAAACAGGAACCAAGAAACTTCTGTGTCCGTGGAAAGAAAGAAGGAAGGAAGAGATAGTGATAGGGGACGGAAAAACAAGCTGAGGAGAGCAGATGGGCACGTCTCATTGTATCACATTGGCAGAAATCAGCGGAAATGTACAGAGAAGACAAAAGGCCAGCAGGAAAGGATTGACTCAGGAGTTGTGAAGATGGGTCTGCAGGTATGGAAATTAATTACCTTAGGGGGAGGGGAAAAGAGGGGAGAAAAAAAATCCATAGTAGAACAAGTCAGCCGGGCGACCAGATTTCCTCCAGAACGGCTTTGCTAGAGAAAAGACATTGTGGAGCGTGAATCCAGGCCAGCAGTTGGCAGGACAGAGCCTGCAATGGGAAGCACAGCAAAAAGGGTTGGAAGAGGAAGGCAAAATGCAGGAAGAGGTTTCAGTAGGTGATCGATGCTGAATTCGCAGAAAGGCTGGGAGAGGCGTTGACCGGCAGTGTGACAGTTAAAACTGGGAGCTAAGCAACAGAGAATGAATAACGCTTCACAGAAATCAAAAGAGCCTTGGTGAATGGAAAAACAGAAAAACAGACCTAGGTTGAATGAGTGTGAGGGAGCAGCCAGGCATCAGCTCGAGATAAAGTCAAAAAAGGAAAACAGGAGATTCACGCGGAGAAAGAACGGCATGAGGGACCTCAGAGACAAAGCTCAAAGAGTAAAGGGCAACGCGATACTGGAAAAGCATCAAAAAACTGGTCAGAACGGGAAAGAGTAGGTGAGAAGAGCAGGACTGGAAGAAGAAGGTTGGTAACTCTCACAAACATCAGCCTCACAGCAAAGCATTAAAGTGGATTAAAAGGCCATTGTTAACACAACAAGAGAAAGAAAGGAAGAAAGAGTGTGAATATCAGCTTAAGATGCAGGGCTATGATCAGGGATAGGTTTGGCTAGTGGGGTAGAGAGCGATTTCCCAGCCTTGGGCCACATGCAGAATTCATCATATGAACCACGTCAGAACGTATCTACATCAGAACAGCAGGTTTCCTAGGTTCCATCTTAACAACTTCAATTACACACGATTTTGTCCACAGATGAGGAGTGGAAGAAGTATTAGACTGCAGCCCTGGGGGAGGGAAGAAAAGAAACCTCCCAGGAGGCTAACCAGAATCCACAGTGTTCTCTGAAGTGTGACTCACGGGAGAGGACGCGTGTGCTACCAAGCAGAGATTACAGCTGCAGCCTACGCCCAGTCTCATTCTGCTTCTCTTTTGGAACTCAGAAGCTGTGACAGTTACCATCCTGCTGCACGGAAGAGCTTCAGCAGGGACAGCTCAGACAGCGCAGCCACGGCCGCAGCCGCTCACCAGCCCAGAAGACCTCTCTCTATAGATGAATAGGAAGAAAGCGGCCCACGTTCTGGCAGGAAACTGCTTTAGACCCCATCAAAAACCAGGCGCATTTCTACTTCACAAGACATAGCCCTGCAGCCAAGACACATATAATTCCTTACCTCTCATCTCCAGGAAAGTGCCTGGTAACATGTCTTCCCACCCCTACCAACAGCACAAATGAAGGCAGTAGCTGAAGAGCTCACAGCTGACTTAGCTTTCAGCCCAACCCACCCTAAAGCGATTCCAATTTTGTTTCAATTTCTTCCAGCTGGCAGCAATCCCATAAAGACTCAACACCACTGACACACACGCTTACTAGCAGGCTCTCCTCCCAAGGTAGATTTTGTACTAAACAGTTCAGGAAGGATAAAGCAAACTGCATCATCTCTTTGCCTGTGGAAGGCTCCACGCATTAGGGAAAGCCAGTATAAGTTCGGAGTAGTTTTGCTCTTTGAGAGACACCGTAAGGGCACAGAAATACCAAACCCAGACAGTAGATTGTTCCCATAATACCGATTTTGTCTCCTTGACTATTCTGAGCCCTGGATTTTCCTTAGTTCTTATGAATGAGGTACAGTTTTGGTTTGTGTTTAAGATTCTCGTTTCTGCCATTAAGGTGGGTAAATAGGTGTCCTGTACAAAACTAATTTTAACTATCGCTCCCACTCTTTTCTGTTGGCTGAGGAGAGAGCTCATCCATAAGGGGGACACTGCTCTCTGCTATCAGAAGACACAAGTAGCAAAGCAATGCGAGTTAGTCAGAAATACATGAAAACTCAGGTGCTCCTAGTCTTGATCTGAACAGGATGAAACGGTTGTCTGCGACCCAGCCTTCACCATAGAGTCGAGGTGAAGCTGCCCAAATCCCAGCGTGAATCACAACAGTTTCCAGGTATGATCACCAAAAGGCTGCAGTATCAGCAGCTGTTGTGGGTTTCCCTGGCTGCAGGAGTGCGAGAAGGGCAGAGTTGCCAGGCCAACAGCACAGGGAAAGAGGCTCCTCTGTTCACAGACCACAGTCATATCCTCTGCAAACATTTAATTTGAGTTTATGACCTGCTTGTACTGGCAGAGCAGTGCTACAGCACAACCGATAACTCGGTCCTTTGTCTGTATGATGGGCTACGACTTTATCGCTGTTTAGAACCGCAGCGTATGATGGAGAATTGTAGTTAGCAGGGTTGAAGTCATAGAATCATGAGGTTGGAAGAGACCTTTGAGATCATCACCACCAACCAGCTACTACTAAATCACGTCACAGATTCCTACCTCCTCTTGACTCTTGATAGCCGATGCCTGCATTTGTTTAGCTATTTGCTCGACCTGTGAACTCTGAGATTATACTGGGATAACAAGATGCACAGATGTGCACAGCAGCCTGACGTCCTGACACATCCAAAACAACTGCCGATCCCTTGAATTAATACGTCGTTAAAATTATCAGCCCAGATTTTGTCCCTGTAACTTAAAAAAACTACATCGAGCCTTCAGTATTTTTGTGAATACGCTTGCAAGAAGCAAAGCTGCCACACCTATGTAGTCACAGCCATGAGGCAAAGGTCAGATTTGCTTTTGGGAACACTCACAGCAGGAAACACAATCAGCGGCCTCGCGCGCATCTCTTCAGGGCGCAGAAATTATATGATAACAGAACAATTGCTCGCATTTGAAGGAGGCAAGGCTTAGAATTGTAAATACCAACATAAATGTCACTGCAGTACAAAATAAGGAAAGTTTATCTGTTCGCGGACACGACTAGTTCGAAAAAGAGGTTAAAACCATGTCTGAAATGGCTGATTTTAGTGAGATTCTATCATCACTGAGCAATCCAAAATGAAAGCTCTGTCGGTTCTTAGCAATTGTAGGATTATAAATATCTGCCTGTTACAAAATGGCTTCTGTGGTAGCGCCCTGACACTGCCAGATGCGAGCGGCCCAGCACAGGAAGGTGTCTCAGAAGGAACACGGGTATTTTGTGGGCCACCATCAGCTCAGCGGCAGCTGAGGGAGATGCTCCAGTGCGGCAGTGTTTGTTCTGATCTACTGCACTCTGGAATGGATTTGGTTAGCGTCGTCTGCGCTAATTTACCGATGGATTTTAGTGCCTTTAGTGATACAGAAAAACTTTTGTGTACTATTGGTTTGACTCCTCTGCCGTAGCATAAACACTAGGGACGGTCAAACCTTATAGCCCAAGCTCTCTTTCTTCTTTAGACATCCAAACCGAAACACCCACCCTAATTCACATATAGGTATAAGTGGAGATTACATTTCCCAATCCAATCACATTATGTTAATGCATTCCAAATACTTGGAGCGCCCAGTGACGGGACAAGGGGCAACTGGCACACACAGGAATACAAAAGCTCCACCTGAACATGAGGAAAAACTTCTTTCCTACGTAGGTGATGGAGCAGTGGAAGCAGCTGCCCAGAGAGGGTGTGGAGTCTCCTCTGGAGACACCCGAACCCTGCCTGGAGGTGCTCCTGGGCGGCTGCCGGGGGTGAGCAGGCGTCGGCAGGGGTTGGACTGGCCACCCCGACCCTTCTGGGATTCCATGTGATTCTGTGATCTTGACTTGCACTGGGAAATATCCAGAGAAGACGCTTTGTATTTAAAGAAACAATCTCATCATGCAAATCACATTGTTTTTCAGAAGGATGTTTCTTTAGATGATACCTTAGTGTCCTTTCGAATCACACAAATATTCTTTTTTAAAGGAAGACGTGTAATAACCACGCACGTGCCCCACCTAACCAGCAAGGCCACCCAGAGCCACACAGCAGGCTGCTTCTGTTGCGGTGCCACAGAGCTTTCATCTGGCTTGATGGCACTTCAGTCGAGTTGTGTTTTTCCCTTCCATAACACAACTGTGTCAACAGTACTGGTGCATCAACCCTTGATAAGCTGTCGGACTACATCTACGTGATGCGTTTTGTGAAGATAAAGGTAGTTATTCCACACTGTCTCAATAAGCTTTGAAAATACAGAAAGCAGGCGGATGAAGTAAGGGTAGAAACACTGGGACTGTATGCTAGAACCCTGTCCGGGGAGCAGGGCAGAACGGGATAAAAGATTTGGATCCGATGCACCGTTTGAGTGAAGCCTTTCCTCTGACCCAGTGGTGCTGTTGAGGTACAGTTCAAGGAAGAACCGGCGTGCCCGTCCGGCCACTGGCAAAGAACGCAGGCGTGATAGGTAGGGAGTAGCAATGGCGCTAATGTTTACAAATATTTATGGTGAACCATGAAAAGATCTTCAAAATTAGCTAGTTAAAAATTACAATACAGACAGCGCGAGCAGGATTCATCTGTCCAGACTTAGCGTACGCGTGTCACTGGCTGCCTCTGAGCTGGTCCCCCTGTGCTCT
This sequence comes from Coccyzus lansbergi, assembly GCA_033558105.1. Classification (NCBI taxonomy): domain Eukaryota; kingdom Metazoa; phylum Chordata; class Aves; order Cuculiformes; family Coccyzidae; genus Coccyzus; species Coccyzus lansbergi. The sequence continues at coordinate 368,575 of JAUMJK010001345.1, forward strand.
GGAGAGAAACAGACATTCCCGAGGTCCATTTGTCTCGGACAAGGACAGCGATCAGACACTAGTCCGACTAACTGCATCGTAGGAAACTCTTTTCCTCCTCGTCAACTGTAGGAGAAGCCTCACCAGCGACTCCATACATGCACGTCCACGTCACAGGTATCTAAACGCGACAAGATGAACTCCTCCCGGCTGCCAGGGGATGACTATGGAATCAATCTCTCGTGAACAGTGCAGATTATTCACTTCCTCGGCATTATCATTCAAGTCTATGGGCAAAATGAATACTTAGTATGTGAACAGGATTTCAGATGTGCCTCTATGTTTTGTATTGGCCAGCACGGTGGCTGGTGATTTCACGGGCAATTTCTGTAACACAGCTTTGTCTGGAAACGGTGTCACTCCCGGGGGTTTGATGCGATGACTTAGCAACCCAGAGGACAAGCAGCCTTCTGCTATAAAGGGCTTGCAGAGCACAGCAGGGTTTGCTGGGCAGAACCGCGTTCCCCAGCCACACCTGGGATGTCCAGTACTAAACAGGAAAATGGGATTCTGGGGAGACCCGAGCTTCTGCTGAACTACAGATCGTGCTCTGAGCTACAGGTGTAAGAACACTTGGAAAGCTGTTGCCTTCTGCAATTTTGCCATGCGTTTGTTCACTGTGGCTTTCGATGCCTTTAGTAGTAACAAAAGCCTAGATAACACAAGCGCTGGCCCACGTCAGTTATCTCTTCCCTCCATCCCACCTCACCAGCCGTAGTTGGGCCGGACCAGTCTAGTTTTCCCCTTTGGGGATTATTCTTTCATCCACGTGGTGGCTGAAATTCGGAATTTTTAATCCCCACTCCTGGCTTCTGGAAGGTTTAATAAAAACACGTACTCTGACCACACCACACAAAGTACGGGTCAGTTCTCCTCTGGAGAAGACTGAAGGGTACAAATAACACAATTGTATCTAAGTATGCCGGTATTTTGGAGGCTTTGATTTAGAAGTTCTCCCAGTTACAATACAAGAGCTAACTGCCGCAGGTGTCATGTCAAGTAGGAAGGACACTCCCATTTCTCAGCAAAAAGACTACGATTAAAATCACCGATAATTTCCAAGTTAGAGTTTGTGACGCAAAGAGAGAATATGGAATTTGTCAGTGACTGTGACCTCACTGCAATCAGCTACAAAACCGCTGAACATCGCTGTTCCTCGAGGCCATGGCAGAGCCTGATCAAGGACGCTGAGCGCGCTCTGGTCCAGCCCGGGCGCTCTCCCACCGAAACCGGTGACCAACCTTGCAACGCGACAGCAGGACCGAAACGTCAACCACCAACAGCCAGGTTCAAATCTCATCGTCACCGATGTCCGTCCGGAGAACATCCTCCGAATTAAGCAGAATTGCCGTGAGAGAACATAAGGGAAGCGAGAGGATCTTTCTTTGATCGATGGGGCAGAAAAAGACGTAACCCCTTGCCTGGCCTCTCCACCGCCGCCAACTGGGAGTCCGTCTGCTGCCAAAATCCTTATCTCTTTAAGCTGGAGAGGAAAAGCTGACTTCACCGTTTAAGGATTTAAGCCATCGTCGTCTACCGAATTTTCTCTTGTCCTTATCCCTCTACTTATCCCTTTCCTCACTGCTCAGCAGGTGGAGTCGCTAAGAAGAAGGGACGCGTTTCTGGTTCTGCCGAGGTTTAATACTCGACGTCCCTTATTCCATCAACGCGGAACCTCAACCGAGACGACCGGAGCGCTTTCCCTTTGGTGCTTCAGACCTACCTGGCCGCTTGTTTTTACGTTGTCGCAGTTAACTGCAAAGCCGGGGCCTGTGGCTGAAACCCCGAGCTGCACCGCCGGCTCACGAAATCCAAGGTGACGTCTCCGCAAGAGCCATTCGACCCCGGTCGGCGGCGGCAAACGGAGCGTCGGGGACGCGACCCTCGTGGAGCGGCAGCCCTTCCGTGGCGCCCGCTCTATTCGCCTCCGCGAGGGCCGGCGTCGCCTCAGCATCCCCGCGGCCTCACGCGCCACTCGTCCGCCTTCCCCTGAGCGCCGTGCGCCCGCACGCGGCCCCGGGACCCCCCTCGGGGAGCCGCTTCGCTCGGGGGCCGCAGAGGCGTTTTCTCCTCCGTCTGCCACCCGACTGCCTCCTCCCGCCGAGCCCGGCCCCTCGGAGCCGCACACGCGGCGGCCCCGCCGGCGATAGCGCCCTCCGCCCAAGGGCAGGGCGGCTGCCGCCCGCACCGCACCTTCCCCCCCCCCCCCCCGAGGCCGCGGCCCCGCTCGCCCCGCGCTCCGTTCCGCGCAGCCGCCTCACGCGCCTCGCCCCGCGGCCCCCGCGCTGCACCCGCCGGCCCTCCCGGCCCCCCCGACCCGCAGCCCGGGGCCGCGGAGCCGCTTCCCCCCGCGCCGGCCTCCCCGCTCACCTCCGCGGCCGCCGCCGGCACCGCCGCTCCCGACAGGCTCCGCCCGCACCGGGACCCGCAGCGCCGGCCCCGCCCCGAGGCCCCCGGGGTCCCCGCTGCGGAGCGGCCCCTCCGCTCCGACCCCCTCCGCTCCCGCAGCCCCGGCCCCTCCGCTCCCGCAGCCCCCGCCGGCCGCTCCGCTCGTAACGGGGAGAGATTTCGGTGCCGAGCGCACGGCAGCTCCGCGCTTTTCCCGGCAGAGCCATAGGCGCCGGGCGAGGGAATTTTCCTCCCGGGAAGGAATGTCGGGGCTCGCTCCCCGCTCGCCGGCGCCGGCCAAGGTGTCCTGGTAAACTCTGGGCGTTTAAAAAAAGAGCCATCACGTACCCGACTGGCGCTGTTCGTCCAGGAAAAGGAGAGCGTTGCGGTCAGAGCCCTGCCCTGCTTGCACCAAACCCGAGAACCTCTACAATTCCATTCTGAAACCGCAGCTTCCTCCGTCTACAGAGCCAGGAGTCGCGGTGCATCTCGCTGGGCAGGGGCAGTGGGCAGGGCCGAAGCTCAGTGCCAATAGCGGTTTCCTTGTCAAACGCACAAACGGCAGATCCAGGTGAGCTGGGGAGGGAACAGAAACGTGTCCGCGCGATGGAGCAGCCTGGGTGACTGGGTAAAGGAGCACTAACGAGGTACACGGCTCTCCACTGCCGTTCCGTAAAGAGCAAGTAGTTACTATAGAAACTGTCAGCTCACGCCTATCCGCAGCCTGGTCCCTCACGTGTGACAGACGCTAAGGAACTTGGGCAGGAGAACCGGCCCCGAGGAGCCTCAGCCTGCTCAGCCTCAGCCTTCACCACCCTCCTCGGGTTCCATCGCTTCCAGGTGCTTTAGAGCGGTGGCTCTCACAAGGTGCTGAGGGATGAGGAGCCTGCGGTACATGAGCAGCGGAACAGGGCTTTCCCGAGAAGTTTGGCTGTTACCGTTTGAGCACACAGCTGGGGCCTTGCCGTGGATTAACGGCACAGTTAAACCCAACTCATCTGAAAAACTCAGCAGATGTAATTTTTCTTCAGCCTCACCTTATCCTGCGTCCAGAAATTCTCGCGTAGGGCCTTTCCGCGTGCATCGATCACGCTGCCCGGAGCCGAGCTCCTGTAAGAACATAAAGACACATACCTGTCACAAAATCGCATAGGCGGGCGATTAAAGCCAAATGGCGCAAACCCCAGACAAGAGTGACACCCCAGCAATACCACCGGGAAGGGAACTGTCTGCCCTGCTGGCTGAGCCTGGGGAGAGCGGACGGCGGTTTGAGGTGGGGATGGTCCGTGTGGATCCTTGCCCCTCGCCCACGGCAGGCAGGTCACCTGTGTTTCCCATAGCAGAGCAGGTTTGGGCTTGAAGGGAGCGGCATTCGGCTGCTGAGACGCAGCACCCGCTGCACAGCCCGGCGGAACCCCCACCGCGCCAGTCCCTCTCCTCTTCCAGTGCTTCTCCTGCGCCAAAGCCAAGCCCTGGCGTGTCTGCTGCCGCTCTCTGTCTGGGCTCACACGGTACTTTGAAGACAACGGTCCTAGAACAGAACAGCGCTTTTAAGTGGAAAATCCCACAGGGACTTTGTAATCAATTACCCTTTATCTGACCGTCACGACATCAAAATATTTATGTGCACACACGCCACGTTCTGTGAATGTGCATCTCCAAATGATAGGGGTGACTTGAGAGGCCACATCTGGTCTGTAATAAACGCATAAAAAAAAAGACATTTTGCATTTCATTCAATTTTCTACCAAACAGCCTCTTTGGGACAAGCAGTTGTAGATCTGGGTTAGATATTTATAGACAGGTCTGTGAGTCTCTGTGAGCCTCAAGAACCGAACGGAGCAGTTAGAGAAGAATAAAAATGGCGTATTTTTATTTTTAACCATTTTTTTCTCACACGGAAGGGTTTAAGGCAGCATCAAGCAGAGATGACAGGGATCTCACATTTATAACTCTTGGGACCAGGGAACGCAAGATGGTGGAGAAACGATTGTGACCACACCTTCCAGCAGGAGCAGTCAGCCCAGCCTCCTTGGGCTTTATCACTTGGGTATAAAATTTACCTTCTGCCAGGACTTTACTCTTTTATCTCCCTCTTCCATCCTTCGGTTCACAGAGGGGTTCACGGAACATCAGCCGTTCGCTCCTGTGGGGTCAGTCACGGGAGGCACTGGAGAACGTGAGCGCAGGGGATGGGGTCCAGCCCATCCCACGGCCGGGGGCACGGCTGAACCACATCACCCTCCCAGCAGCCCCCACCTCAGCAGGCTCAGACTCAATGACGGTGTAGGAATTTTTCACTACTGGAAATAAAAGACAGACTGAGAAATACTGGAGAGCACCACTGCAGAACCTCACATTCAGAAGAGAGCGTGATTTTCATTGATTCCTGTAAGTTTCCTTAAGAGCAGGGCTTCCCATGGCGGACTCCACGGAGCAGCAGGGCTGAGTGCAAGCGGAGAATCCCTCTCTTCCCCAAACAGTTCTGCTCACGTCGTGCAGCCATCTGGGCTTGCCATTCCAATCAACAGGTGTTTCTTCTACTCGTGGTTCAAACAAAATTGACAGCCCATGGCGGCGCCGGCGTGAGCAGCGTGACCAGCAGGGTGACCCGGCCTTATGGCCGCTCTGCCAGCAAGCAGGACAGCAAACAGAGGCACGAGATTCACCAGCACCACAATTCCCCACGTTTCTTCTTAAAAACCAACCTGCTAGAAATCATAAAAGTAGCTACACCAGCCCATCTCTCCCCAACTTCTAACACCGAAGGAAATGTAAACCACGACTATTTGTTTATACAAATCAGACCGAACTAATGTTCCCCGTAACCTCCTCCTGTTGGCTTCAGCCAATATTTGCTTTCGGTTTTCACTGAGGTGAAGAACCCCTGGTTTGTCAGACCAATCCTTCCTGGTCCCTCTGAATGCTGACAACAGTTTGGATCGTTAGGGATCCCAGCAGCACCCTGTTCCAGGCTCCTCCAGAGCCCTGCTGCCCTTCACACGTGGTTATAAACTTAGTTTCTATTGTGTCTTTCACTCAGATAAGATCCTTAGTACCAGAGACATTCCCAAGGGCTTCCAAAGCAGATCCCGTAGTTCTCGGGTAAGTTTAAGCTATCGTGTTGTTAGTGAAGATGCAACGGGCGCTGCTGTTCAGGTCGTGATCTCATTCCTGGTAAATCCCCAGGGCTGTCACAGGATAGAGGTGTCCAGCTAATGCAGAGACTTGAAGGGGTGTGAAAGAGAACGCTCTTTCTAGTCCTATCCTGGTGTCCTCCTTGGTTCTCCAATATCCCCGTAGGTCTTCTGTTCATTAGAACAGGGACTTTCCAGCTCTCAGTCCTTTAAAGTAGAGACACTCTTAGTCTCTAGGTGTCGGCATCCTTTGGGATGCCCCTGGTTGTTCCTGTTAAACTGCTGTTCCAAAGGAAAGGAAAACAGTGTGACTTTCAGAGACGTCAACAGAAGTTTCCTCTTCAGTTAGAGGACTTGATAAAGCTGACCAGGTGCGGGCAGGTGAGTTCTAGTTCATTTGCTGTGGTCTATGTTCTGCTCCACACTTGCCAGAGGGCACTTGCAGCCCAGCTCTATGGCAGCAGTATATTTAATCTACTCCCTGACACAGCGTTAGCGCGGGAAGCACTGAGACTCCAAACACTGAATTTGAGTGTTACATTAGCTCCTCCAGGGTTCTCACACTGTGCTCTTGTGACTGGTGACTCAGAAATCTGCTCAGGGAGCATAAACAATACCCATTTTTTCAGTTTAAGCAGTAGTGAGCGAGGAGTTTCCAAGACCAGCAGGGAAGGGTCCTGCTGCCTCATCGTGTCACTCACGAGCACCACGGGTTTCAATGTCTGTGGCACGTGCTGGCAGTCCCTAGTTTAATAAACACTGAGTTACCCCTAAACTAGCGCCAAACTAGTGCTGCTGGGTCTACCAATGCTGTCAGGATCACGTGGCTCTTCATGGTGAGCTCCTGCCCTGGGACTGTGTCTGGCTTTGCTTTACTTCTCCCTGTGGACCCCTTCAGTGGTAGAAATGCTGTTCCAAAGCATTTCAAAGAGTTGTGTGAACATCACAGGTATATCTGAGGCGGTAACAAAACACTCACATTCTACAGTAAACCACCACGTGAGCGCAGACCTGCGTCACCCTGTGCTGTACACCCCTTGGTGGCTACGCGTGAGCCACACGCTTCGTACCAAAACAAACACTGAAATGGCTTTGAGTAGAAAACTGACATCTAGGAGATCTTCTTTACAGGTGTCGTTTTCCACTCAAAGGATTTATAATGTGATATGTTTAATCGGGAACCAAAACCAAGCCCCCACTGTCGTGTGCTAGAAATGACTCCTTTGTCTTCCACAAAATGTAATTTGTTTGCATGCCCTGCAGTGATACTGGGAGAGAAGAGACAGGGCTCCTTGGGCCTGTTCTTCGAGTCAGGAAGGGACAGGATGGCCAGAGGGTTCCAAGAAGGAAGAGATGAGTGCTCAGATAAAAAGCAGACCAATGGAAGATTACAAGTTCTCAGAAAAACAGATCGATAACGTTAACCATGCAGCTGCAAATGCAACTATTTGCATTTTGAAAATGTTTCTCCCTACTCCTTTGCTATTCCCAGGATATCTGTAGCATGCTCTGCAGCAGATGAATCACCTTTGATCGAGCAGTAGTTTAATGAGGTCAGAACCCTGCGGATGCTGTATTTTTCAATACAGGCCTGGAAACACCAGCTCACCTTCCCCTCCTATTGCTGGCTCAGGGAGGTGCACAGATCAGAGATTGCTCTAAATTACAAGCAACTCACTAACAACTTCCCACCGATTTTGTGTTTTCCCTTTTCCCCTCCCTAGACCTCTCAGCCTCTGGTTCCCTTGAGATAAACCATGCTGAATTTCCACCTGGAGATTTCACCCTCAGTGTCAGGTGATGCGTTGTTGTTGTTGACAGCCTTAAAATGTCTTTCCCACCTGCCCTTTTATCCCAGACTGTGGCAATTCCTTTGAAAACGCCTTCATGACTCTTAACCACAGAATCTCCTTATCACCACACATGAATCACCGTGAAAGGAGCACATTTCTCTTAGCAACCACAGGATCAGTCTTAGCAACGAGACAGCTGGAGAATTCTGTTTTCACATAGTTACTCCTGGACGATGTGTCCTGCTTCCCCGTGACGTCCCTTTCTTGGTGTCGACTTCGTATTGTGTAGGAAATGGTACAAATTGGACCCTTGCTCATAGCAAAGCCATCACCTGCAGGACAAATGGTGACCTTTCTGCCTGTGATGCTCTTTCCTTTAGGAGATGGTGCCAGAGCACTGGCTGCTGGCGTTTGCATTTTCCCCCGAGAGAATTACGACAGAGGTGTGTGAGGAACTGACAGTTTCCAGACCTTGATTTCCCCCCAAGAAACCACAGCAGCGAATGAAGGTGTTGGCTCTAACGGCTCACACCTCAGCCTCTCAGCATCTGCTCATGTTGGGAACAGGTAGAAAGGCTGCAGATAGGTGACATATGTATTTTTTTTTCCTGTATTTTCTTAGCAAGAAAAGTTTTGGGAGAAATATTCTAGTGGGGGAAACTGGGAATGCCAGAGCAATGCCATTCCGGCTGCTACCTGGGCTGATGTGGCACCAAGGCTGTTGGGGACGTCTACTGAGGAAGCGATGCTAAGATGACGTGGAGGAACAGACCAGAGCTCTAGCGGTTTCCTTTTTTTCAGTCCCGCATCTGTGTAAGGAAATGAGTTACTGTGCATTTTGATCCTGCTAAGGAATTCAAAGTGCAGGCAGGAACAGTAAATGAACTCTCAGCTCACCTTGTTCCTTCCCCGTCTCCTCCTGCAGGGGCTGTGGCCATACTCCATGCCGGTTTGGTTCCCTTACTCGTATCCAAACTGAAGACTGAGCCGGACGGAATCCAGGAGCCGATCCTAGATACTCTCTCCAACTGTCTACGTGTGGAGGCTTCCGAAGCTCTAGCAGTTGGTGCTGTTCCTATCCTGAAGGAGAAGCTCACACACTCCTTGGTGACCATCAGAATCAAAGCGGCTTTGGTCCTCTCAGAAATCGGGTAAAGGCAAAGAAATCTGTCACTAATACACAAACCCACAGTAACACTTCTCTCCCAGATGAATCGGTCTTTAGTTTACAGTTGTGTTCCCCACACGTTCAACCTGCCACACTGCACATGTAAAGCAACATCAGCCTGAATGCACACAGAAGGAGGAGACTCCTAGAAGTCCCAACTGCCATAAATCACTTGAGAGCAGATGCTGGCGAGGAAATGTCACTCCTTCTCCTTCAATTTGTCCCATTATTGGTAGTACAGTCAGGATTTTTTCCTGGTACAACACTGCTGAGAAAATACCCTTACGTGAGAAATGACGTGAAAGAAACGGGAGGAGTTCCCTTGGCTTATGAGCAACCACTCTCTCTCAAAACATTAAAAGTCCTGGGAGACTTTCAGTGCGATTGAGGGCAGAAGTGCTTTGCTCACCCAGGCTGCTACATGCGTCAGTGGTGGATCTGAAAAAGCAATCTTTATATTAAATTTGTGTATCAATCATTGGATGAAAGGAGCCACCTAAGTCCCCTGTGCCGCAATCACAGGATAGAACAGAAGTGCTCAGCAGATGTCCGATATGAAAAGGTCTGCAGATCATGCAGCTCACGTATCAACTGGCAAAAAAATCCTTCCCCAAGTCCTGTAACAAAGCAAGGTCTTCTAGGAAAAGCAAGTGAGCTTAGCTAGAGTGAGTCAAGGAGAGGAGCAGGGACATGAGCCACTGTCCAGGTCCCTGCAGGAGCTGGGCCACATGAAATATTCCCCATGGGAAGGAGGGAAAATTGCCCCGAGAGAAGTAATTGCAAGCTCCCAATTTAGCAGGTTTTCAAATCCTTGCAGAGTCCAACAGCCAGGTTTCTAGGGACAGACGCAGCTCAAGAAAGCAACTTCAACGCCTTTTCTCCACAGAACTCACACAGAGGGAAAAGACACGGTGTGTGAAGAAGTTGTTCCAGTGCTGGTGAGCCTGCTGGAAGACGCAGATCCCGACGTCCAGGCCAGTGCAACAGGAGCACTGATGTTTGCTATCATTAAACCTCAGGGTGAGAGACAGAGGCAGCTGTTGGGACACTTTCTGGGTGTCCAGTTCTTAGTAAGAAAACATTTGCCCCCAAGTCCTCTGATTCCAATAGTGTTAGAGCTTTTCCAGAAAGTATAACACGAGGCCGTTCCTGTAGTTCTGTCTCAAGTAACTCTGCTCCCCACCAGGACGCTAGATTTTACACCTCCTTCACCTGCAGGAGGCCAAGAAGTTTTTTATCTACCCGACCTGCACCATTCCAGAGGGGGAGCAATTTCCATTCACGTCCAGACCACAGAGACCCACACACCCAAAGCTTCTCTGGGTCACCAGCCCTCAGAGGAGCACTGCCTCCTGGAAACTCTTTTTGTGGTTGGAGGCAGTTTCTCTCTCACAGCTGAGAGAAGAATGAATATTAATGAGGTGTGCAGTTCTCCCAAGTAACTTCCACGACACTGAAAACACTAACTGCTACATTTTCAGTGTGATGAATGAGTAGTTAGACATAAAAGACTTAAAGCCAGCAGTTGTGTTCCAGTCCTCGTCTGCCACAACTTCTGAGACAGACGAGGAGTAGATCCAGTGTCAGAAGAATCTTGAAAAAATAAAGGAATGAGAGAGATTCTCAAAGGGGCTTTGATCCCCCTGCCCTAGCAGTTTATCGTGTTCTCCACTGCCATGGTGTTCTTGGGGAAGTTGTTCCAAATGCGATAATCGCGCACAAGGCAGTTAAGGCTGATGATTTTTTTTTTTTTACAACTAACCAGCTGGGAGCTGATAGTCTGGGGTGCTGGGAGTGGTGCCTGGGCAGGGAGCAGAAAGCAGGGATCCAAAAGCACGTTGGTTATGTACTAACACATTTTAAAGCCGTTTCTTTCTCTCCAGGGAGGTTCTCAGCCCTGGCTGCTGGGGCCATCCCGTCTTTGCTGAAGTTGGTTGCTGAGGAAAGGAGCAGAGCCCGTCTGAGCGCCATCAAAGCCCTGACCATGCTGGCCGAGCTGCCGCAGGGCCGCAGGACGCTGCTGGGGCACAGGGCTGCATTCCAGCAGTGCCTGGGGGACCCCCGGGAGGCGGTGAGGAGGGCAGCCAGCATCGCCATCCGCGTCGTCGAATGGAAACCCTGCTGAGCACGAGGGCTCATGGAGATCTAATGCCCTCTGTTGTTGCCTAACTGTAAAAGTTGCCTGATTACACAAGACCTTCAAGTCCCAAACTCTCTGTCTCAGTTACCCTGGGGCAGTTCTCCTGAAAAAGCTATTTGCCAACAGTTTCACATCTAGATCACAGGTCACTAGCAGAAAAATGAGCAAAGGGAAAGGTTAGGAAGCCCAGAATCCTCCAGGAGTTGTTCCGAGTTACCAAGATTTTCCTGTGATTGCAGAAACTGATCTGGTTTGTTTTCCTCATTATGTTCTCCCCTTTCTTTTCTTTCTTTCTTTTTTTTTTTAATCTCCACCTCTGAAACATTAATCAAAATGTAATTATATTAGAAAGACAGGTTCCTAATTAACCTCTCTAGCAGTCTCATCTGTGCTAAGAAATTGCCCTAACAATAGGAACTGACATGAGATCTGCTGCACAGCTGTGGAACACGGACTAGAAGCACTTAGAACATCATCACAGAAAAAGCAACAGGGCTTCCTCTGGAGAACCAGGAGGCTTTCACAGCCTAGAATACAGCCAAACACCCACCAGTGGGAACAACAAATACATTTGTCACAGGTGGTACAGAACAAAGAAATCCTAACAGAAGGGTGGGTACCCTTTGTACAGGACTTGTCCTGAGAATTCTGTAGTAATTCTGAAATGGGAGATCTGATTCCTTCCACGTGCACTCTATCGATCAGTGCTGTCATGGTTTGCAGTGCTGCAAGACGAGTTTTTCATTTGATGCTATGCAGCTCATTTCAGATAAGTCTATTTCTAACTGCACTCCACTAAAAGAAGCTGTAACCGTGTACCTGTCAGGGTCAGCTGAGGGGTCTCAGGATTGCCTGAACTAGAGCTGGATTGTGCTGCATACATCACGTGTGTGTGAGCCAGACCCAGACAGGCCTCTGCGTGAACCATGAGGGGCTCAGATGTAGAGGCAGCCACGGGGAACAGCCCTGCACTCGCTGCTGCCAGTTCTGATGCTCCAGAATGCCCAGGGCAGTGCCACCTGCCATCTGGGCCTTGCCCGAGTGTCCCCCACAACCACAGTGATATGGGCAGAGCATCCCATAAACTGCAGAAAGGTCACTTTTATCCTTAAAATCATGGAACTGCCTTTCAAAGCAAGAGTCGCCGGCCTGGTGTCGCCTGTTACTCTTCATCTGAACACAAAAGGATTGATCAGCTGTCTGCAACATTAGGCTCCTTCCTGTGAAGCTCCACACACTAGAGGAGTGCCCTGAGCCGTGGGCCAGCGTCCTGGGGACGTCTGCACTCTGCCTCTGCGACGCTCACGTTTCAGGTTGGGATGAAAACCTGTTGCTCAGGGTGTGCAGAGAATGGCCCTGGCTTTTCAAAACCCTTTAATCCTGGGGGAGAATGAAGTGATGGTGCCCTGGAGCTCGTCTGAGGGGTGCTCAGCCCACGGGAATCACCAGTGTGGTTTGCCTTCACTCAAAAAGCCTGTCTGATTTCACCAAAGCACAGCAAAACAGCAAAAGGGACGTGGGCGACCCCCATCAATGTCTGTCTTGTTTGTCATCATCCATTGCTGCTTCCCAGAGCCAGACTCCACACCAAATTCAGCTTCGCTGTCTTCCACTGTATTTATATAAAACCCCATCACTTTGTAGACATCAAATACTTCAAAATATACAAATACTTTAATACATACAAGTCTTCAAATTCCATTAAATATCATTAATTCCATGGTCTTTAAAATACTCTAGCACTGCATTAACTGTGAGAAGATTTGTCCTGGTAATTCTGGAGCATTGATTTCATCTGTGCAAACCCCTTCCGTGAGCTCAGGCCTTCTCAAGAGCAGTGAGTCTACAGAACCCAGAGCATTTGCGGTTTGATCCGGAGGAAGGAAAGATCCTGTCAGTAGATTCTGAAGCACAAGTGATTAAAAGGGCCGGAGTTGGCAGCAGAGCAGGGTAGTGCACACAGACCGCACTGGGTTCCCGTTTCAGTGCTCCCATGGCCAGTCCAGTGCATCCTGCCATGGAACCGCTCGAAAGGCTCTGGGACAAGGCAGCATCCCGTGCTCGGTGCACAGCAGCAACAAGGAGCGGGGGTGCAGTTCGATTCCCCAAGAAACTGAATAAGATGGTAAGAAAATCTCTTGCTTCATGAAGTGCTAGATCTGTTTTGTCCTGTCTCCCCAGCTGGTGTCAAACTCACCAAGAGCAGACAACCAGGCTGGGGTAGCGGATACCCACAGCTCTGCTATGTTCTTCAAGAGCGGTTACCTCCCACTGTCACACAGCACAACTTCTCTCTGAATGAAACCTGCAGAAGATTTACAGCTTTGCAGAAAAGCAGTAAAGAGCCCTCACGTGTACTTGAAAGAAAAACAGGAGCCCAGAGTTCTGGTTCTTTGGACTTGTCTGCAGGGCAGCCCATGAGGAGAGGCAGCACCGTAACCCCAGTCCCACGATGAAAAGGGCCCAGTAACTGTGAGAGCGAGTGACAGGGACAGACCGAGATGGGGGCTGATCAGTGAGATACAAAGGTATATATACACACTTATATTTAAATATCTATAATATACAGAGTGCATATATATAATATCTTGTATGTGTATCCATAAGACATGTATTTTATATAAAAAAGCTTCACATTCAAGTATAGATACATATTAAAATATAAAGAGAGGAGGACCTTTTGAAGTTGACCTTAAAGAGAGACTCTGTCATAAGCAGAATTCTTATTAAGATCATGGAGACAGATTTCCCTTAATTCCAAACTGCGATCAGTGCAGACGGTCGGCATTCCACCCGTCGCTGAGAAGCACAACACCACGGAAAGTGAGGAAATGGGGGAAGAAGTTCTAAAGGGACGTTAGATCTAGTGTCAAACCCATCCATATGTACAGAGATCCTTTACTCCAGATACCCCGTGCCTGGAGGGAAACAATCTCATTTTTTCATTTGAATTCATAATCTGGTCCCTCAGCTGCTGGGGGCTTTGTTAGCAAATCATCACAACCAAAGGAAGAGACATTTGAACGATCAGAAGTAGAGTTGAAAATCAGCCCTAAAAGGTAGTTCACAAACCGTGGTACAAAATACGGCTCAGGCTGCCTTGTTCTGTGCCTCAGATACGAAATGTGTCACAAGTAGAGAGGATATTGGATGGAAATTCTGAACCTTGGATTGATTTGATGTCTAAACAGAACGTCTCTCTCTTGGAATCCCAGTGGTCTTCATCTTGAGATTGTTGAAATCAACATCACAAAATCAGTGAGTAAATCGCCCTGATTTCTTACAAGTGTAGGCAATGAAAATGCTAAGTCTATCTAACTCTGCCCATCTACGAGTCATGGGGCTGCTTGGTGACACAGTCAATCTCCGAAGCGTAACCCGGGGTTTATGCAAAGAAGGCATGGCAGAACACCGCCACCGTCAGCAGGATGATGCCGTTGATATTCACCACGTTCCTCCACAGCGGCACCTCGCTCGTGTCCATCATCTTCTTCTTCAGGGCTTCCTCTTCCTCCTTGCTCAGCTTGGGGCCTTTCTGCTGATTGATGCCGCAGAACCAGTTGTACATTTTCTTAAGACATCCTGGTTCTTCGCTTTCCCCATTAACTGGAAGGAATAACAGACTGATCACAAAATGTAAGCATGAACGAGAAGATCGCTGTGCTTGTGGCCAGTCCTGCACTTCACGGAAACATTTTAGTTGAAGGCAGTACAAGAACCAGGTCAGCATGTTTTCCAGCTCACCTGGAGAAAGAGTGATTTTCTACGTGCTGCAAGAGAGGCTTTTGCAGCCTAGAGAACTGGCCTGGTACTGAAGCAAACCACACTGCAAAGCTTAACCTATGTCTTTTCAATACTTTCTACACATTTCATTAAAAGGCAAAGAAATTAACTTCAAGATACTTATGAAAAGGAACTTGGCAGAAGAAGGAGAAACCCAGTGAAGAGAGCCAGTGGCTTTGCCACAGTGAACAGCCGGTAGTTTGCTTTCACAGTCCCTTGCCCCCAGTCCTCACTTCTTCAGTCCTGGCTGCTCCCACTCTTCCCAAGGGAGTTGTCCCATTCCAAGAGTCACACCAGGTCTGCCAGCACACACCACCTCAGACCTAAAGCATCTACGCTGGTTTGGTCCTACAAGAGCCACCTCACTACCTAAAGAATGCCATTTTCCCCCTGAAATCCACCTCACCTCTGATTCACACTCAGCTTGACAGATTGGTTAAAGGCAGCATCTTATGATTATCAAGCATGTTAATGTTTCTTCAGGAAAGAAATAGGGATACTCAAATGTATGGATAGAAGGTGTAGATATTCAACAGTTACCTGATTCCTCATCTTTTTCATCAGCTTTGGCCTGCTCCTCATCTGCATCAAGATCGATACGTTCTTCCTTGCTGTTCCGCAAAGACCAGCACAAGCGGTAAAGCTGCCATGAAGCAAAACGTGTTTATAAATCCACAACCTTCCCCCACAGAGACAAATCAGCTTGGGCAGCACACGGTCAGGCCACAAGACGTTGGCATCCTGGAGGTCTGTAAAGTCAACACCTCAGACTATGTGGAGTCACTGACGATTTGTGACAGGTAAATGACAACCAGGCCCTTCACTTTCTTACAAGCACCGTGTGGTATGGGCAGCTGCTACATCAGGAGTTAAGGTACTTAAAACAAGTGGTTTCACTGAGCTCCATTTCCTTGGGAACAGGGCTGCTCTCATACTCACATGTACATCAGGAATGGGCTTGGTCATGAAGGACACTGCCAGGATGACGATGGCGGAAACCGCAAACAGAATCATTGCAAAGTAAAGGTAGTGAATCCCACAGATGATGTAGGGGCAGTTGGAAGGATTCACACAGTTGCCAGTTCCGTAGGCAAACTCTGTGATCATCCGACTGAGTCCGGCGAGCAGCCCCACGATCAGGCCCCAGAAGGCTCCCTGCAAAGGGAGAGGAGTTACCAGAATGAGTCATCTCAGGTGTGGAAAGAAGCTCGAAGCCCTGAAGAGCTGCTGGAGGAAATACGGAGGCCGTCGCGTGTTAGGCTGCCTTTGGCACACGGGTTTTATCCCAGATAATGGCAGTGACCATATTTACAGCTCAGGGTATTTATGCAGCTGAAAGTGGCAGTGACCAGCAGCTCCGAGAGAGTAGATGGAGAACACTTTATCCATCTTCTTTCTCAAAGTTCACCCCTCTCCTCATGATACTCTACCCACAGGACAGGCTTTGGCCACAGCCAACACATCCCTCCCAGGGCTTTCTCATACCTTTTTTGTTTACAGGCTAAATCTCTGACAGTTCGAGCATGTCAGAGGTAGCTAGCAAGTGGGTGCCATTCCTCCTGAGACATGAGTCTGGTTTGTCTTCTAATGACCTCGTTATTAATTAGGTAAAAGTTAATCCTCGACATTTCTGGTAGATGTTTTACTGCGAGCCCTATTTACTCCAGCTCAAAGTATGAAAGACACACAAGTACGTCTGACACCTGGTTACCAGGAACGGTCTGTCTGATGACGGCATCCTAAAAGACAAATATGGCTCCATAAACTACCCACTTGACACACTTCTTGGCAAAGGGACAGAAAACCTCAATTTCAGAGCTATCCAGGAACCCCTAGATGACTGTTTATTTATCAGATCAGCTAAGAACTTTTCAAACCCTTCTCTGAAACTTCAGGCCCTGGGGTCTGGCAGCACAGAATCCCTGGGACGTAGTAGGGTTAAAAGAAACAGGAAGAAGTTGCTAATAAAAGACATCAAAGCAAAAAAGCCGTTCTCCCAGTGCCTAAAGGAACACGTTTGGTGCCTCTTTCCTCACTACGTACCTGCTCGTTGACTCGCTTGCAGAAGATGGCGAGCAAGAAGACAGCGGCAATGGGAGGTCCCAGGAAGCTGGTGATGGACTGAATGTAGTCAAAGAGCTGCCCACTTTGAGCCGACTGCACCACGGGGACCCAGGCGATGCTGATGCCGATTAAAAGTAACATAAATGCCCTGTAAAGACAGCCAGATAGTCAATTAGCCACCTGCTTAGAGGCCTCTATCAAAAAGGAAAAAACCAGCATTTAATCAATAATTTAAACGTCCATTTTGTATTCCTACCAGTAAAATCGGCAATAACGGCCAATTACCACTGAACAAAGCAGAGAAATCCCTGCTGGATACTGCGTCTGTCAAATACCCATCAGCACATGCTAAACGTGCAATCAAAAGAGGGAAAAACACTTTCTTCCTTTGTTTACTGTGTCAAGAGACAAATTAATCACAGATCGAGGAGAAGGACCAGCTCTGGCACAGGGAACATGAAGACATTCGAAACCAGTTCCTTTTGAAAAGCAGTAGGAAGTGCTGAGAATTAGCTCAGCTACTCCAGGCAGCACTAGCCAATTCAAGTGGGAGCAAGGGTGGGTTTTCCAAGGAGAAGCGCAGGGTGGGGCAGCCCATCGGGCCACGGGAGGCCCCTGCTGCACTGCCCACACACCACAACAGCAGTTTGTCACCAGGCACTCGGAGCAGCCCTTAGGGCTCCTGGAGCTCCCTGGGTCTCTCTGGCTGGGAGGAGCGGCTGTGCTTACCTTCCAGCTAACATGAGCTCTTTCTCAGAGGATCGGGGTCGGATTTTGGTGTAAATGTCCACGGTGAACAAAGTGCTAGCACTATTGAAAATGGAAGTCAGGGAGCTCATAAGGGAGGCCAGCATGACCGACAGCATCAGACCTCGCAGACCTGAAACAGAGATGTGTGAACTGGGATGAGTGCTCAGTGCAGCCTCAGCTCGCGGCACCAGCCACGGCCCTCATCTCACTGACCCTTCTGAGTCACTCAGCTAGGAGCGTGCCCGGCACCTGCATGTGCTGATGCCTGCCTGATGCTTTCCTGTGAGGCAGAGCACCGCCTGCTGAGCTCTGGAAAAGCTGTTTACAGCACTGAGAGGGCACCTCCCAGGTTTTTGAACAGAGCAGCTTCTGTTGGGAATGCAGACTTGCCCCAACTTTTCTAGAAATTGTTTCTCTTGTGCACAGGTGGGTGCTCACCTGCTCATGGTGTATTTGCAACCCATTATTTGACAAAAAGAAGTTTCTAATACTGTTTGAAAATGAGAGTAAGGCATTTCCCACACGGTGTGGTCAAGTCAGCAGAGCAGGGGAGGGGCAGCAGTGCCAGCCCCACCTACAGCAGCGATAACGGAACAGGTGGGTACCACAGCTCCCAGGGAAGGTTAATTTTCACCTTCACAGAACAGAAGCTCAATCGCTGTTCCCTCACCCAGCAGAGAGCTGCCAGTGCCACTGTGTGGCCATTCCACGCCTGCAGCTGCCGTCATGAGGACTCCCCCTTCAATCGAGAGCACACAGCTCTAGCAGGACCTTCTGAACGAAGCCTGCGACCTGCCTGCCCCTGTCCCCTGCTGCTCCAGCCTGGCAGCCTCCCCCTGCCTGACACGCACAGAGCAGGCAGCCTCTTACCGTTGGGCATAAGCTCCACCACCATTTTGGGGTAAGCGATGTTGGTACAGCCGACCGCGGTGCCACAGTACTGCTGGCAGACTTCAGGCACAACACAAGCCACCACATCTGAGGAGAGGACAACGAGACAGGGTCAGGCAAGGTCACATTAACAACAGATTGCCCCCAAATTAATGCTCATAAACTGTATCCCTGTGTTGGACCACTGACTGACACCCTTGATATCATCCTTGGTCTGCAGGCAAGGAGGAAGGTGTTTCTAAACCCCTCTCCTTCCTCTCCTCTGTAAAAAAACTGGCATTTCCCCCCACACGCTCAGGACTGGCCGTGGCCCCAGACATCGCTGTCTGTGACTGATAATGTCCTTGGACTGCCAGCAGAGGGTCCTTCCACCGCTCCCGCCAGAGCAGGGCTGTAACCAACAGACAGATGGACAGGGACACTGGAATTCTGCTCCCCTAAAATGTACAGCAATAGCATGAGTGGAAACCCGGGGTCAGGGGAAAGAGGAAGGCCTGTCGCTTCCTACAGTGTAGTTAGGTTTGGTGCAAACCTGGCCTGGACAATTTGGATGACAAGGTGACAATCTAGCAGGCATTTTGGAAAGGACAGAGACTGGGAAATGAAGTGAGACTGGCAGTGAAAGACCGGCAGCGCCTCTGTACACATGGGCCTACCTGTATACAAAATGCGGCTGATCATTCCAGGCATCACGATGATAAACATGGGCAGGAGTTTCAGGTACCCACACATGACGCATCCAGCCTTCACATGGGACATGTTCTTGCCAGAGAGACATCGTTGAACAATAACCTGTCAAGGAGACACGGCGCGTAGGCATCGCTCAGCCAAGAGCAGCCCTGTCATGAACACACCAGGCCGAGGCCCAGCTGCAAGGCAGTTCCTAACCCCTGTGACAGGGAAAGAGCTCACTCACCATTTCTGTCGCTAGGACAAACAAAAGCTACGTGAAAATCAAAGGGAATCAGAGAACATGAAGTACAAAAGAGAAAATATTCAACCAGTGTGTGTTTCAGAAGTAAGGCTTTTTCTCACAACGTGTTCTTAAAGCAGGCAGATTAAAAAGCCAAAAAGGAACTAAATATTTGCCTGAGCAACAGAAACGGCTACACTGTCGGTTTGGCTCACTTGGTTCCAAGCTGTGAGCATTGCCCTTCTCAGGGTAGGAATGCAGAGAGGCCACTGCAGAGCACACGCTGCCAGGCAGAGTGATCTCCTGGAGAAACTGGAGGGCAGTTCTAGGGAGAGGTGAGGAGTGGGGAAGAGTCTCTAGACTGAAAGAAATCATATCTAAAGAACATGTTCCGAGAGAGCTCATGCAAAAATGAAAGCCACTCAAACAGGAAATGAAGTTATTTCTGAATGGGGAATCATCCCTTGACCCAGTCAAAAAATGAAGCAAATGGAAGCAAATGCTTACATTGCAACCACTCTGTGCTTGCACACGCGGTTACGAACAGATGAGAAAGGATTTATACCTGCCATCTGCTGGACGCAGTCAAATCGAAACAATGCTCTTTCCATTTTCTCACATCTGGGAGGGATTTTTTTTAGAAACCAAAAACTGAAAAGTCACTGACCAGTCTTGGAATAACTGTCACTTCTGTGACTCAGCTTTGAATGACAGGGGGAAGAGCGTCCCCAGACTGCAGGGGTTTAGTTCTGCATTTCCAAAGCATGTGGCTTCCACATTACCTGATCTGTGCACCAGTACCACACTGCCAGGATGCTCAGACCAAAGATGAGCCCTGGCCAGGGCATATCTCCTGTGATGGGATCTCTGAAGATATGAAAGGAATCCGCCCGAGGAGTGTAACATTTTTCATCAATCGTAATATTCCCATAGGAGATATTGGATGGAATCGCTGCCATGTACTTCTGCATGAAAGCATCATACCCTCCTACTTCAACAAAAGCTGAAAAATAGAAAGCAAAAGCAGCAATAAAATATTTAAAACTAGATACCTGTATCTTTCTGAAACACAGGAATAGGAACTGAAACCTGCTGGTTAGAACGGCAGAGTTCCACGCTGCAGGATCCATTTCCAGAACCACCAGGGGATTTGTGTCTGAACATCCCAGTTTAATGCAGCTGACTGACTCACCATATCCCATCAGTATGAAGGATCCCATGACCATGATAAACGTTTGCAAGGTGTCTGTGTAAATCACAGCCGCAAGGCCACCTACAGCAAAGACAAACACGTTAGCACCTGCGCGAGTGTCTCATCACCTCCCTGCCAAAGAAAGACCCCTCTCATCACCCCCTTCCAGGTTTTCATTTCTCCCTTCTTACCCACCTCCCTTCTTCTTTCTCTGAGGGTCCCCTAACCTCTTTATTTATCCGACTGCCCTGCAGACTCACCTGTGATGGTGTAGAGAGCTGTGATAGCAAGCAGGATGATTATGGCCAAGTAAAGGTTCAGCCCCATGGCCAGCTGTATGAACACAGCCCCAGAGAATATGTCTGCCTGTAAGAGAAAGAATTATAGACTAAGTAATGTTTAAATTCAGGCTGGAGGCACATCAGGCACCCACAACGAGGGACCAAAATTGAGAACTCTGCCCCGTATAGCACTGCACACACCCCAAAGCAATCAGAGGCCATTTCAGTAGCCCTGGCAGCCTCCCCTCGGCACCACGGTGCTGCCAGGACAAGAGCTGTAATGCCTGGCAAAGGATTTCCAAGCCTTTTCCAACGGATCGTTTTAGCCAGGCACAGAGCTCCCACACTGCTCTGCGCTCACGTACTGAGATGGGCTAATAACACATTGTTTAGGGCTCGGGTTACTCTGGCTGCCACGCAGGGACGGATTGTGACACCAGGCTGTGGCCCCTTCTCTTCATTAATGCTGCTCTAGAAATCTCTTACTCTTCTTTACTGCTTGAATACGTGTGGTACAGCTCATCCTGCTGGTTCAGGACAAGCGGTGATTAAAGGCAAACATCTTGTATTATCTCTATTCTTCAGTTCCCATCAGAATAATTGACACCAGTTGGCAAACAGAAGAGACCTTTAGCTCTTGCATAAGAAAGGAATTGTTCAAGTTTCCGAGTAATGCTGTGGGATTTAATTGCGTGAAATCAGTTCCTGATTTAGAAATAATTTGCATCAATGTTATTTATCCAGGTTCACAATCAAAATAATCTACTCCAGAGCCCTCATGCTGCAGTTCTGTGAGTTCCACTTCCATTAGAGGTTAGCCCCTGTACCTCCCCTTGCTCCTAAGCACCCAGATCATGGGCTCATTTCCAATCCCACTCACATTCTTCCTCTCCCAGCACTGCACTGCCTGCTCCAGGGCTCTGGGCAGGGATTCCTACCCTCATGCAACAGAGCAAATCCTCATGGTGCCAGAGAGCAGGGGCTGCACAGCACTGCACAACTGCCCCTCTGGAGGGTCTGAGAGACAAGGACACAAACATTACATGTCCTGAGGTGATGGCTGCACCCACAGTTACGCAGAGCAGCGGCGAGATGGCACTTGGTGAGGAGCAGGAGGTTCCTTGGGCCAGGCTGGGGGACGATGAGAGCCCCTGACGGCAGAGCCCTCGCACGGCTCCTGCCCAGGCTGAGGCAGGGTGGATGCGCTAATGGGCAGTTTCGCAGCCTGACTAGCTGGGATGTACCGAGTGAAGAAATCCTCTGCTCTAGAGCCACCAAAACCGAGACCGCAAGGTAGGATCGCACTCACTTTGGGGAGTGAGGAAGAGGCATAGATCTCTGTGGCAAGAGGCCTCCCGACTCCAGTGCCCTGACGAGCAGATAACCACTGCGGAGCATGCAGAGGTCCCATCCCTACCCCTGCCCCTGGAGCAGGTTGATGTATTTGATTTCTTGTAGGTTTTAGTTTGGAACTGGACACAGGGATGCTCAGCCCCAGGGGCTGTTGGCCCAGATCCTTTGTCCCTTCTCACTGTGGGAATAGTTTTTTACTGTCTTTTCACACCAGCACCTGTCCCTGGTCTTCTATTGTTCTTGGCTTTAGTTTAACCTACACAGCATTAAATACTCACAGTCCTACAATGACTGCCAGAAAGAAATGTATAGTTAATTATTAGCATCCTGAGCAATACACCAGCTTCTTAGAAATGGGAGTGTTGCTGCTCCTCCCTCCCAATTAGATTATATCCTTCCAATGTGTCCTTGTTTCTCCATTAATACTCTTTTATGGACACTCCTTAATGGTTACCTTATCTCTGAATAGAGTAAATCTTTCCTTTACGTTACAAGCTGTCTCTCCAGCGTGTGCAGGAAGCCCTGGCAGCACATGTGCCACGGAGCGAGCTCAGCCCTGGCGCTAACGGGGAGTCCAGGCAGCGGCACATCCTCACACACCTCCCTGCACAGCCAAGAAGAGCTCTGCCTTGTGCCTCCACTTCCCCCTCGCTCTACATCCATACATCTACTACTGAAATGATGCACCATGGCTGTAAAAAAAATGCTCCAATACACTGAGAAATTCCAGCTTAGAGTTTGTGAGGCACCAAAATCCTTTGGGTTCCAAGATCAACAACCAGCAGTGTGGCCTGGTCTAGCATGTGGCGGATTTGCCACAAAACCAGGTGAGAAATCACCACACAATACACAGAATGAGTGGAGAAAGAGAGAAATGGTAAGGACCATGGGCAGGGGTGTGCAGAGGGAATCTGGTCATCAGCTGGTGGTGGGTGCTGGACCAGGAAGGGCACTCCAGGGCGTTCACGACCTGATGTATCTAATTGTTCATTGGAAAGCACCGTAATAATTATATTAAGAACATTAGATAATATTTTAACACATCAAGGAAGCAGCAGGTGAAACAAACACTTCAGCCACGGGATGCTACTCTCCTACAAGGATAAGTGGCTTTATTGCTGCCAAACTCACCGGTAAGACTTCCCAGTAAGGGCAGGGCAAAAAACACACCCTTCTGTATCAAACCTCAGCAAGATCCCAAGGCAGCGTTTGCAGAGGCAGCAGCCAAGGAAGTAAAATGCAAATATCTGAGCTGTCTGTGGCAGTGACTGTCAACGCCTGGATGCAGAGCAGACCCTGGGAAGAGCCCTGGGCTGCCTTCGCACAGCGTGAACGTCTCTACACAGCACAAAGAAGTTAGCGATGGTCCAGGATGGAAGAGCCTCTCCCTTCCAGCTTCGGGATCTGGTTCATCAGGAGACAATTTGGGCACAATGATGTGTAGCTGGTGTAGAAAAACAGTACCGCTCTCCGCAGAACCAACCTGTTTAATTTATAACCTCTCTAAGGACCAGTTATCGTGAAGATGTGAGAATGAGAGCAAAAGGCCAATCTTTTAGCTTAAATTGCACTATTATCACTCAGCTCCCATTTAGAGGGCAAAGAGTAATCTGCCATGGCAACTCCTGCAAAACAACAGGCTGAGGTTTGCCTGAACTGTGGACTTCTTCAGAGGCTCAGTAGTTTCAAGAGCTCCGGAAAACATCATCTCACTTCACTATTTCACAGAAACACAACCACTTACTCAATAACCATTAACTTCACAGCACCCTCAACTTTACACCAACTACTTGCCCATTAAAAGACCTTCTCCTCTTGCCTCCCTTCACCTCAGCTGTTACAAATTCCCTCCCTCGAATTCCCTACTCTCTTATTTTCTGATTCTTACTTTCTTTTGCTCTCTAGCCCTCTTGTTCCTTTCCCTCAACAATCTTACTGATGGTGTGTTCACCAGAGGATGCTGAAACAGAAAAATATGACGTTTGGGGACAAAAATTCCTGCCGCGTGTTTCACAGATCCATAGGATAACAAACTGTAATACATCACAAGCTTCCCTCCACTCTGGCTTTCTCTAGAGAAGAGCATAAGCAGAAGCAAAGCTTAAGACCTAAAAATGAGAAAAGGAAAGGCCAACAAGCCCCAAGAGGTGTTGCCAGGTAGGGAAAAAAGGCTGCAGAATGGATCTGGATGCACAATCACACCAGGTGGAATAAAGAAAATATAAGATCATATTTTTCTTAATTCAACCACAGGCTCTAAGTCAGAAACGACTGACAAATTGTATGAGCAATAGTGTAAATGGGAGTTCCTTCTCCTTGGGTCAATGTGGGATGGCAGGAACACTGTAGAACTTGTACTTACCGAGATCTTGGTGAAAATGTACAGTATCAGAGACAGGACTGACAGGTAGATCTGAATCCGTTTCCCACCAAAACGCTTTCTCAGATACTCTGGCATTGTCACCACCTGCAAGGAGGGCAGTGAGGCTTCAGATCATGGAGAACAGATATAAAGCAAATCAGAGGGAGGTTTCTGCCGCTCGGAAACCGTGAGAGTGCAGCCCTAAGGGAGGGGAGCTGCAAACGCAGCCACAAGGATGGGCAGCTCTGAGAATCAAAGGAGAACGGGCGAGAGTACCAAACACTTTTCAGCTCAGGTGTCAGAGCAGAGAACCCTCACACTGCAAATCCACACAGACAAAACAGCACAGTTGTCGCTCAGGTCTCATGCCTTGCAATGGCTTTACAATACTCAAGACCTGACCCATAACCACGAGCAGCAAAGCAAAGCACCACATACTGTTTTGACTTACCCCAGCTTTGACGTAGATGGGTACAAACAGCCATCCCAGAACTACCACAAGTACCAGCGCCTGCAGCCAAGACAAGAGCAGCTGAATTAGTCTCCTTCCTCCAGACAGCACTCCCAATAAGCATTTCTCAGACACAGAGCTGGACTCTGCATTCATGCTCTCCACAGAGTTCAGGAGGTTT
Organism: Coccyzus lansbergi; assembly: GCA_033558105.1. NCBI lineage: Eukaryota > Metazoa > Chordata > Aves > Cuculiformes > Coccyzidae > Coccyzus > Coccyzus lansbergi. The sequence continues at coordinate 393,461 of JAUMJK010001345.1, forward strand.
TTTTATACTTGTATCTTTTAAGTTCTGCCCTTAGTTCAAAACCATTAGATGGACAAGAAATGCCAAGGCAGCTTCTGCTGTCAAACTAATAGACATTATAAGTAAATTCAGGCGAATCATAGTGATACACAAGGACAATAACAGTTAAACTTGGTATTCATTCAAGAGGAGAACCAGATTGTACTGTCAACATTGTACACTACTTCCACCACATTTATTAACTTGACCACCAGCCCCATTAGGTCCAAAGTGACAAAGGGTGTAGGGTATCTGCTCACACGCACAGAGGCATCACTGCTCCTGCTTCACCAGCAGCTGTTGTACACTGTGTACTGACAGCAGCGCACGGGACTCTGCTGGGAGATGAAGTGTTGGAGGTGGATGTGTTGAGGAAAGGCCCTAGAGATTTGAAACCAGGAGATTTCAAGCAATGTTTGGTCTGTTTTCTTTTGCTTCCCTTTGGGACAAAGGGAAAGGGAATAAAGTGTGGGACAGGACTTGTGGAGTCAAACAGAGAAAGATGACAGATTAAATGTGTGTGCCCCAGAGTTCACCTGAGCCTTCATCCTTCTCCCTAATTATTTATATCATATTAGTACTTGACTATTGGCAGCAATCATGTGCTTGCTACGGTGCAAAGCCAGGTCCCTCAGGGTGTTGTGCTTCCTTCATTGTGCAGCATTAATACAAGGAGAGTATCCACCTATGTACACCCATTATGTCCCTTGTGTCATGGTATAATCCCTTCCTTGAAGGTGAATTAAACAGAACAAGGTCATTGTTATTCACACTCACAGAGCCTAAGAATACAAGGAAATGGACGGAATTAGCTCGGGTGACTCTCTGTGCTGCGGCAGTTCCCACCACCCCTGGTAACCCATGGACTTCATTTGAAGTCAGCCTGGATATCTCTACTCTGTGCTGCAGCCATAAGCAAAACACAGGCATCATTAAAGGAAGGAGGGAGTAAAGAGAAAAGTGTTTCTGGAATGCAAGTGGTTGTGAAGGATTTCTCACAGCCTGTGAAGAAACCAAAGCCTCTTCAACAATTCCTGCATAACAAAATGCTGTAAAAGATATTATGGATTGCAAAGCGGATAAAACCTTCCCTGTAGTCTGAAAGTGGCTTCATAAATACTTTTAAAGTAGTCAAAAGTTATGCATAGAGAAAAGAATTAATCAGTTTACTGAGCTCAAATGCTCCCTAGAAAGCCTCATTCCACAGCAAAGGGTCGCCCTCTCCTAGGGGCTTAGACAAGGACCAAGGAGGATGAGCAAAACTGTAGATTATGATGGCACTTGCTGGTCTGTGCAGAAAACAACTGTTGCCAAGCCAAGTTCAACAGGCCTAGTTATCAGTTATTTTGATTAACCTCTGGGGATGATCCTGATGTCACAAATATGTTCACCAAAACGCATGCCACTTACATTCCACTCGTATCCTCCGATGGCGATTCCTCCAGCTGCTGCTGTGCCTGCTATTCCCACGAAATGTCCGCTGCCGATGTTACTGGCAAACAGAGAAGCACCAATCTGGAAATGGAGAGATCAATGTTTGGCTCTTAGTTAACCTGAAAAACTCTCATTCACTTGGCTTAGAGAATTCATGCCTGTCCACATGAGATGGTGACAATGGGAACGACCAACAACCAGCTTTGTCGACAACTTTCAAGACTCCCTTTACCTTCCTCCCCAGCCTTGAGACTCCAACCATTGTGTCTACGACCAGAAGAATGAAGGATGTGGCACAGAAGATCCTCCATTTGAGTCCAACAGTTTATTACACCAATAGAGATTTTAAAATGTTTTCAAAAGTTGACTAATTGCCACAGGGATGACATTGGAACAATGAGGGAAGAAGCCTGTGATCTGCCTTGCTCAAGGGGGAACAATAAGCGCACAGACACTCCCAATTTCACACCCGCAGCCTGTGGAACTCGGCGAATCGCGCAAGGGAGCTGCACAGGCTTTGAGCTTGGGTCACATTGGTTAAAAGACTCAATGACTGAACTGAACCCAGGAATATCTGCTGAGAAAGTGCTTCTGGGAGACACAAAGAGGAACGAATTGAGGAGTTATACTGAAGAAGTGCTGGATCTCTGGGACCCCCAAACATTGCACTGATGACCCAAGCAGAACAAAGGGCAGAACACAGGAACTGAAGAGAAATGAAAGCCTGTGTAGGGAAAAGAACCTCTGCTGGCAGCTTCTGCTGCTCCCAGTTGAGGTGGAGCTCTCACAATGAGACCCCAAGGGGCTTAACTATGGTGCTTCAGACACCTGAAGGCAGGACCTGCACTCGGAATGTTCTCCTGATGCGGTTCCCTGGCACAGGCGGTTGGAGCATGTTTGGAATCACCTCACAAAAGGGAGAAATATTCCTTGTCTGCAATTCAGTGGGAGATTTTTAGGGTCCTAAAATGTACATGAAGGAAATCATTCCGAATTCCCAAGCTGCGGTCACTGTAGTGGGTTCTCAGAGCAGCAGTAAAAATCGAGTCAATCTTTCTGAGAGCACAGGGACGAGATTTGGGAGGATAAAAGGGATTTCATTATAGAAATCCACCTCTGGAGATCAGATTTACTCTATAGAGCTATGCTATAGCCAGAAATAGCCCTGCTCTTCAGTTCACTGCCCTGACCTCTCATCACAAAACAGATTTGCCTTCCCCATTTTTTATATGCAACATACAAATACAACTCATCCGAGGATTCTGATCTTTCTTCTCCAAGCTTTACTTTTTCCTCCTTTCTCCAGTTTGATCTCCTTATTTCTTCCAGCCTCTTTTGCGGATGAACTATGCTTTAATTTGTCTCTGAGTTCACTCACATGTCTAGAAGTTGGTTGTGCCCTACAGAAACGGAACCAGTTTGTCCTATGACAGATATGTTGACAGGAATGACAAGTGTTGCAATAAGTTACCAAATAAGCCAGGGAGATCACTAGTAAGGAAGAAAACCTTTTCTTCTGACCTCTTGGTACCAGCACAGTGCTTTCCCAGCAAGGATCATGAAGGAGCAAACCCCACTTATACTCAGCTCCCTTGTCCAGTGCTTTCCCTGGAGATGAATAATTAAACTTAAATCTAGGTTACTAGAAATGCAGTCACCAGAAAAGATTAACCACATTAATCTCTGATTTTATTTAATGTGCTCCCTCTCCTGTCTCCAAAGCTTTCAATGCACTGCGCGCAGAGCCAAGTGACAAAGGCAGCTGACGAGGAACTTTGGGAGAGGGTGGATGGGGCAAGCTCGGGCTGTGCTCCCAACTCTACCTGGGCTGCAACTGTGTTGTGAGAAAAACACCAAACGACACAGACAAAACAAGTGTGTTCATTTCCTACATGTTCTTCCCTGAATTAGGGAGCAACCAGAGCAGCAGCACCGGAGGCTCAACACACGCTGGTAATGGATGCGACATAAAAAATGTTTCCTATAGTTCTGTATACATGAAAATGCAGAAGGAAGGGAAGCAGAAATTTCCTCTCTGCTGTGACAATGCTTCAAGGATGAGGCGAAAAGGCAGGTGGGCTCCGGCCAGAGCTGTCCTGCTGATAAACTCACTGCTGTGGTATTTTTGTACTGAAAAGGCTGATTTCCAGAATGCTCGATTTGCCATTGGGAGATGTGGTAAATGCAGACCCACACATGACTCGAGGAGTGTTGGGCTGAAACGGGACAATGGCCAAGGGAGGGAAGAGTTAACTGTTCCGAGCGAACATGTTAGGGAATTGATTTTAGGTCAAATACAGGAGGAAAAGTAAAGAAGAAAGTTGACTGAAAGGAACAAAAGCTGTTAAGAGGGAAAGAGAGGACAAAACATTGAACTAACCCGAGTCAAACGTGGAACATTAACTCTTTGAAAATCTTTTAAGAGGTCAGGTTTTAACAAGAGTGCTCTGTTCAGGAAAAGTAACACCACGTTGCAGGCAGATGATGATCATTAGGGTTTTGCCATGTTATTTATTAACCGTTTCACCTTGCTCCTTTCATTAACTCAGGATGCACTGGCACCCTGGTGCTCCCTGTTCCAAACCCCACACAGCGCGAGCTGCAGATCAGTGACCTCTGCAGCCACCGTGGGCAGACAGGCTGCACAGGCTGCAGCGCTTCTCCCTCCCAGAACCTGCTAACACGTTATCTTGGGCCCCCGTGTCTGCTTTCCTGTTCGAAAGTGTTAGCTCAGCACCAAACTCTTCTCCCTAGCCCCAAGCACACCCTGCCTGCGGCCTTTAGCCCCTCTACGGGGAACAGCAGAGCCTCCCTCACGTCAGTGTGACGTGAACCCTCCTGGATATTGCTTCTCCCAAGGGTCACCTGCAGAAGCTGCTTCTCAGACCCCTCTTCCCTGGGAAAGCTTCTCATACCTTTGTTTGAGAACTACTCCTTGGCACTGTCCATGTTTTTCTTCAACTCACAACCTTTCCCTGCAAGGGTTGCCTTTTCCTGATGGAAGAACAGCATTTTTCCTACCAGAGCCTTTTGGGATTATCCCACAGACACTTTGGAAAAGTCAACCCCTTGCTCACAATGAAACATCACTGTCACCTTTTCGAGGCTCTGAGATGTAAAGAAAGAAGTGTGGGTCTCTTCCAACCTGGTCGTTCTATGATTCTACGAGATACAAGTCTCATTCATATGAGAGTTGTCTCTCCCGGTCCCTCTCAGCCGTGGCAGATTCAGCAAGTGGGGAGAACTCTGAGAGTATGTGAACTCAGCTGAACATAAGAGATCAGAGAGATTGTGCCAGTGGTCAGGACTGATGGTCATGAGAATAAACCATGCTGAACTGAAACAAAAATCTGGTTTTTTTCTCCTTAATTCTTGCCTGTCTCACCAAGGTCAGCACACACCCCATTCACCCCCCAAGTGACCCTTTCTAACCAGTGTTGGGCTGCAGAAGCCCAGCAGATACTCTTGTCCCAGCAGCATTTCTACCTCAGGAACGGAGGTGTGGAAGCTAACCCATAATTTTGTGCAGACAGCTCTGTCTGCCTCAATACAGAACGTGAAGAACAAAACTCAAAAGCACGAAAGCTTCAAAACTGAAGCTGTTTTCTTCAGTTGTGCATGGAACGCTGCTAATCCCGTGCAAGCGGCTGCTACCAAAGCCGATTGCTCACCAGGAAGAGAGGCTGCACTTCTGACAATGGCACAAAGAATTTGGCTGAATCCAACTCTCTCATCTGACAAAAGAGGCACAATAGCAGCGATTTCAGTGAACTGACACGCAAGTGACCTGTTCCCTTAGCAGAACAGACCACAAAGACCAACTGCAGGCTTGGTTCTGCGAAGTACTAAGCAATCTGTATGGATTCAGCTGGAGCCAACAATGTGAGCCAAAGCTGGACAGGCTTGACCCAGAAGTGTCAGGAGTGCTGAGGATTTACATTTGAGCACATATGCAACACAAGGAATACAGAAAAAGCAGGTTTTCTAAGTTTGCTCCTCCTCCAGGAAGCCACACAAAGCAGACTGTGCAGTCTGGGAGAAACAGGTCATTGTTCTGTTGTCATTTCTACCTGATGGATGGCTCTGAACATGTTTTGTGTCTGACTCCTTTTCTCCATCTTGGAAGAGAATACAGATCCACAGAAGACAAACAATAGGGCAAATACCATTTTTAAATAAACATAAACTATATTTCTTTGACCAATAAATTGTCCTAATACCACCAGGGTTTCCTCCTTGTGCAGATCACAGCTTGTTATCAAAAGTGGAAACAACAGAGCAATACAAGGAAAAATGTCACTATATTAATTTTTCTCTGTGAGAACCTCAAAAAGAACCAGCTCATCTGAGTGCAGTGAAAGTCATAAATTCAAACTATTTAAAAGTTCTAAACTGAGCTGCCAGACCAAGCACTGGATTTCTCTATACTGGCTGTACTGATGTATCTAGATTCCAACAAGCTGCTCACATAACCAGCTCAGAGCACTGACAACTTCCCCAACTCCTCCAGGTGGCTTTTATTATGCAGTTTGCCGTGTGTCACCGTGGCCAGAGGAAGAGTTTCAAGTGCATCTATGCAACACTGACAGTATTGTGGAGATAATCCATGTTCAGGGACTAGACACAGTCACACAGAAGCAGATGTACGGACACAGACGTGTGTTCTATACACACGCCCTGCACAGCACTCACCGGCCACCACACCATGCTCCGGCCAGCCAGGAAGAAGCCACCTACTGTCCCTCGGTTGGTCGAGTACATAGCCTGGGAAAACAAAAAAAGCAAACAAGCCTGAATCATATTTTAAGTATAACAGACATAAGAACAGAGAGCTAGGATGGAGGGGTGAAATATACGGGAGAGTAGAGTGGAAGAAACAAAGAGAGTGTCTGAAAAGAACACACTTCTGATGAGGAAAGTGATACAACTAAGCAATGATTCTTGCATCTCAGTCTCCATTAATCATCCAAGGTCATCATCCTGGCATCACCTTTTGTGACAGAGCAAAACATTAAATTCGAATTAAATTTAACAAAAAATCTGATCCCTCCAATAAAAGCTCATATGAACAGTCCATCAAGCGCCTCTAACGTCAGGCATCAAAAAAGACAATAAGCTGCAAGTTCATTAACAGAGGGTGCAGCTCTCTCACTCAGCACTACCATCCCCAGCAGATATTTACACAAATCTATTGTCCTGTTTGCAATGCCAGCGTTGGACCCACTTCTCTACGGAGTTCAAAAAAAGCAGCCAGATAGAATCTCCTCTTCACACATTCATTTTCTGTTTGTCAAGGGATGATGGGCCTTAGAGGGAAGTTGCCACTAATTTTTGTTAATGATCCCGATCCAAATATCAGATTCCCATTGTCTACTCCAACGGACTTTGAACAGGCAAATAAGGAAAGAAGACATGGGAAAACCAGACAGATCTTTTCTTCCCATGCAGAAGGAAGGAAGCAAATGAAATTGACTTACATGTAACTACACACAGCAGCTAAGTGTCTGTCCAATAAAGAGGACATTGTTGCTGCAAACAAACAGTTCCAGGAATCAGTTGGCACACACCTGCCTGACAAGCCTCGGATCAGCCTGGCTTTGTCACAGACCTACCGAACCACAGCAGCAGCCAGAGCTCGGTGGCCAGGACCCAGCTCCTCCCGCAGGGCAGCCGGAGGGTCGGGGGTGCTGGGGGCTCTGCATTTTTGGCATCTGGTACCATGACAAAGAGGTAAAGAGAAGCCTACATCTATTTAGTGTCCACCCCACAGTTTTAGTGCTCTCCAGAATGCTGCCAGACCACTAGAAAGGGCTTTGTTCCACATCTGACTCCTCTGCGCTGTGCGACTAGCCCTGGGATGCTCCTGGAAGCACTGAGGGACAAAGCCTGCACCCCCTGGCTAACGGACTGGGCTCAGGTGAGCAGAGAGCTTGCCCCGAGGAAACCCAAACTGACATTCCAGAGTTTACAGCTCTGCAGCTCACAGCATCGGCCTCTTATCTTCAAATGCTCCAGCACTGCCGCTGCGCTGAGGGACAGTATCTGCCTTTCTCCATTAGCTGGGAAAGCACTGGGCTTTGTTTTCCGATTAGGATCGTGTTTTCCCTTGCAGTCCTTGGCACATGCAGCGTTGCCACTTGGCTCAGACCAGCAGCAGCAAGTCACTGCCATCACGTGCCACCCCTGCAACTGGTCCTTGTCTGTCGCTCGCCCTGCTCGCCACAGCCTCAGAGCTGCTGGCAGAACGAGCCCTGATAACGCTGCTTTCAAATGGCAGCAGCAGCCTTGACCCACCTCCCTCTCCTGAGAGTGACCCACAGCCCTGTTCCTGTTCCCACAACTCCCTCTTCTTCCTGCTTTCCTGCTCCCCAGGCGGCCCCTTCCTCATGGATCAGATCTCTCCCTCCTTCCCCACATACCTCAGACTCCACTTCCCCACGACTCCCATTCACACCTAAACAAGTGCCACCCTGGGTCACCAGCCCCTCTCCAGTAAATGCTCACATTTTCCACACCACACACTACCAACCCTCTCAGTTACACACCAAAATCTTTATACAATTCTACATTTTCATTTACTGAGTCATTTTCCCAGCACTCTATAAAACATCTCCTCATTAAGTAAAATAAAATAAAATAAAATAAAATAAAATCCCAACCTACCCACAGTCCCACTGCCAGGACCAACAAAAAATAGATGACAATAACAGAGATGTCGGCAGCATTGTTGATCCTGATGTCGGATTCCATCCTGGCTGCTTCTCTGGCTTTCCTCTTACTCTCCTTATATGCTCCTTGCAGAGTTCAGGTTAATGATAAACTGTTCTCATCCCTTGCCTCTTATACAATATATAACTTCAGATTCACTTGTCTCCCATGGGACACAAGCTGAAGCTGCTGCTCTGCCTTGGACAGCGACTCCTTCCCAAATATCACTCCTCTGCTGCAGGTGCTGGCGATTTCAGAGCTGAGTCCCCTGCTAAAGGTGCTCGGGGTTTTAACATCCCCGAGCAGATGTCAGAGAAGGAATGAGCGTGGAAAGGAGTGGCTTGGCTGCAATAAACCTGCATATTTACCTCCCCGTGTGTGAATAGGTTTGTGGGGTTTTTTGAAGTGGTTGTACCTGTAAATCTAGTCATGGAAGATGTAGTTCTTTTAGATGATGATGGCAGCAATTATCTGTGAGGAGGAGTGACCTGACAGGGGTCCAGGAGCAGGGACACCCTCTGTGTCATCCCTCAGCCCAGCAGCATTACTCAATGGGAAACAGCCCTGGTACTCCTGCGACAGAGGCAGCCTGCGGCTGCTCACATCTCTCATGTGGATACAGGGAAAGATGCGTTTGAACCACTACACTTGGCTCCAGAAACTCACTGTGCTGAAATTCAGGGTGTCTGGGCCATGGTGTTGGTTCTCCCTATTGTACCTAATCAGCTTCACATTCAAGTAAGTTCAAAGTTCATCAGAGCTTGGGTTTGCTCTCCCTTTATTTGCTCCTCTGACTTCAGAATCAAGCTAAGAGAAATAACTGGTCACAGAAACGTGGAACACACCAGTTATAGACGTATCTTCGCAGCCTTTAATAAGGCAACTTCCCCAAACGATGCCTGCCATCCCCTGCTTAAGGTGGAACAGGTGGCAATTATCCAGGAGAACTCAAACAACAGACACAGGCACCAGGCATATTTCCAGGCTCTGAGGACAGCTGAAAGCCCTATTCTCTGTGTGATCCTGGGGAATCGTTATTCATTCACAGCTGACTAGGCTGCCTCTGGGGCATCAAGCGTTACCCTGTGGTTACCCTGAGCAGAACACGCAGTACAGCACATCGAGAGCGCAGAGGGTTTGACTGATCTCACAAAAGTTATTTCCTCAGGAACTGAAATTGAGGTCTGGCACTATGCTCATTGGCAATGAATCTTCTTAGGTAAATTACTCCTTGGTGATTTTGGCTAACAAAAAGCATCAAAGCATAAGAAGTATAAGAATGTATGATTACCTGAAAGAATAAACTAAAATACGTCACTACTGTTCGAGCACCTAAACTCTTCTAAAACTGCCCTGTCCTCTGACAGCTCAGGAGTCTCTCCCAAAACACATTCCGCAGTTTGTCCTACAGGGCTCTGAAATGTTAGCTTTAAATCCAACAGAGAAAAAATTAACCCTGGAAGCTGCTGAGCATCCAAAATCCCCATTAGCAGCAACCATCCCTGCTGTGTATTTCCAGGGAAAATAAGAGACTTGTTTACCAACCTTAATTATCAGGGAACCGTTTGCCTAAGATAGGCTGTAGATGGCGCTTACAAAGATTGACGTGGATTCCTGTCAGTCCTTGCAACTATCAAAAAGGTTGATCCTCATTAATTCCATTTCTGTGTCCATCTACAGAGGGAAAGCAGAAAGAAAAAGAAAAATTAGACGGGATAATGTCTGTTGTGTTCTTATCAAGCAGCTGCAAAAGAGAGCTGAGAGGCTAAGGAGCACCACAGCCTCCTCTCCACAGCACCTGGTGTGGCCACATCCAGCAGACTCCAAGTTTTGAAACAGTAACAGAGAATCAGCATCTACAAAATAATAACCATGTGGATCCTGTCTTTATGTACAGTGGAAACGAGCTTAATTCTGTTTTCTCTCTGAAGGCCAGAGAGACAAACCAAACATTCTGTGTGGGGCCGTCGGGCAGGGCAGGCAGTTTCGTCAGGGCTCTCGATCATAACATCTAATCATCACATATCTGTATCTGCAGTCCAAAGAGAAACCTGAAGCAGGTGCATTATAGGCATGGAGCCTATGGAAAAACAGTAAGAACAGAAAACAATGCTGGACACAACCGAGGGGAAACGTTCCTTAAAGAATCTGAGATGACAGAGTTTGTACTCACATTTGACACAAACACTTCTGCTGTTGGAGTAATAAATTGATTGGGAATGGTGAGACAAGGGAATCCCTGGTCAGGATGAAAGTGAAAAGAATTATCTGTAAACACTTTCCCGTTAGGGAACTCCTCCTGCTGACAGTCAGGCAGCAGCCTGCACTTGTTCCCAGGGGAAACACCATCCTCACCTGTGAACTTGCCCAGGCCAGAGGAGGACAGCCCAGCCATGAGCTGCGGGTCCTCAACTAAGAGAACACGGGATACCAGCTACTGTTCTCTTACTTCAGAAATTGTTGAGCACAAGGCAGAGACAGAACATGAAAACCTGGCAAACTGCTATCATCACATGAATTATCGTGACTGGATGTCAGATCTCAAGAGTCTGTACCTCCAATTGAACTGCCAGGACAATGTGAAGGGAACACTGCGTCGACTGCTCGAGCTAAGCAATAAAGCAATTCCAAAGCAACCGTGCCCTGCCCTTTACAGGCCTATCCCTCACTTTCTAAGTTCTGTGGAAATCAGAACTTAAAACTGTAATGCAGAATGGCCCGAGAGGCTCATGGCCAAGGTCAGTGAAGTCAAACAGCTCGGTAGCTACGACAGAGTTGTTGCTCATTCATATTCAAAGATTTGAGATAGATCAGTGCTTTGCTATGTCCTCTATACGTTTTTTTCACTAGCCAATCATTTTTATTCCAATCATAGCTTTAGTGACTGTTCGCATCTTATTGAAGCTACATCTGCCTAGAGTTTTCTAGCAGGCCTGGTGGACAATGCCATCCAGGCAGCTATGTACATTCTGTCTGAAATACTGCATGAAGCCTTCTCACCCTGTGTCGCCAGCCTCGTGATTACTACACCTGAACGTCTGTGTAGAGGAATTATAATCCTATTCGCACTGCCAAAACAGGTATGAAGATTTATACAATTCATTTAACGACAGAAATCCATCGCTTACATCTCCCCCGTGATGCAGCCTGTGAATATTTTATCGAAAGCCGTACATCTCTGAAGGACTTTCTGTTCACAGGGGAGTAGCTTTAGGCCGAGGTCCCTGCTGCCTCAGCCTGCGCTGAACTCGTTCCCAGTAGCCGTCACATGTGCATTTGTTGGGGGGTTTCCCATCTACCAAACGCTGGCAGGAGATGAGGAGGTGAGCGAGGGTGTGGAGGCTTCCAGGACTCTGACTGCGGCACAAGTCAGTCATTTACATTTTCGGGTGACTGATGACAGCCGCACATTAGAAAACCCCTGCTTGGTCTATACACACTGTGAAATTCGTTTCCTCATGCTGTGATGTAACCACCAAGGACAAACCGATAATTAAACATGACTGTCTCTTTACTGTAAGGGAACTCTTCAAAACACCTATAGCTCTTGCTAAACCAAATCTGCTCTCCCCAGTTGGACACCACTGATTCCCCCAACCTGCTGATGTTTCAGACATCACATTTAAACCTGTGCCGAGAGCTCTTTTAATGTGGAGCAGTGCTTCAAAGGCAGCAGCAGTTGGGAAGGCATCAGCATTCCCAATGTTATCAGCACTTGTTAAAGGGAGCACAGGGGCCGGTTCCCACCTGGGAACGCACTCCTGGGCACCAGAAGGGAAAGATGCAGGAATACACTGGCCTCAAAAGCCGTATCTTTCCTGCTATCTGCCAGCTCGAAGCCCCAGTCAGCCTGACCTGAGGGGCAGGTATTCCCCAAACCGCTACCGAGGGAAGGGAACACAGAACAGCACAGCAGATCCCGGTTAATGATGTTCTCCATCAGAAGAAATGTTCCTCCTGGAACTCTCTGCAAATTCCTGAAACAGCCACCCCAGGAGCAGCATAATGTAACCACAAAAATCAGTGTTATTCCCTCCCTTCCCTCTCTTCAGTGGTGTAAAGCTCTTCCTCCAAGATGTGATAAACAATTACAGTTTCTATCAAAACAATCTGCAGCTGAAATCCAGAGTCACATTCAGTGACATCAAGTTACTCAGTTCGACAGCATTAAATGGAAACACCAACACATCCATGTACAGGATAATTACACCAATACTGAAAGGAGTGGAGAAAACCTCCTGGAATGCTTTTCCCTTCCCTTCTAAAAAAAACCCATAAAAGTTGTCACACTTTGGGGATAGAGTACGTTTTCTTTATTAAATCCAGAAGATCACTCCTCACAATTAGGAGGGGGAAATCAGTAAGAGCCTAATAAGGAAGGCTTCAGCAGCAAGACATATCACCTCCACATCTTCTCCAAAGAATACTGCCAAAATAAAAACCTTGGATGGGCTTCGCTAGCTCCTTACAGCCCATTTAACAGCCACAAACGCAGGGGACCCGCAGCACAGGTGGTAACCGAACCCAGCTTACTCTGCATCTACATTTATTCTGTCACTGGTGCTTGGGGTAAAGACTCCTATGCTTTTTCCCCACGAGCTCACTCCACAAATGCAGCCCATAAAATCCATACATGGTGATCTAGACCATTGAATAAAGCTTCTGATAGCCCAGGTCACACCACAGACTGTTATTGTGAACTGGGTGGCAACTGGACGAGGAAGTCAAGCCGTGATGACAGGTTCTCTATGCCAAGAGGAGGCAGTTCACCAGAGATTACCATTTACTTTCACAATACTTCAGGTGTGGAACTTCTGTGATTCAGAGGTAGTTGCGAAGTGCAGTATGGGAGGATGCTTATGAAGGGAGTGTAGAATTTGGAACACATTTTTCTGTGTCATTTAAGAAGCTTCATATTATCAGGACGTTGCTTACTGGAAACTCTGTAAGACTTTACCCGTGTTGATCGGGTTGAGCTCTAAAGTCACCCCAGAGGAGAATGGAGCATCCAAACAGGTGGCATCCAGGGGGACTACAGGACACTGGAACACAAGCTCACAATCTGCTCTCAGAGATCAGTTAGAGAATAGCAAAAATCTCTTCTAACTCCTCAGATGTCCGTGATCCCCTTTAAGCTCATGCAAAAGAAGTGTAAATGCTTTGGGAACATCATGCACAGATCACAGATAGAATGAGAGATTTGCATAGGAGGACACTCTGAGCATAGCCCAGAGGGACAATTACAGTTTGAATCTCCATTTGCACTCACAGATAAAGTTTGATCTGAATACTTTAGAGAGTAAGCACAACACACACTTATAAAAAAAAAGATTTTGAATGCTACACAGATTAGGCCCTCTGGCTGTCAGGAGAAACCGTACGTGTGTGAATAAACAGGCTCACTTGCTGGAAAACTACATTTGTAACTTGCTGGAATTCTTTCCATATCTACAAACCATAATGCCACTTGCAAACATTCTGAGAGATTTCCTGCATATCAGTAACAGGATTTTCTCTAAGAAAGCTGAGTCTCCAAAGTGGAAAACATACAAAAAGCTCATTTTGCATTTTCATCCATTAGAAATTACCTCACTTGGCTGAAACAGTACTTAAAAGATACCCTTCATCTCAGAGATCACAAGGGCTAAAGAACATTAATTGTGTTTGTACAATCACAGTTATTAAAAGTGGCCAATATTTTACTCCTTGTTAATGATCCCGTAGGAGTCCAGAACAAGCTGCAATAGCAGAGAGTCCAGAACAACTGGTAATAGTGGGAAGGAGACTCACTTTACCATGTAAGACTCTCTTCATCATGATCAGATGCTTCAGTAGATCTGAACAGAGGGAGCCTCAGACCAAGGCAGAGCAGAGGTGACCTTTATGAACAAAGGTCTGTCAAACCAAATCCATCAAGCCACACTTGTTCAACATTCTGGGGACAGAAGGCAGCAACTGTCATTGTAAGAAGTGACTCTTACAGCTGCTCCAATGAAGTCTGCTATGAACACTTGTGTATTTCTAACAGCAGGGGAAGAGATTGCCACCTGGCTGGTGTCACATCCCAGACTGTAATGTCAGACTGGAGTCTCAGCTGACTGAAAGCAGAGCGATGGCACTCCCAGGTTCCAGGGCTTCCCTTCTCACCACTCAGTGCCTGCTCTACACTGGCTGCTGCTGCTTTGCCAAATAAGCATTGTCTCCCCAGCCAATAACATAAATGCTGACTCTCCCATTCCAAAATCCCACCTCCACTGGCAGTTTCTCTGCACCTACAGAATGATCCTGTACTCTGGATGCTCCTACCAAACAGAAACACTGTTGGAACTGACAGCTCGCAGCCCTTCAGGCTCAATTCACGCGCCTGATCACCATCTGAGCAAAGGTTCAGCAGTGCAGCTGCTTCCAGCCAGGGCAGCCCTTCTGCCCCTTCTGCCCTAGAACTGTCCACGATGAGCTGGAACTTGTGTTCTCAGCAGAGGGAGTCTGAATGCCTCTGCTGCTGCCTGTCAGAGGAGCAGAGCATCTTGTACAGCAGCTTTTCACTACAGCCTGGCAAAGCGAGTCTGAAAAGCAGAGCAAAATGACACAGCCTGAAGCATGAGTTTTCTCTCAGTAATCTGGTGTTTTCCCTGAACCTGGAAAAACTTAGTCTCAAAGAATAAATTTCTCCACAAACTCCCACATTATATAATATGTCTTGTTGGGGTTTTTTTATTTTATAGAAGAAAACATACGGATCCAGGACATGTGAGAACTCCCTTCTGTGTACTGTGCAACCAGTGAGCACAAACCCTGCACCTGTGCTCAGTCAGGCTGAGCAGCTCAGGACCAAGCCCATGCCCAGACCAAACTTACAAGGGGAGTGGATCTTTTGTAGGATACCACAGCGGAATTTTCTAAGCCTTTGACCAATTTGTGGCTGTACAGTGAATTTCGGTTACTGAAATTGGGTAGGAGCACATTGTAAAACACAGGACTTTTCCTTATTTGGAGATGAACAAGTGCTCCCAGAAGTCACTTCCAGGCACACAAGGGACAAAAAAGGTGACTGGGCACAGCAAAGATTTAGCAAGGGGAAGTTTTGCCTGATAAGCTTGACTGCCTTCTACAGTAAAATAACTGGCTCTGTGGGCACAGAGGAGCAGGCGTTGGGCATGGTCTCCCACAGCATCGTTGTGGCCAAGCTGGTGAGGTATGGACGGGATGAGGGAGCTTGCAAAGTGGCTGCATCGTCAGGCTCAAAGGTCAGTGGTTCCAAGTCTAATAAAGGTTGGGTACAAGTTATATCAGGGTCGATACTGTCTAATATCTTCATCGATGACCTGGACCTTGGCAACAGGACAGAACGCACCTTCATCAAGCTAACAGCTGACACCAAATGCAAGAGACCGGTTCATATGCTGGAGGTCAAGGCTGTACACAGAGCTCAATAAGCTACAGGAATGGCCCAACAAGAACCTCATGGAACTCAGCACAGACAAACGCAAACTCTGCATGAATCGTGATCCCTCGTTCACCTTTGCACTCTCCAGTCATGTCACTCCCTGCTCCATGCAGGTTTCATGGCACGAACGGAGAAAGTAAATGTTAATAGGCTAATATTTGTTTCTTATGAATTATGTTTCTGGGGCTTAATGGCTTGTGTTTCCTCGGCAACAAACACGTCATGTGCTTTTCAATAAGGTTTGCGTATGAGCTGGGTACACGGCCACACCGGAGATCCCAGCTGACAGACTCAGAGGAGTGGATTCACCCTCTGACAATATGAGGACCTCCCTGGTGTTTTATTGGAAAAGGGAGCACCTTCCCCAGTCTTTATGAAATCACTCAAACAGACGACTTTGCCGCTCAGTCCCATCCCAACTCCCTGCTCTCCGCACACACAGAGAGACCTTTCTGCCTTTGAAATAACCAACGGTAGCTCCAAAGCTAAGGAGCATCACGCTCTGCTACATGCTATAAACACGTTTTACAAGGGAAAACCACCTGGAAGCATCCTCTGCCTCTTACTTCACCCAGTGAAGAATTTGACATCAATTCTTCTGAATCTGGGCAATCACAGTACAAAAACCTTGTATTCACATTCTTCATCTGCTAGGAAATCCATTCTAAAATTCGATGTCAACTTACAGTCTGAGTCAAGTCTGCCAACACATCACAACCCCCCTGTGTCTGCAGTCCCAGAAGGTGAAGGACATACAAAACCATCATTTACCCTAGAATATGGCACTAACCAAAGCTACAGCAACATCACTCAAGGGGCAGCCGAGGCCACTTTTGAGCAGATTCCTGCTGAAAATTAAAAACTGCTGAATTATTAATAACTGTTTGAAGCAGCAGATACACCTGTACCTGTTAACACTGCCAGGGAGAGCTCCATCGCAGGAGAGCTCCATCGCAGTTCAACGGTGTCAGAAAGAACCTGAAGCCCTTGGCAGGCAGGTGTGCACGTGCAGTTACAGTCTGCAGTGGCTCCAGATGGAATGTGAACCCTAAACACACCGACAGGGCCTCTGAGGATGAAAGCAGGCACATCAGCCCTGGAATGTGCCCCCACATCGGCATTTGGAGAAGAGCACTTCTCCCACCTTTATCTGCATATGGAATATGAGGGATTGGCCACATCTTGGTTTTAACTCTAAGAAAATCCTGTTTATTAGATGATGCCCAGTGGCAGCTTCAGATACTGCTGCAAGGAAAATGATAAATTCCGATGATTCTGCCTCCAGGCTCTTCCTGACTTCAGAAAGCGCAGACCCAGCTCCGTCCCTGCTGCTCAAAGGGAGCTGCTGCTGGCTGCTAAAGTAAACAGGGATTTATTTGTTTCTCCACATCAATTATGAATTCGGAACTTGGGCTGTATTGTTCCTGCCATTCACACCTTCACTTCCCCACATGCTCAATATCTGCCCATGTCAGGGGGGTTGGATACAGATGATCTTTAAGGTCCCTTCCAACCCGAACTATTCCATGATTCTATGAATACCAAGCCAGTTGTTCTCAGAGAAGCACAGAAAGCCCCCCAGGATCTCTCCGATTACAGATCACAGCACATCCCCAGTGCAAGGTACCTGGAGCAACACCTCCTGAGCAGCAGAAAGACCACCAGGACAAACCTCCCGTCTGTACTTGTACCATTCTCATCATTTAAATAAACCAGTCCCACTGGCCCCTGTTCCCATGCTCCGGGCTTTGAGCAGCGGCCCAACCCCTGCTTTAAAGCAAAGAACATCCAGAGGGGTTACTCGTAATTAAGTGAAATGCTCGGACGCCTTATCAAGCACAGGCATTTCAGGAAGCTTAACAGTAACATAAAATTCAGAAGCTGCTGTGTTCCATGAAGGCAGTTCCTGAGGGCCAGCACGGGGAGCACGTCAAGCCCTCACGTGAGCACATGCAGATGTTTATCTCAGCGTAATAACGATCCCAAAGGGCACAGAATGGCAGAGATTGCAGGGGCAAGGAGCTCTGACATTCTGTCCTTTTTACAAGGGCTTCTAAGTATTGCTCATTTATGCAAATATAGTAAATACTTCTAATAAATGCATTTATTTTAAAATGTTAATAAATATAGCTAAGTATGTTATCTCCATCCAGGATCACAGTGCACACAAACATTTGCATTGTTTGTGTAAATTCCTCTAAGATTATTCCTTGGCCAATATGTGTAGCCTTGTGTTTGATAAATTTTACACATACTTCATATCACCTACTTTATGTATCAATTTACAATTTAGATATAATACAAGCACATTCTACTTACTTGCAGTGACACCATATCAAGTCCAAAGGTGCTCTGATAGTGTCACTTCTAACAGCACTGTCATAAACAGAAGTAACAGACAGATCTATTTATTCTCAGTAAACATTATGGTTTGGAGCGGGTTATTTGTACACTTTTCCTGCAAAACATACGGAGAACGATAAAGACTCAAAGGGCAGTGCACCTGTTCTGTGCTGGCGGCAGGAAGGAGCAGAATATCTCCCTGGGGGTCCAGGCACCTGCCCCTGGAAACAAGCACCTTCCAAAACGCTCTGATCAGACACATCAAAGTGCCCACAGGCCAGGGCGATGCTGCCAAGACAAACAGAAGCCACCACCGTACTGTCTCTTGCCAGTCTTTCCCCACCCCGGAGATGGCAAAGCAGTGCTGGTTCCAGCAGCAGTGCCTGGAGCACGGGCAGACCCAGCAGGGGGACAGCGTCGAGGATGCCTTCCCAGTCCCAGCACTGGAACACTCTGTGCCTCACTGGGTCTCTGCCCCAGAGCACCAAGCCCTGTGGCTGAGGGGGCAGCCCCACAGCCTCTGAGGGCTCACTCTGCAAACGCTGCTTCCAGCCTCAAAATCACCCACTAGCGAGGGCCTTGAAGGCTGAGGAGCTGCATTTTGCAATAAAGCACAGAGCACTGATTTACGACAGGCAGTGACACACCTTCCAAATGTAAAGCTACAGAGCATGTAAAAGTGTTTCCTGTTAGTGGCTTATTATCACAGAGGAACCCTTTTTATTATAGTAATTCATAATTAATACGTCTTGGTTTTTTTTAATGAAGATGTCTTTGGATCTCAGCGTATTGCGCAGAGTGAATACTGTAAGAATGCAATTCTCCAGCAGATGGAAGCATCCATCAGCCAAAGCCGAGCTCCGCAGCACCCAGGCTGCACTGCAGCACCTGCCACGGTTTGATCATGCAGGCACCGCACCGGGCCAGCAACAGCAGAAAACACATCTCTGATCCTTTACCAGTATGAGATCTCCATATATCGCAGCACTCAGTTATGACTGAAGTATTTATGAACACCTGATGCTGGTGGAAGAGCAGGGCAGGTGGTTGGAAGATGAATCGGGAACCTGACTGCAGAGTCCAGGCAAAATCTAGCGAAAAAAAGGAGGCTGCTTCCCTGTCCAGCTTCCTCCCAGCATTTCAGGAGCCCCAGATTTCAGTGGATAGTTCGAGCACTCCGGAACTCAGCTCCCTGCCACCAGTGCTCACCACAGCTCTGGTGACAGTGTTCTTGTTTTCTGCTCCACAGTAATTGTAAGGGGTTTAACCTAAATTATGATTTTCAACATAAGGACCATGACGCACGGGGCATCAGAGCAGGGCTCGTTTCACGGTTAACTCATGGCAGCTCTGAGCTGCAGTTTCTAGTGAATTCCAGAGCAGCAGAAGCCCTTTATTCAGTCCGTGGGATGGTCACGCGTACACCTGCACAATCTGACCAGAGCACCTCAGACATGGAATTCTCTCGAATCACAGGAAGCCTGGAAAAGCCACTTTCATAAAAGCCACAAAGCACTGACCTGTACACAAATGGCCAGAGCTGCCAATCTGCACAGCGCTCACCAGAGCCCCTGTGCTGACCACACTTCCCACTCCCTACCCCTGCAGCAACCACCACCCACCTCGCACACTGTTCCCTGTGCTCAGTAAACACTAACACACTGGTCTTTGCACACCTTTCTCAGACTCCGAGAGCTGCTCCCTGCCTTTTATTGAACGTCGCTTCACCAGGCACACTGAGCGTACCAGGCAGGTACGTTTCAGGAAGGATGAAATGGAAACTGAGAAAGCAGGGAAGAAGTCAAGAACAAGTTACAGGCACATCCAGCACTGGTGCCAATGAAATGAGCTCCTGTACCTTGGACAGCTGGGACAGGGTTGGCCTGCTCCTTATAGAAACAAAAAGAATTAAATAGGAAAAATCAAAGAGCAATGGAAGATGGGAACACATCTCACACCGAACCCAGAACGATGTAGCTTTTCCCCACCAAAAGCACCCAGTGGCAGAGAGAGGGGATCCGGCTCCCACAGAGCCAGGGAATGTGGCCCCAGCAGAGCACATCTCATGGGAAAAGGAAACGGGGTCCTTGAACCCAGGCAGCCCTCCTCAGAACACAGAAATATTAAAATATCTCTTCTTTATTCCCACTAAAGGGAACATTTCCTGGCACCGGTCAGATGACAAGCCCTATTTTCCCAGTCACCTCAGCCAACTCAGTAACCATGGTAACCATCTGCAGTGTGATGACATCATACGGTTTCCTAGGCAACTGTTCCCCGAGCAATGACATCACGTGGTCGCCATAGTGATGCTCCATGAGGCCAGGAAGAAAGTATTTTTAAGTGGGAAGATAGGTCAGGGAGGACAAAGGAGGAATCAGGGAAGAGCAGGATAAAAGATAATGGAGTGAAAAGATCCTTGGGAGAAGGATGGACCCAAGGGAGAGGAACCGCCAGACAGAGCATAAGGATGGAGGAGAAATGGGGGAAAAGAAGAGAAGGGACAAAAGAGAAATTGTTAGAAATTTAAGCTACTACTTGTTTATAGATATACATCTCTCAACTGCATTATCAACTTTGATGACGCACGATTCAGGGCAGAGGAGCTGAAGCACAGGGGTCACACAGAGCCCAGGCACGGCTCAGATGCTGGATTAGTGGGGAGGCTTCTGACAGTCCCTAAGAAACGGTCAGAACTTCCAGCCTGCTGGAGAAGTCTCACTCAACAGACTAAACCAGGCGCTTCCTCTGTTACAAGGTCCAGTTTCCAGCACATTTCCATCCTCTCACTGACCCGAGCTCGCAGCTCTTTCCCAGCAATGCCAGTAACCAGATGCTGCTGCTGAGCCCATTCCGGGCTTGAGAAGATTCTGTTGCCCCTTTCTTTCTGCTCTTTGTACTTGAAGACAAGACGAGAACCTGGACAACTGACAAATGAAAATGTGTTTTCCATCAATCAAATGCTCCTTCAAAACGCTCCCTCACCAAAATGGAAGTAAAGAGTGTCCCTTCCTTTTAATATTCTAGATCTCCTTCCAATTCTATTAACCTTTCAAATGTTGGAATTTGCTGAAGATAAATATCCTTCCTGAATTCAATTATCTGCTAATTCTTGGCCAGCGGACAATGTTACTACCAGCTTTATGTTAAGAAGCTATAAGACCCCTGGAGAAAAGCTTTTTGGCAGCACAAGACTGGTGTTGGTGATGCGTGTAGTTAGATCACTGTGCACAGCCTGGAGTGCAAGAGAGCGCAGCGGAGAGCAGGGCCCTTTGAGGACAGATTGCAGTCTAAAAGCTTAGGACAAGGCGCTTGAGGAGGCTTCCAAATTTATCACACACTATTTTTCTATCCAGCAAGGCATCTTCAAATATCCTCTCTTAAGCAAAACCTTAATTTAGTTTATTCAGCACAGTAATTGCCCCCACCACTCATTTCAGAAGGACTCAAAGTGGGCTTAGAAGCAGCAACTGTGACTGTAACAGCAATTAAGCAATGTAATTGTTGTAGCTGTGACACCTCCTACCAGAAGTGATTCATTCGTCCAGGTGAAGTTAAGCTGAACCTCATCTGGCCTATTCAGAACCGTTTTTCAAATAACAGGGAATTTAGAACCCTAATCCGAGCGCAGCAGCAGCTGCAGCTTTTGCTCCAGGCCATCTCCCAAAGCCCAGTCTCCAAGTCAGTGGCAGCAGCGTCAGGTAACCCCCTTGCTGCAGAGAGGCAGATGGTCCTTTCCTAGACCAGGAATTTCCTCTACCCATGGAACACTTCCCTAACAGCAGAGCTCACCTGGGCAGGTCACTGCTGTCATTCAGACAGCGACATGAAGCATTTCAAACCTGCACAAGGACAGGGTGAGGGTACGTGAGGTCTGGCTCCTGCATTTCAAAGGCAGCCCCACTGCAGTAAATCTCAAAGGGGTTTCCTTGCAAAACTCTGCAGTCCCTAAACTGGAAATGTTCCAGGGGCCCAATCATACACAGCAGAGGACTGAGAAGGAGAGAAATGTCCATGATAAGCAGCACTCGGAAGGATGTGGGAGCAACAGGAAAACGGGAGGAGGAGAGGAAAGGGAGAAGAACCATCTCATGCTATCAAAGAACAGGAACACTGGAGAGACACAAAGCTAGGCCATTCCCAGCACCCTGACGTGACCCCTCAGAAGCACTCCCGGGAGAGCCAGCTCACACACACCTCGCCAAGCTGCGCACTCCCAGACAGCCCAGAGGCCCTGCCCACTGTCCTGACCAAAGGGATTTCTTCAGGGACAGCAGGGAGGGAGGAAATCTTGGCAGGGTCAGTATGAAATGAAGGAAAAAGGCTGCAAGAGAAGAAAACGAGTGGAAAATGGGGGTGGGGATTGCTTTAGTTTGTGGGGTTTCCTCAGGCTGAGCATCTGTGAGACTGAAACACCAGCATTAGCAAAGCCACATTCCAGGCTGATTTCAAAAAAAGAGGAATTTTTAAGAAGCAGTCGTAAAATCCAAGGTGAATGGTGAATTGCTAATGCCCTTCGGTTTGGCTTCTGATAAATCCCTTTAATAAGCAATGAAACATACCAACACTGAGTAAAAAAAAAAATGCAATGCCAAGAGTTGACTTAAAAGAGGAAAAAGGGAAAAAAAGAAAATAGAGTAATGACGAATGTCCAGGTGAGGAAAAGGAGAAGAAATCCATTTGCTGTTTTAAACTGGGTTCCCTTAAGTCACAAAGAATAATGCATAAAATATGTAGCTACTGCTACCACAGTAAGTGCTAAGCTTTACAGCTGCACATGCAGGTGCTCTGCATTCATTTACAATAAGAAAAACGCTGCTCTGATTAATACACGAGAATGAAGCTCACAGGTAAGAGAAGAAAGCGTAAAACGCAGCGGTGGAGATAAAACCTTGCAGGCAGGTTTCCCAAATCTGCCAAGGCTTTAGCTCTAAGCCAGTTCAGCCCCGGGGGAAGTGAGTTATTGCTTGAAAATAGGTTGGAAATAACAGAAAGAAGGGACCCCAAAGTAAGACTTGTTTCTACTAAGAAAGAAATAAACGATAAGAGCAGAAAGGTATTTATCATCAGAAATTAGAATAACTGTTCAACAAAATACCTCCTGGGTGTTCTCGACTTCGTGTCAGCCCATATGGCTGCTAATTAGCCCCAAGACATCACTGTGACTGCACAGGATGAATAATTCATCGTACCTTACCCAAAGATCTGGCACAGGAGCAGTTCTTAATCAGTTCCCAACCCCAGAATCCAGCATAAATATTATGGCAGCATCACATCTCTAGTACAAATGTTAAGCAATTGCTTTAAACATAACAAACTCTGAGCTACCAAGTGCAGCTAAAGTTGGGCTTTCCCAAGCTGAAAATAATTGTTAATTCTATCCACTCTTAGACCAGCTGAAGGTGACGTTTCATGCTGCTGTCATCATGTCAGGTCCCTCAACTGCTGAGGCCAATGACCAGTTCACTGCAAATTCCTGCATCTCTACAGCTCCTCTGAGGACAACACGGGGCACATGAAGCTGACACACAACCCATTTCCTGAGGGAGAGCGGAGGAGTAATGCTAACTTCACTCACACTGCAATGCTTCTGTCAGAGCTTGCACACAGCGAATCTCATCGCAAGGGCTGCTTGAGGATAGCTGTTCGTTCCAATTAGTGTCAGCTATGCCGCTGCTTTACTCTGGAATAAACACCTTGCTAAACGTATCCTGACTTTCCACCACAGAGAAGTTCTCTTAGTTCCTACAAATTTCAGATGTGAGCTTCTCTAGGTTGCCTTTCACCCCAGTGGCTAATTACAGGTTTTTCCAAAGGTAAGTATTACTATTTATTATTATTAAACTTTACACGCCTGTTACTAGCGATGCTCACTGCCAGGCTGCACACTCTGCAGTGTGCAGAAACTAACATTATTGACACAGAAAAGGAGAAGCACAGGGACAAAATACAAGGACTTCTCAGCTGTGGAAAGCGGGAGGATGAATCAGCAGTAGCACCCAAGCATTCTCATCTGCTAAAAACGTTGGGCCATGATGATACTGATGACAGCAAATGACTCAACTTCCCAGTCCTCCCATGCCATTTTACAGCCCAGAGAGGCTTAACGTGACTTGTTTCAGAAGAAAATAGCAGTCCTTAAAAAGCCTGAAGTGGTGAAAGGAGATGTTCCTGCCCTTTAAGGACATGCTGGCATCTCGGCGGGACCGGGCGCAGCACAGCGAGCAGCCAACAAACCCTTGGAGTGAGCAGTACCACCTCGTGCCAAAGGCTCCCCTGGGCAGCCTCCCTTCTCTGGAGCTGGGATGCAGAGACAGGAACAAAGGAGATTGCTCCAGGATGGCTCCAGCTGCCATGGAGACATGAAGCCACCAGATGGTCCCCAGCTGTGCTGGATCATCCCAAGAGGGCACACACACCTCTGCAACACGCACCACAGATTCACTTACTCTCAGTGATGCTCTAGAGTCCTGACACTCCCGACCCTCAGCCTCTCCAGGGCTCTCACTGACGTAACAAGGACTGGACTGCAATAAAGAACAACAGCCTTGGACACGGGGTTTCCAGCGACTTCCAGAACAGGCCCTGGCAGACAGTAGTAATTCACATTCAACACGCACTTCAAACTCTTTATGTCATTGTCCCCAGGATTAAACAATAGCACATCCTGGATCTGTACTTCCATCTCTTTCAGACACGGCAGTAGACTTCCACCTGCTGCCCACTTAACCCATGTACTAAACACAGTTACCTGGCAAACACGAGAACATAAAAACACACACATATCTACCATTAAAACTTCAATCCCTCCAGATTCTTAAAAACAACAAGTGCACTGCTTTTAAAGAGTATGAGAAGCAGTTGCTGTGGGTATTCAGGCCAATATTTACTGTACAAATCAAAGAAGAAAAGATGTAGATAAACGGAAACTTAGGTGACCTCTGATCTGGCATACCTGCCAGCGGCAGCCTGGAGAGAGCAACATTCAACAGCTGCCTTGCCCAGAACGTACCTTACAGAACCAGTAAATGTAAGGCATGCACTGCCTGGGGGGAGGCAAACCCAAACAGTATCAGTCTGGAGACTCAACTCAAATCAGTTGAAACAAAGACACACTTAGCAGAACAAAGTTCCATTCGTCATACTGACCTGGGACTTCCCTGCATAGGTGTGACCTGGTGGTCAGCACGTCAGCAGCCACAGCCAGAGGCTGACACAAGCCTGCACAAGTGTAACAAGAGATGCTTTTCACAGCTTCTCAGTTCCTGAGCAAAACTGCTGTGACTGCTGCACTACCTCTCCCTTTGCCAGCTCGGCTTTAACACAGGTGAGTGCTATCACCCTCTAGATGGTTGTGTGTGGGTGTTGGCTTGGTTTTGCCAGGTGTGTGTATGTGTTTGGTTTTCTTCTTTTCAGCATACTTGCATTTTTTGCTTTGGCCTAGCAAGTGAATTGACTTCTCATTAAGCGTTTGCATAAATATGTTTGAACGCAGCAGTGATCAATCTCCACTCCAAACAGAAGACAGGACAGCTTACGTAGAGATAACATCCCCGAAGCAGCATTTTATTTTATTCTTTTAATTCCCAAACATTTAATTTAGAAGTCTGGCATCCCAGTCATCCATCTTAACATGGGCTAATATTGACATAGTGTTGTCAGAATACACAGACAACTGAACAGCCAAAGAGTTTACAAAAAATAAATTCATGGTTCTTCAAAACAACTGCAAAAGGTTACAAGTATCAAAACTCTTATGTAGATGCACTGCATTAAAAGAAACTGTGCACATAAGTTAAGAGGCAAAAAATAAATTGCTACTGAAACCTCACATTTCAAACAGTTTATTGTAAACTGATGAACAGGGCTGCCATTTCACATCAGCTTAATGGTTTCCATTAACTGAAAAAAATCTGGGATGGCTAATTGACTTTGCATGCACAAAATGTACTGCTCAACAGAACTGTCAGCTCATCTCAGATGGAAAAAAATTAACTGGAATCTAATTATCTTCAATCACTTTCCATTTTTCTTTCCCATATTTTCCAATCAACAGGCAACTGAAGATGCCTCATGTACTACGCATCTTCCTGCACTGCTCAAGTGCAACCAAGATAAATAGGGCCAATCACTCGCTCCATCGGTGCCCATGAAGACTCATCTGAAACTGCTTCTGGATGAAGTGGACAGCAGATCTGGACAGCTGTACGATACGATATGCTTAGCACTAGATATTTAGTGTGACTATGGCAAGGTGACGATGGGGATGGTGAAGTGGATGAAAGAGGGATCAGAGGAAAGCTTTCTAATTATTGCCCTCTCCTGCTTCTTCATCTTGCTGGTCACTCGTCCAGAGGGTGAGGTTATCTCGAAGTAGCTGCATGATGAGAGTGGAGTCCTTGTAGGAATCCTCGTTTAGTGTGTCCAGCTCTGCTATGGCATCGTCGAAGGCTTGTTTGGCTAAAAGGCAGGCCTGCTCGGGAGCATTCTGGATTTCATAGTAGAACACCGAGAAGTTGAGTGCCAGCCCAAGCCTAATGGGGTGAGTGGGCTGCATGTGCTCTTTGCTGATTTCAAATGCCTCTTTGTAGGCGGCTTCTGATGCTTCCACAACACTGTTCTTCTTCTCGCCAGCAGCAACTTCTGCCAGGTAGCGGTAGTAATCCCCCTTCATTTTCAGATAAAAGACCTTGCTCTCATACTGGAAGTCATTGCAGTTCTTGATCAAGTATTTATCTAGGAGAGCCAAAACGTCGTTGCAGACCGTCTCGAGCTCCTTTTCTATCTTCTCCCTATAGGCTTTAACCTTCTCCAGCTTCTTCTCATTCCCATCTGCCATAGTCTTCTGCTCTATGCTGCTGATGACACGCCAGGAGGATCTTCTAGCTCCAACTACGTTCTTGTAGGCCACAGACAGCAGGTTTCTGTCCTCATTTGAGAGAGGCTCATTCAGCTCAGTTACCTGAAAATACAGACAAAGATCAAATTTAAAGGGTTTTTCTTTGAGAAACTCATGCAAGCCTTCTTCAACACTTCCATCGTGAAAGTGCAAGCTTCAAAACTCCTCCTAGATCCCCAAAGTACTTCTAGAGAGGAGTCAATTTGTAACACTCAAAGTTTTAAATAGTTTCTCCAGTCAGCACGTTCACTGAATACAAGTGAGTCAGGCTTGTGTAACAGAGAAGCGTTCACAGAAGGAAGGCTCCGTTTTTTTAGGAACTTTGCTATATTAGGCAGACTATACAGTAGCGATGAATTTAAATGTACCTAGAATACCGGCTCTGTGAATCTGGAACACAGCAGAGACACTGGGAACTGCTGCAGTTGTTGCATTTCCTTCCCCTGCTGCTTGTCTTCGCTCAACAGCAGAGATGGAAGCGCTGTGGTCATTATCATTAAGCTCTGAACAGTACAAATGGAATTAGCGTTTCAGAGTATCTTTTGGTCACTTAGCAAGCAATTATACGATGTAATACAAAAATGATTCTGACTTCTGCTAACTGGTGGCCGCAGATAAATTACAGGGATAGGGCATGAAAAACTGCATAGAAATAGAACAGGAAGTCAAAAAAAAAAGCCATTACCAACTCCAAATTCTACAAAACGCCAAGACAGAGGAAGGATAACACTTCTAATACTGTACTCAGGCCGACTTTGCTTGCTGTGTTACTGTAGTTCATTTCTAAAGATCACATTAAGAAGGATCTTGTGAAGACTAGCACGAACTCTGGCGATCTCGGCTGGTCTTTACTCAACGCTCGGTAATCAAAGCAGCTCTACAGCGCAACCCTTAAAATGCAGGGTAGTTTCTGGAAGCATCTCCATGCTATACCTACAACAGCCAGATGAGGTTTGGCTGTTGCATCAGCTTGGGCTGAGAACATTTGCTAAGACCCAACTAACAGCAGACTAACAGAACTCCTGTGAGAGCAAGATGTAGAAATAGCAGGAATACTCAAGATACACTCATTTCAAGTACAACAAAACAAAGCCCAGGAGACAGGTCCTCTCTTGGGACCAACCGCAGGACTGTTGTTCCTATGTAGAAAAAGAATGTTAACCTCTTACTCAAAACATGGAAGTATCCATGAGATGCGATCAAGAGACTTAATTAAGAACCTACTCCAGACCATCACTAGATTGCTGTATAATTTAATTTCCAAGAACGACTTAAATTCACTTTGAAACCCTTCTCTAAAGTTAAAAGGAAAGATTATCAGAAAAGCTTATCCAGCATGCTCAGGAGATGTTTACCAGCATTAAGATGTATCAGAAATCACAGGTATCTTGGAGAAGCAGCAACCACCACCAGCTCTGGGCCATCTCAAACCCACTGGGTTTTGGTAATGAGTGCAGTGTTTGTGACTACAGAAATATAGAAATAAAAATCCGTTCTGCCAACAATGACTTTCAAAAATGTTTTATAAAAAATTAGTGACGGTTTAAAAAAAACCCTCCTAAGCTGTGAAATTCTGGAGGAGAGCAGAAATAATGTTAATTGAGTGCATACCCCTTTGTGCAGCACACAGCCTTTCCAAAGGCAAGCCCCAGCAGCGAGAGGGCAGAGCATTTACTCACAGTAAAGCTCCAGAGCCAGCATGAAGCACACTGAGCTTCAGAATGCACTGGCATGCTGCACACCACAAGATTAACTGAGAAAGGTCTGAAAGCAGGGTTTTTTTCCCCTTTTTTTCCCTTCTAGTTTTCTACATTCCCAGTTAGAAGAAGATGGGATATTTATATTTCATCTGTTTTTAAAATTACCAAGGTGAGATTTTCATCAAAGGAATTAGATCTTGCAATGCAAAAATAAAGCTTTTAGGGTTTTCCCAAGTCAGTGTCAATGGCTCAAAGAAGTGCCTTGTGACCAGCCGCTACAAGAGACACACCAGAGCCAGAAGCCTGCAGAAAGCACAGCCACGAGCCTTGAGCCACAAAGCAAACCGCTTTTTCAGATAAGGTACCATTAAAATCTCACCGCTGTGCCACTCCTGAGTGTGATTTATATGCCCCAGCAGGTCCCGTTCATCTAGAAACAAAGAGAGCAGCATCCCACGTGCAGCGTAGGAAACTCAGAGTAACACACCAGCTGTTTCACACTAGTTATTCTTCTGTGGCAGAAGTTTCCAGTGCTCAGGGTGAAGCTCATTCCTCCCTAGTGTCACCTTTCAATGTGCCTCCGGATGTCAGTCCCATTTCCCTCCCTCTAATTTTTATTTCATTAGGTCTGAACTATTTCCTTCTCAATTTGAAGCTGGTGATTTCTGAGAGAGAAATTGCAAATTGTTCCCCATCCTGGCTGAAAAGCACCAATACTTTATTTAGATGCATCTAAAAATCCAATCTACCTCCCTGGCGTAGCTGATCTATTACAAAAATCCAGACTCAAAGGAAAGCACGTTACCTCAGAGCTATCTACAGTTTTACCTACTTCCGATACGTTAGCAAAGGAGATAAAGTCAGACATCTTTCTCTTCACAAGTGGGAATGATGCACAGAAAAAGACAACTTGAAATGCTGAAGGAAATTTACTTCTCCCTACCTCCCATTCCACCTACAGCCTCCATAACGGGAGAGATCTTAGCCTGCAATAACTCTCCTTTACATTAAAGATGTGGACACACTTTTTTATAATAGCTGTTAGAAAAAACAGAAGCATTTAAAAGATGAGAAACCATTTGCAGTACAACTTCAAAGCAGTTTGTCCTTGCTCAAGTGTTACTCTTTATGCAAACGCATCACTCTTACACCTAAGCCTGGAGTATTTTCAGTCCCCAGCCAGACGACGCAGGCCGTGATCTGCTAGCACTGTTCATTCAGACTAACCGTCTGCCTTTCTAACAAGAATACAGGCTAAATCGTTGATTTTTGTAATACTTACATGCGTCTCCTCATCTGCTTTACGCTCTGAAAGTTTTTCCACGATTTACTGGGGGGAAAAAAAGGGTGTATATAAAAGGAATCTTGACTATAACCCTGAATTCCTGACTACACATGCTAACAACCATGGAAGCACAGTACCAGCTCTGGAATCACTTCCATGTGTGTGATCCGTACTGAGCTGAGCAACTTTCACAGGGGAGACACCCAGGCAAAGGCTCCACGGCTGTGACACACTGGAGTGCCCAGCAAAATGCGACCCAGGCCAAGTGAATATATGTGATTTTACCTCTTTTTTGCCAGACAGAGCACAAGTCCCAGCAAGAGTCAGTTCTTTACAAGCTCCTGCAGAAACGACTGTACCTGATGCGCTACAAAGCCAGGTTTTGTTATTAAAGTTCTCCCAATACAAAGATATTGTCTGTAATTTTTGAACCAGACAAATTAATTTAAACCAGAGCAGTTTCTTGCACCTCGTGGTTTCAGTGTCTGCTATCAATCACTGGCTGTTCCATAGCAAGATCTACTGTATAAAACCATAGTAAGGAGACAGAGGAGGATATTATTTACATTACCAGAATCTCCATCCTCATTCCTACACACACACACACACACTTCATTAACCCGAAACTAGACACTGACGTGAAGGAGAACTCGGTGTTATAATACTAAAAATATGAAGCATCCTAAACTGTTATGTCCACTTACGTACACAGATAAAGCCTACAAAAATTGAACTAGAACCTCCAGATATTTTGCTTAAAAAAAAAATTCAAACCATTACATTATTTCCTGCCGAGTAATATTTCACACACAACTGATTTTAATATTGTACATCTCACCTAACTCTGATTTACCTCACCAATTATGAGATGTAAATGAGTCTCTACCTGCTATGCAGCTATGCCAGAACTGCAGCAGAAACTGATGTCCTGACCGCTAAACTGATTAGAACTGTCTGAAATGCTGAGGGTTTATACAGGTAGCGTTAAAGTCTTTCCGGAATGATCTAAACCCACAGCCACTCAATGCTGCACTCTCTAGGTGCTGGAGGACCTGCTCCATCAAGTGAGAGCCTCCAACACTTACACTAGAAGCACACCTCGTTCCGGTGCGTGAAATCACTCTTTACTTACCGTGTCAGCTTGTTCAAACAGCTGTAACCCTGGAGCAGTACTGACTGTAGCGAGCCTGCCACACCCCTGAGCAGCACGCCACACCGTACAGGCACATTTACACACCATCGTATAGGCTGTTAAAATAATTCTGTCTAGTAAAAAATAAACCTATTAAATCTATATCACCAAACTAAGTGGAAGTTTAATTTTCCTCTCCTGTCTACACACTATAGGCCAGAATACTAGAATTCTTCCGAGTAAAAGCAGCGTAAGAAAAAAATATCTGAGCAGTAGTTTCCTTATTTAAGCTGCAACTGGTACTTCATCTGGCTTTTCTTTAAAAGGAACTGATAGGACTGAAAAGTGAGTGTTTCTCCAGCTTTATCCTGACAGCCGGAATGACTGTCCTGTCATACTTTTTCTTCTTTCGGGTATAGTCTCAAAAATCATGCAAATACACTTGTACTACAATAGTCTTTGTTACTTCACGTTTCAGGGGCAAGGGCTGGGCTGATGGCGACACAGGGCATTGTGGAGTGTGGTGATGAATGCCCAGAACTGAGGGGAACCACTCGGGTCTCTATTGACACTGAAAGCATGCTAATGCTTTTACAACGCACCTTTAAAAATCATCAGGGATTTTACGTTCAGACCTTTAAATATTTTTAAAAGAAACTTCAAATCAAGCTGTCCTGCCTTGAGATAAGATATCTGAGTTAGAACGCTGAGTTCCTGTTGAAGGAAGCCTAATGCCTCCAGAGCGCAATAAGATTATATGAGTATTCTATAGGGATAAAAAGTTCTCTTAATAGCTGTTATTTAAAATCACTGACATTAATTAGCTGTGTGGGGACAGAGAGGCCACATAACATTTCATGGGAGCTTATGCTCACACCTACAAAATTGCCTTCAAACCCTGCAGAGCGTTCTGGAAATTACCATGGCAGAGCGAGCAACCCTGCATGCCCAGCAGCCAACAGACGCTACATGGCAGGCATGCAACAGGATATCAACAGCTTAGGAAACTAACCTCTTAAATTCAGCTTTTTCTACTTTGAAGTATCTGTAACGTTTGGTAAACGGTCAACTCAGTTCACTTGCAGTGCTCTCCAGCTCCCAGTTACAGCAGCTCATCACTACACACATTATCTGAGAGCAGGAGCAGCATTAGGGATGAGAATACTGTGACCTCAGATGAATGAAAACCACAGAGTAACTGGGACAGCCGAGAGAGGCGAGAGGGCATAAGCGCTGGGGATGTACATGTTCTTTACCCGTTTCCTGAAGCTCAGCAACCGGATGCTGTTTGTTTCACATATGTTCAGATAGCAGAACACGCTCCAGCTCAGCAGTTATTTGGGAAGATAAAAAGCTATCTCCAGACTACAGCTAGACGTATTGTCCTTGAGAATAGCAGGGGCTTGAGCGGTTTCCCCATGCCCTCTTTTAGAATTAGCAACTGAGAGACTCGAGAGATAAATGGACCTGTTACTCTTGTGTTAAATATGTCAAGAATTCTAACAATATCGTTAAAATGCAGCTTATTTTAACATCTACTGCCTCTAATTTCAAGCTACTTGGAACCATTGCTGCCTTAGACAGACTGGGCGTAACAAGACAATGGCAAAACCAAAGATTTTCGCTGCCTTCCCTTAAGGGATCGGTGTGCATCTCAGCCTCTGAGCCACACTAAATAGATTGGTTCTTACAACAAAAACGTGACTTCCATTCACTCTTTCAAGGTACAATCATCTATCACCTGTACACAGATGTGTTCGCAAGGGAAACGACTCCTCTCGGGCCTTGGGTGTTCACACAAAGGACAGAGCAGCAAGAACAAACTGCAGATACAGCACAGACATGGCTATAAGCGGTTACTGACATTAACGACACCCTGAGAACTGAGGCTATGCGAACGTTTTAATAAAACGACTACACGCGTGAGGTTTGACCATTCTGCGGTTTTATTACGAATCGGTACAGACAGTTGAGCGCAGGTAAGGTCGGCGGAGAGGCGCTGCGGCGGCCGGTCGAAGGCTAAGCCCGGGTCGGGGTCTGGAAGGGGCAGGGTCCGCCGGGCGCGGCTCGGGACGGCGTTTCGGGACCGGCTCCGCCTCGGCCGGCCCGCGCCTCCCCACCCCCCCTCCCTCCTCCTCCCGCCCGCTCCGCCCGCCCCGGCCCCACTCACCGACTTCATGGCCGAGGCCATGTCGTCGTAGCGCTCCGCCTGCTCGGCCAGGCGCGCCCGCTGCAGCAGCTGCTCCCGGTCCCCCATGGCCGCGTCCGTGGCGCTGCTGGGCTGGGCTCGGACCGCGCTCTGCGTGCGTTCGCCGCGCTCGGAGCCCGCGGAGCTGCGGCCGCTGCGCCTGCGCAACGGGAAGGCACCGGGGGGGCGGAGCCGGGCGGACACAGAGCGACCGCGCTCTATTTATAGGTGACGTCACTTGCTATAAATAGCGCGGCGCGGCGCATGCGCGAGGCGCCTGCTGCATTCCCGCTGCAGAGGGGCGGGGCCAGAGCGGGACCCGGCACCGCCCCGACGGCTCCCGAGGGCTCCCCCGGGCCCCAGCGCCCCCCTTCCCAGCACCTCCCCAGGGGCCCCCCAGAGCCCCCCTCCCCCCCCCGCTCCGGGGGCTCCCGCGGGCTCCAGCGCCCCCCTTCCCAGCACCGCCCCGGGGGCTCCCCCGGGCCCCAAAGCCCCCCCCCACCTCCAGGGGCTCCCCCGGGCCCCAGCGCCCCCCTTCCCAGCACCACCCCGGGGGTTCCCTCGAGCCCCAGCGCCCCCCTCTCCGGGGGCTACCCCGGGCCCCAGCGCCCCCCCCCCCCGGCTCCATGGCGGCGGCTGCACAGCGCTGGGGGTTTAACAGAAATGTTCTGAACGGTGAGAACAAACGTCCATCCTAAGTCATAAAGCGTTAAGAGGTAACAATGACACGTACGGAGACCCAAGCCGATTGCCAGAACATTCAGGAAAGGGCACCCTGCGTGGTGCCTTCCTCCTAACGGGATTTGATTTGCAGTTTCCAAGAGAAGGCAGCGACACAAAACCTTAACAGACTGGAACCCGAGATGCAGCCTAATTCATTAACAGCATCAATGCAAAACTTGGATAGGTTTTACTCATGGATAATGTTTTTATCGATGGGCACCAGAAAGGCATTCAATGTAAAACCATAGATTTCAACGTATTGCAGTATCTACGAACATTATACACGCACATATCATATATCGGTACGAACAGACGGCCCAGCCCAGAGCGCCCTGTGCACTCCTGCAGTTGGAACGCGGCTGCAGAGACCGGTCAGTCTGCAAGGGGCTCCTACAGGCCCCCAAACGTGCCAGGCCTACCAAAAGCTTTACAGTCTCACACAACAGTTTCAGACTCCCCAGGGAAACAGATTATGCAGGATTTTCAAAACCAGTTATTCACCCACTGAACCAGACAATCTGCAGCAATCTGCCAAAGGAATGTGAATCCATCCACACGTACGAAAACATTCTCCCTAAAACTCTGAGGTTTTTTTAAATGGAAGCTCCCGTGCGACAGCTGTTTTTCAGTGTAGAGAGAGCACCTCCAATACTCTTAACCTTGAGCCTAGGAGGTGATAGGTCACCTCACTGCTCTAAAATCAGAAACATCTAAACCCAACAGTTGCAAGGCAAAGAGCTAAAATAAGCCAACTTTGTACACAGCATTTGGACAGTCTGACAGCAACTTAACAAGAGGGAAGAACTGCATTTCGCACACCGGGACCGTGGGAGGGTACCTATTTTCTCCTGTGCACTGCACCCGCTGCTCCGGATCTTCAGTGGCTCCACAGATCTACAGAGGCACAAATTAAAACAGATTAGACTCTCAATTTGCTACAATATTTATGAGTTACAGCATCTTAAAAACAAAAGTGGAAAGGAAATTGAAATCTCAGCAGCCTTTTACTGGCAGACTGACAGGGGAGCAAACCGCTGCCTGACTCTGGCTCCCTGCCCTGCCAGGCATCGTACACGACGTCGCGAGCTCCGCAATTCCCAGCAAAGCTCGGGCAGGAGCTCAAGAATGCTGCTCTCATGAGGCAGGGTTCAGAGTTGTTGGCACAGGGGCCACACCCAGCAAGAATGTGTAGCTGGAGAAACTTATGGTACTGAAAATTGCACCATGACCTAAGGCAGTGGCTCCGCTCTACAGACACATCTGATTATTGGACAGCACCGGTGTTCCACAAATAGCTCCCTGCTGAAATGCCGTTCTGGTTCACAGCTCGGCTCCGCACAGGGCACTGGGGACACCAAAGCCCTCTCAGAAAGCATCTCCCCGTGCTGAGATTTAGCTGAGGGCACGGAGCCACAAGGTGGGGGTAAGCACTGGGGAAATGCAGCAAGGAAGTTACAGGGTGCCATTCCATACCTGCCCCAAGGAAAGCCTCCCCCTTGGGCTGCCCGGAGCGCTGAGGGAGCAGGTGCCGTTTGCAGCACTCTCCCCAAGACTCCCGGAACAAAAGCAGTGGCACTGCAAGTCCCTGCCACCAACACCCTCCTCATCCCTGGAGCAAACACTCCTACTTAGGAAACTGCTAATCGATAAAAGTCTTGGGGACTAAACACTGAAAAGCACAGAGAGAACAGCAGCAGCTGATGGGGGAGGTTCACCGGGAAGTGGAGACAGACTCGGTCAAGAGAGATGGAGAGTTTGTGGGCAGCTGGTGTTGGAAATACTGACCAGCACTTGCAGAGGGCATGATGTTCACATCGTGCTGTGAGGACAGACTGTTTCAGAGGCTCAGGACTATCTGTAATCGTTATTGTTAGAATCCTGGCAGCACACTACTACCCTCCCACCCCCCAGTAAAGTGAGATAAGTGCGCATCAGGGAGGAAAGGTGGTGTAACCAGTGAAAAGATCCAAGCACAAGATACACGTGGGTGTAGCTGCAGTGTGATGATTCTTTCCCAAACCACAAGGGACTATAATTTCAATGATGTATTTCTAGCAAAATCATACACCACAGTTTAACAACTAACAGAATCCCCGAGGCCGTCACAGCGTGTGTGAAAATATTCTACTATTTGTCATATTTCGATTTCATGTTAATCTTGAGTCATTCTCACAAATCTCCCTCATAACTCAAAGGTAAAACCCAGAACGAAGAGAGAGCGATGAGGCTGCCTCGTGTCGCTCAGCAGCAGCAGGGTTCATGCCATGATTGTGGTAAAGTACACGTACATCTATTCACCAACAAGGGAGGATCCTTGAAACAAAAGGGCAGCGATTTGTGCAAAATCTGCGAAGCCCCACGGGACAGATTAGCTCTGCACAGTGACACGCACTGGAGAGGACTGCAGCACATTAATACCACTCTGCATCCCGTGCAGACCTGAGCTGATAAATCCGCAGAACTCTCTGGTTTCAAGCGTTTGCTCATTTCAGAGACCAGGGAAGGGAAAGCGCTGTGCCTGAATAGGAAATGATGGCAGTGTTCACACTTGCCAGAATGATTCAGGGCTCTGCACCGAAGGCTCCAGGCATGCTGGGTGGTGGGAGTTCCTCAGTACAAGAGCACAGCAGCCAGCTGAAAGCAGCTTTAACTCTTCACGAGCCGCTTCACAACACAGCACTTGCTAGTCCTGTCCAGATACAAGGATGCCGCTTTATTCTTGATGTAACCAAAGAAAAGTAACCAGAATTCAAAAGCACAACCAGGAAAACACGAAACTGCCTGCCTACCAGAGCACCGGGCTGAAACAGGGCTCTACAGGTAAGAGGAAAACATCCCAACCTCCTTTAAGTAAATACTAGAAGTACAACAACAAAATCAACAAGAAATGCTCAATTCTACTAAATCCCAGGGTTCTTCCAGAGCTGCTGAGCAGAGGATTTCTATGTCCAGCACTTCTGGAGCCACACCAAAGTCACCTCATCCCGGGCATACACCATCAAGGGCTCAGCAGCAGAACCTACATTTGAAAAAGAAGCCCAGATCTGTCTTGACAAATGAATTTTTACTGCTTCTCAAACTTTACCAAAGTGGATTAGTTTGATCTAGAACTGGATGAAACATGTCTGAACACTATTGATCTGCAACAATGATCTTTCCCTGTAGAACATAACATGAAAGACTTTGAGGGTAAGACTAATGAAGCACAGAGATAAAACAAAATGCCTCTGCCAACATTTTCAGAGATGGCCTCTTATTCTGGGCGCCCTACTTGAGCCGCAGTGTAAGTGCTCATTTCCTCTGAAAGTGAGGCCCCAAGCAAGTGGAGCCAGGCGTCCAGAATAAGAGACTGCCTGAAAATACCAGCCTGGAAGCTTTATTTCCTGACCTTTGTCCAGAGTGAGCCTCAGTGCACCCATTCAGTAACTGCGATAGCTAATAGGAATTCTCAGTGGGACGGAAAGCAAGGGAAGGCACTTCTCCTGTCAGCAATCCTCTCCAGCGCTGGAGTGCATTAGTTCAGAGCAGATTTTACCAACAGCTTCCACACAGATCCTCCATATGATCCCTTCAATCCCACACTCCCGTAGCAATCAAGGCACAGACCCAGTCAATGAGGCAACAAGTGAGATCATCTTTATTGAGAGAGTACAAACCTTATATAGTGTTTCTGTATCCAGTCAGCAGCTACCCCAGTGAATTTCCACCTGTGAGAATCCCCCAGTTACAGCGATAGAGTGCAACACGCTATTTACCACAGATGTGCCCCTTATCTTCATGTTTCCTGTCTAATGCATTCTTTTCTTATTAACTCATGGGTCTTAGTAAAGATTCCAAGGTCTCAACGAGCTAGCAAGCATGAGAACACCGTCAGTTTGCTCTGTGCTTGCTGCTAATATCACGGGTTTGCCAAGGCATCGGCCGCTTGTCCCAGCATAAACGCCACAGTGAAATCTTTCATGCCTGCACACTCCTAACTCAGAACTGCTGAAAGGCAGCAGCTCATTCCCTGACCTGGCGGTTGGACTGCCCAGAGGAGAGCTGCCTGTAGCAGCAGTGCTGGCAAAGACGGATGCCTGCCTGCTGGGAAACCGTCCTCACCTCAGGGACTGCTGAGTAGGGACTTCTCAAAGCGCTCCCAGATCTCCATCCCATTTCTGCGATCCGTTAACATATATTAAGCACTGTTCTATGGCTCCTCTTATGAATTTAAAGATAAAAATGGCTTTGGTTCTCCTATCTAGGGCAAGCTCCATCCTTTCCTAGGTCTATGCCATACTGAGGGGGAGGAATGACAACAGCAGGTACAGCACATTCAGCTCAGGGCAGGGCAGCCACGTGCTCAGGGTGCTGCTAAATACAGCTCTGAGGAAGAACCGAACACATCCAGAGTAGGACAGGGAAACCAGAACACAGCAGGTGTGCAAATCTCAACCAAGAAAGGAGAACGAGGCAAGACACAAACTCAACTATTTGACTGCTGGCCCCAGGTGAGTAGAGTTTAAGGACTCCAGCAGTGTCCTTCAAAGACCGACTCCCTCCCGCAGCACAGGGAGGGGCGGCCAGCACTGAGCACCACTGGTGCTCAGCAGAGGTGTGCTCATCAATTCCTCTCTCACATGCTGTGCAACCCACCTGTCCCTGCTCAGGGGTGGGGACGCAGCAGCCACCTCTGACCCTGCTCAGCTGGTACCTCAGCCTGGACAAGTCCTGGGAGATCCTCCATGGGCACAAACGCAATTAGATTCTCAGGCATGTTTCGTGCAGATCCCAAATCCAGTTGGCATGGGGCAAAGATGCCAGAAAAATCCTATTCTGACCATTTGACTTCACATCTCTTAAAGAATCATAGAACCATAGAATCATAGAACAATCAGGCTGGAAGGGACCCATTGGATCATTGAGTCCAACCATTCCTATCAAACACTAACCCATGTCCCTCAGGACCTCATCCACCCGTCCCTTAAACACCTCCAGGGAAGGGGAATCAACCACCTCCCTGGGCAGCCTGTTCCAATGCCCAATGACCCTCTGTGTGATAAACTTCCTCCTAAGAGAAATACTTCTATTTGCCAGATTCCATCTATTGAGCTCCGAACCATCCAACATAACTTTCCAGAAAAGTAATAAATTATTTGATCTGGGGAACGACCTAGTGAATTCAATTGTCCTCCAGAGAACAACTCTGCTGAGTTTGGAAATGAGATTCATTAAAGGAGAAAAAGCTTCAGTTGTGCTTTAGCTGGAAAAGCCTTTTCCAGATACAGGTTCAGAAATCAGACTTGGCCTTCTAGCACTTAAGAATTCTAGGAAATGCTGGAATCGCAGGCTGGTTTGGGTCAGAGGGGACACAGCCAGCACCACCCCCACCCCCCGGGCAGGGACTCCTCCCACAGATCAGGGGCTCCAGCCGCATCCAACTTGCCCCTGAACCCCCCCGGGATGGGGCAGACACCCCTGCTCGGGGCAGCCTGGGCCACGGGCTCCTTTTTAATAAAAAGGCCAAACCAGCTGCGTTCTTGCTTAGCTCAAACCCCTCACAAATGCTCACATCCCCTGAGGGGTGGGGAGGGGAATGGGGGGTTCTTAGAAGGCAACATTTAGCGTGGAGTGACGGGAACCTACGTTTTCACGGAGTCACAGAATCTTCCGTCTGGGAAAGACGCCGGCGCTCCTCGAGCCGAGCCGCCCGCCCAGGGAACCGCGTGAGGCAGCGGCGGCCGCGGGACAGAGCCCGCGGGGCCTGAGGGGGACGGGGCCAGAGGCCAGAGCCAATGGGAGGCGGGAGGGGCACGAGGGCCAGTGGGAGGCGGGAAGCGCGCGAGCCAATAGGGAGAGGCGGGAAGCGCGTGAGCCAATGGGGAGAGGCGGGAGGGGCGCGTGAGCCAATGGGGAGAGGAGGCGGGAGGGGCACGAGGGCCAGTGGGAGGCGGGAAGAGCGCCAGCCAATGGGGAGAGGCGGGAAGCGCGCGAGCCAATGGGGAGAGGAGGCGGGAGGGGTCCCACGCGCCGGACGCCGCGTGCGAGGCGCCGCCCACCCCCTGACCTCGAAAAATGGCCCCTAGAAAGGGTCACTCGTAACCTTTATTGGCGAACAGTATCACAACAGGCCTCGCTCCTCACCCCCGGCGCTCCCGCTGCGGGAGATGGAGGAGGCCGAGGCGCAGGGCACGGCCACACGTCACAGACACCCTGAGCGTCCCCCTGGCTCCCACGGGAAAGGTGACTCAAGCACAAGCTCTGCCGCTTGGCCTGTGCCGCCCTGGCCCCACACGTTACACCCATTGGTGCCACATACAGGCACAGAGATCAGCAGTGTTTTACCAGCACTCAGCCCAGACCTTATTTTCCAGGCTTGAGAGAAAACGTTATCCAATATCCCCTGCTACACAACCTAAATGTTACTCTTTTGGAGTACAGGAGCTTCATTTACCTTCACAATGTACCACAGGGCCCCAATCTGAGCAGGACTGTGGGTAGAAATACCTAAAACTGACACAGAACCAGTAACATGACATATTTAGCATCTAGAGTGCAGCTGCTCTGGTAACAACCCACAACACACCCTTGGTCTCTTCTGTCTTTTGCAAAATTCCAAATGTAACTGTAACTTCAAACTCTGTAACCACTAGAAAAAGCCTGAACCCTTCTGCCCCTCTCTTTCTATCCATCTCCATGTCAAACTGCTCCTTCATTTAAAACAGACAAAAAAAAAAGACAAGACATGGAAAGAGGGAAGGACAAGGGTGTTTCCTGGGAAGCACAGACCAGAGCTTCTCTGTAGGTGAGTCACATTCGTCTGCCGGCCGAGAACTCAAAGAGCAGCCAAGCTGCCCACAACGTGTCGCTGGTTAGTGGATCACCAGCTGGATCCTCCAGGACCTGAAAGACACAGGAAGGGATCAAAGCTTCACCACACGCAATCTTTAACAATGACATCGCACACAGGGCAAGAGCTCTGGGCACACGAGTGTGCACGGTGGAGGCAACATCAATGGCGAGGGCTGTGTGCTCCAAGTGACAACGTCCTTGTTCCCCTTTAAGTTCAGCCTGTGGATATAGCAACAATAAGCACAATCAGTGCAGAATTCAATTCAGTAATTCAAAGAGCAGCAATTCCCTTCCTTTTGCCCAAGGCACCAGCTCCTATAAAAGCAAGTAAATGACAGAAGACGGGGATGAAATAATTCAGAAGGGAGTGATGACCTAAAGAAGAGAGCTCTGTTCAGGGAGGGGAAAGAGATGCCTCCAAAGTGAATTAATTCCTTGTTTGCTTGTTTTCTTTTGCTCTCATTTTGGTTCTCAGGGGATGTGCGACCTACGACAAGCAGACTGGACAAAAGGAAGTGCACATCTGCAGCCCTGTGGTGCAGACACAGGAACTGAACGTGCACATTCCTCCAACAAGCCCAGCGCAAGCTGATTCAGCAAGAAGCAGAGTGCCCAGGAAGGCTGTAGAACGCTCTAAAATCATTTACCCAGGCAAGCTCTTCCTCTTCCCACACCATTAAAATATGCAATCGCTCTTCTGGATTCCTGAACTGCGAAACTGCTACAAAGTTTCGGAGACGTCCCTTTGACCCCCCCACTGAACCCAGTGTCCTATTTCTGCACCTCTGCAAAATCAGCGTAAGGAAGCAGAACTCTGGCTGCAGAGACTGCACACGACGGGTATCTTAGAAAAGGTTCATTCATTATTAATGCCCAGTGCTTTCCAACTCATCTGGCTCACATTATGGCTGGTAAAAAGGCCACTTTCCAAGATACAGATCTTTATATTGATGCTTTCAAAGGCTCTAAGGAGGTTCTGTTCCCACCCTCAGAGCCACAGCCGCTTCCTGTAATGAGGTCAGCAGATACAGTCTCCTGCCTTTCAAAATCTCTTAAAAAGGTTTTCTCAGGCAGCTTACTCTGCAAGAGAAACAGAAATGGATGCCGACTGCTTGGTAGAGACACATACACAAAGCCAGAAAACAGCTCAAGGTACAGTTTAGATAGGGCTTTCTCGGGTCCTATTTTTAGGTGACATTTGATTCAGAGGTGTGCTCTCATCCTCTTGAAAGCACCAGAACTCCAGCTTCTGTTCTCCGCTGCCTTAAAATCACCATGAGAAAGCATCCAGATCACAAAAGTAACTTCTTTTATCACATCCTATAATAAAACTGCCCTGTACACCGTCTCAGCCATCTCAGAATGGTGTAAAATCCCTTTTCCTCGTCAATAACACAGACTCGCAACTGAAAATTATTCAGGGAACTTTAAGAGGTCTGAGAGCAGAAGCCCTCAGAGGGGAAGCCCCTCAAGCAGCAACTCCTGTCACCTTCATCACTCAGTATTTAACTGTCACCTTGGACCTGCACAGGTTGCTTTGGCCATTTGGATGGATGTTTAGTGCAATTAGGGTTTGATCAGCAATCCAAGCGGATGCTGCC
Source organism: Coccyzus lansbergi (assembly GCA_033558105.1). Lineage (NCBI taxonomy): Eukaryota > Metazoa > Chordata > Aves > Cuculiformes > Coccyzidae > Coccyzus > Coccyzus lansbergi. The sequence continues at coordinate 435,770 of JAUMJK010001345.1, forward strand.
CAGGGAACGCCCAGCTCGCTCTGCGCTGGATTCCAAGGGGCCTGCCTAGGTCAAACACCTTCCATATTAAAGACGATGAGCAATCTCATGTGTCCTGTGTGAGCTGCAGCTGGGTAGCGTGTGTAGGGCTGAGCTCCTTTCTCTGAACATTAGGTGTGTTCTCCTACCTGGCTGTGTCCCAGGCCTTGGTGTTCCTCCAGGCAGGGTGCAGAAGCAGCCGGGCACGGAGGCTTGACAAACACAGGCTGGTAAGGACTGGAAGAAAATAGGATATAGAGATGCATTTAAGTACAAATGGACTTTTGCTCTACTTGCTGCAGCAAGACAAGAGGGGCTGCTGGCAACACTACTGATCTAATGGAATGCTGCTGTCTACAACCCTGCCCCATTTCATCAAAGGCAGGTTGAAAATACAGATTCTGCACTGGGAGAACTGGCCTGACCAGGAGCCACACACAGGAATGACCTCCTGGTTTGCAGCTTCCCTTCCGCCCCCAGAACGCTCTCCATAAACAAGGAGAGGTCCTCCAAAATGTCTCTTTCCTGGAACATCTGTGAAAACCACAGATCCTAACAGTCAAAACACATAAACATGCGGCAACATAGCCACAACATTGGCTGCTGTTCTCCTCCACCAGCAGAGAGCCTGGGGAGGTGGCTTCCCCATCCACACCTCCCCCGGGGGCTCTGCCAGCCTCTCGGAAGAGGTCACAGTCCGTGGGCACTGGGTCAAGTGGGAGACACTGGGTACTTGAGGATGGGACGTTCTTGCCCTGCATCACCAGCTGAGGACTCTCTGTCCTCTGGCACCACTGCCCACACGGCTTCCAGGAACAGCCGCGGCACGCCTGGCCACACCGGCCAGATCAAAGGTGCCGACTCAAAGAGAGTAGGAAAAATACAGAAGAAACGAGACAAGGGTTGAGTTGCCCTTCCTTGGAATGGCCCCCAGGTTCCAGTAATCACTCCCAGGGCTGAAAAGCGAGGCACGGGAAAGCTGTGTCCTGCATGAACCATTAGCCAGGCTGCATTCGACCTGTCCCGACCGAGGAATGAAGAGGATGCAGCACCACCATCTGCAGAGGCAGCGTCTGTTCGGTGTCCCACAGGGACCCCCATTCGCTGGCTGGATCAACCTCTCCCGCCAGGCAGCAGGAGCAGATGGAGACAGGCAGCTTCCAGCCTGGCTCCCCCTCCCTCTCCCACCTCACAGCCCCGGAGATCATAAGAGGTTGGAGCCAGCCCAAGTGCGCAGGACAGACTGTAAAAAGCCCACAAAAGAAATCAACGAGAATTGTTCTAATAAGCTTTCAGGCAGAGTCCTTCCCAGGTGAGCACCTTTAAAATAGAAGAGGCAGACTAAGGGCCCTTTGGCTGGCTCCAAGCTCTGCCCCTGCCCTTAGGACACAGGGACCCACCGGTGCTGGCAAAGCTGTGAGGGCAGAGCGCTCAGGCTGCTGCAGGTGGGCAACTCTGCACAGATAATGCCCTTCTCTGTGCTTTACTCTTATCTGTACAGCAGGGATAACTTCACTGCCCTGTCTCTCCAGCACAGGAACACTCACTTCCCTTACAATTTAAGCTGTTGACACCTTTGTGAATCCCCAGGTAAGTGATGCTCATTGCAACATCCTGGCTAAAGATGGCTCTGGAGACTCAATTCTCTCTAATCCAGTAGCTCTGCCGGAGGGCTCTGCCCAGTAACAGGCAATCTTCACCCACTGCTGTTCCCTGAGCAGCTCACCCAGCACAGCCCCTGTGAGGTCTCCTGGTTCTCTAGAAAGAAACTGCAAAAGGCCCTCGATAAATTAGCAGTCCCAGTATCACTCATTTCCAAAGAAACTGCTGATTCATAGCACTTACAGTATTTTGGGGACCTCAAGGCTCTGAGGGGAGCTGGACCAAGCCACCACACAGGGTTTACGAACAGAGTTCAAATAACCATCCCCTCACCAGGAGGCACATCCCACCCCTGCCAGGACTACGATCAAGAGGGTGTGTGTTGCTGGCACAACTGCCCTACCCAACAAGGAGACGTTCACCATAGATTTCTGCTGCTGGTGGAACATGTTAAAAATAAACATGAGCTCACTCTAGAGTCAGAACATGCCATTTTAAACCCAGCCAAAATACTGCCAGCAGCCTCACCGATCTCTTGTGACCTTTAGCCCCCGTTTAAAAATGTGAATCCTAAAACACAGACTGAGGTCGGTTTATAATGCCCAGACCTGGATTTGCCCCAGCAATTCAGAGCAAGGAGCCCGACATGAATGTGAACAACTGCAGGCACCGAGCCAGTTGGGAAACAGTGGGGAAAAACAGAAATGTTTTTAGCAGGGAGCTGGGAGACCAAACCCCACTGATTTTTATCTCGGTGAATCACTGCCTTCCTTTGGTGTCTGACAAACCACAAAGCCTCATCTACAAAGTGGGAACAGAACCACATCTGCTACCTTTGACACGTTACGGGCAGCATCAGGCCAGCACCAACGCTGGACACGGCCAGGCAGAGGGGACTGGGATGGGACCACTGCTCCCGCTCTGGCAGATCAGTGACTCAAAGGAACCTGCTAGTGTCTGTTTGGCATCTCTGACTTTTATGGAATGTTATGGAAGTTGTGTAACACACAGAAGGTGGCACAGCTCTTCGTTGTTTGCATTCTGTGAATTTATCTCAAGCCTCAGAAAAAACCCCACAGTCTGAAACATTTGTTACAGGTGGAAAACAAAGGCAGAGCAGTGCCTCTCTCTGTCATCCAATTTGGAAAGCTCGCACTATGGAATAATCTTGTCATGAGGTTATGAAGCTACAAAAACTATTTTAGGAGTAAGGACAGGCCCCACCAACCCAGCCCACAGAGTCGGCTCTCACTGTATCAGTACAGGTTATGATTTTCCGCCAAAAAGAAAAACAGGCAAACAGTCTAGAACCTAAACCTGCTTTAAAGAGAGGGGTTTGTAGCTTTTCTGATGAGGCTGGTCCTAAGTGTCATTAGTGCTATGCTGTAAAACACACATACACTAACAGAGCAGTTCCCATTTCCAGCTGCAAAATGGCAGACATCAGCCTGGCCCCAGAACAAAAGGCAGCAACAGGGGCGTGAGGACAACGCCAGACCCACAGCATCTTTGCTACTCCTGCCTTTCAGAGGCCCTGGGCTTTCCACCCCCTTTACCTGTGGGGAGGGATAGCTTCCAGAGTCCCTAGCTGTCCTTCTCTAAGGGTGAAGCTTTCAGCCTCTAAATCTGCCTGTTGAGTGACTCCTCCTGAACTGGCCTCAATGCAGCCGCCTTGAGGGACTCTGCTCAAGGGAGCTCTAATACCTGCTGAAATAAATGCTTGTATTAAAGATGATCGCAGAGAACATGACCCCAGCCTCTGACCCAGCCATTCCTCCCCTCCCTGCCCCACGTTCTCCAGGGGCTGGATGAATGGCAGTCACAGCACTTTCTGGTCTGTAGACCTGCAGCAAAGGCAGGTGGACACTTCTGTATCCTATCGGGGCTATTCTGAAGAACAGGGAGGAGAAAAGAGATGGTGGGAATGCTGAACGAGACTGGACAGGAAAGAAACAGAGGAAGAGAGAAAAAGAATAGCAGGAAGGAGAAAGGAAAGCAAGAACTGTATCAGAGTTAAGAAGTACTGTCATATGGAAGGAGCTTCAGTTTAAGCAAAAGAGGGGGTAAGGACATCTGCCTCATCACCAGAAATGGCCGAGTTTCCTCTTCGAGCTTGCTATGGGAGCAGAAACCCAAAGCTCAAGATAAGTCCTGCTCTCCTTTATCATGACATCAAAAAGCCATGTCAGTGAGAAAGAGCATTTACAACAAAAGGAAGAGAAGGTTGCAAACTCTTAAGGTTGACAACATGGGTACAGGTTTACTAACCTTCTACGCTTGGGGTCCACATGGAGTCAGAGACTCTTCTGGTGCTGGGAGGGGCCTGCCACACCGCCTGTTCCTCTGGGAAGGGAAGGGACCCGCAGGAGCAAAGGACAAAGCTCCCGAGCTGGGGGCTGGCATCAGTACTGCTCGCTGCAGGCTGCAGAGCAGCCGAGTCAAAGCAGGGTCCGGGTTCCAGCACAGCCTCAGCACGAAAAGCTGCAGATTGTTCAGCGCTGTGAGTGGTCAACATCACCTCGCTTGTGCTCGCTTCGTACAGCTCACTGCTCTGCACAAAGCTGGAAACGATGGAGAAAATGCCTCAGCCAGACATGCTGCTGTGTAAAGAGAGGGACCCCCCTCCCTAAACCTTTGCATCCTGCCCTGGAGCTGAGAGATGAACTGCCCTGACATTGGGCATGGACCGTTCCCAGCTGTGGAGTCACAACTCCTAAAGTGACAACCCCTGGGAACGGACAGGAGAGTCAGCTCCATGAACAAGTCCAAAGGTTGCCTCTTTTCTGAACTGTCACTGTAAAGACTTCTTCATACATCACCTGGATTCCAGCATCTTTAAATAACTTCCTTCGGGTGGCTTATCCAGGTCTGCAGCTGACTGCTCCCATCCTGGGGCGCGGGGCATGAGGGTTATCTCCATCTGCTGGGAGCCGATGCCTACGCGAGATCCACCTGAAAGGTGAGGCCAGGCAGGTGAAGGAATGCTAACAGTTACTCTAAAAATCAATGCGACAAGTCTAATTTACCAAATATACCAAGACTCTCTTCTTCCTCGTGACTGAAGTTTGGTCAAGATTCTGTGAAGGGGCAGGGAAATACGGGTTTTTCTGGGGCACTACCCTGATCCCAGCACCTGAGAGCTAAAACCTGCTGCCTCTCATGTATCTGCTTTCATTTGGTGCCTCTCTGAAACGGGCACCTCCTCTCACCTGTACAGGCCTCACCAGTGCCCGGGAGCGACAGCCCCTGTCCAAACAGAGGCACTGCAGCGAAGTGGTGTCCTCCAGTGCCCACCTGACCCAGCAGCACAGAGATCCTTCCCTTCCTGAGGGAATTTCAAATAATTTCTCAGCTTTCTGGGCCACATCCCCAATTAGCAAGAGACAAACCTGCAGTCTGTGGAATGTAGGATCCGTTATCCTGCCAATCCCTTGTGCGGCAAATCAAAGTCCTCTCAGGACAGGAGTTGTTGAGCTTTTCCAGACGAGGGATGCAGGATTTTTGACGTCGGCGGTAATTTGCAAACCAGTTATAGACCTGAGCTGGCTGCAGGTTCATATCCCGAGCCAATCCCTCCTGCAAACCCAGATGCAGAGAGGGATCGGGGAAAATGGTTAAACCACACCTAAATAATCAGGCTTTGCCTTCAGTTTCAAAGCAGCCATGCAAAAGAGCTCTCAAACCCCGAGACATTTATTCACTAGGTGAAGTCCATGTGGATCCCACTCAGGAGACCACTTTATAAACTAAAAAAAAAAAACAACTGCTAGAAAATACACATCCCACCCTGCTCCCCCAGCCTGCTGGTGTGCTAAAGACCATTTGCTGCTATTGTGACTGATAAAAACCTAGTGAGGAACTTATTTTCCCTGATTTTTTTTTGTCCAAAGCAAGTGAAATTACAGAGCACCAACTGCATGATTTTGCAAGGAAACCTTTAGGGAAAGATCAAAGATGGTGAATCCCAGCTCATGGGGGCTTTGAAAAGTTAGGGATTTAGAACGAAGCCAGTTATAAACCCCAATCCCAGAGTTCTGCTTTCCTGTGACAAGGAGACATGACTGGAGGTAGCAGGTCCCTACCCGCTGCTCCTTGTTTGGCTTTGCTGTCACCTCTGCAGCAAACCTGTGCAGCTGCTGCCGCACTTCATCTGAATAGTTTCGATTCTTCAGGCCCTCAGGACAAAGGGAAACGGGCGGAGGATTCCTGCATACAAGAGAAAACAGGATTAAAGAGGACCCAAAAAGCATCCTTCGCATCCACGGAAATGTTCTCACGTTGCCACAAGTGGTCAGAACGCAAAGCAAAGCCACCTCCAAGGAGCCATCCTCTTGAGATGCAAGCCAGTCTCTGCATCTCCCCCTGCATCTGCTAACAGCGGCAGAGACAAACATTCCATTCCCCCAAGCCGCAGTACCTCTTCCTGCAACGGAATTTCTGCAGTGGGGTCAAGGAACGCGTGCGGTGCTCCTCCATAAACCTCCGGTAGTGAATCTCATGCCAAAGCTGCACCAGCTCATCCTTCTCCTCTACCCTGCAGTGCTAGAACAGAACAGCAGGTAAGCAAACCCTTTCCAGGCAGGGAGTCAGGCAGTTGCTCGGCAGTTCCTACTGGCAGCACTATCCAAGCCTGTGCTTGCTGCACCTTTTCTAACACACACGGGGAGTGGGAGTCAGCTCCCCCGTTCCTCGTTTCCCCAGAGTGAAATGGGCTACACTAGGTCAAGAGGCAAACCCCCTGCCGTCAGTGGTGCCATCCAGACTCCCTCCCGTCTTCCCATCCTGGCAAACCCTCCAAACTTGGTCTCCCCAAGGCTTTTATGTCCCAAGCCCTAAGTTTCTGAAAAACCCCAAGAACCACCAACAAAACTCCTGCTTTCACAAACTACAACCAACTCCATCACCACCAGCTGCCTCTTCCCCACAGCTCACAGCAACTGCCCGTAGCAAGGGCTTTATCCCGTGCTCGAGGCCACTCACGCCAGCTAGGAATGCTCCACGGGCTGCAGTTTAGAGTCCTCTGCACAAACAGCTCTATAGGCTTTCCTATACTTTTTGTCTCCATAAAGAAACAAGGAACACATCCCTACCTCCAGGAGTCTGCAGGCCGCGTCATGCTGCCCGTTACGGATATGAACAAACACGCAAGCTCGGACAACGTGGATGTTAGTGAGAAAATGCATCTTCTGTTTGCATCCCAGCAGGGCCTCAACTAGCTCCTCCAGACCAGGAGACGAGTTCTGGAGGTCCTGGCAAAGCTGTCCTGCTAGATCCAGCAGCTCGGGGGGTGGCGGGTCCTTGTTTTTGTTCTTGTTTAACATGGCCGTGAACCGCTCCATCCTTAACCCTGCTGGAGCCTTTTCCATTAAACGCACAAAGCTGGAGTCAGAGGAAAACCGTTACCTCCTGTTTTCAGCTCCTTTTCTTTTCCCCTTTAAGGCAACGAGCTCACCGCACTGTTAGAAGCGGCCCGAGGACCTCAAACGCTTCAAACTGGAGCTAAAGCAGCCCCAAAGGGCCAAGGCTGCCCCGGGCGTCCAGCCGAGGGCACCGAGGGCGCATGAAAGCGGCCCCAGGGCTCCCGTGGAGCAGGGTTCGGGGGCACCCGGACAGCCCTCCGGCCTCCCAGCTCCCCCCCCAGCCCCCCCAGCCCACAGCCCCAGCACCTCAAACCCAGAGCCTTCCCCCGAGCGGAGATGGGGCAGCGCAGGGACTCCAAGTCCTGCTTTTTACCCATTTCTCCTGGGTAAACCAGCCTTCCCCCGACCCCTGCGCCGGGAAAAAAGGTGGAAAAGCCGTGGGATACCTGGCGGCAGCCCCCGGGCCACCCTGGCGGCGCCGCAGCCGCAGGTCGGGGTCCTGGCAGGAGGGAGGGCACACAAACGCCCCACGAGCGCCTCGAGAGAGGTCGCCCCGAGGGTCGTCCTGGGCTCTGCTCCCGAGGAGGAAGCGAGAGGATGGGACGAACTGGCCTGGCGCTGAGCCAGGGCAGCTTTACACTGGATATTAGGGAAAATTTCTCTACCGAATGCGGTAAAGTGGTGAAGCGCCGGCAGAGGCTGCCCCGGGCGGGGTGGAGTCTCCACCCCTGTGGGGGCTTAGACAGGCTCTAGGTTTACTAAACACGTCGGGGTCAGGCTGACGGTGGCACCGGATGAGCTGGGAGGGCTTTTCCAGCCTCTGTGACTGCGACTCTCTCCGACCTGATCCTTCTGACATGCTCAGAGGAGCCGGATGATGAGGCAAGCAGCTCACACCCTGTCTCTAGGTGGGCACTGGCCAATGAGGGATCACCCAGGGCTAACGTCGAAGCGGCTGTGACTCTCCTTGCCTCAGGTCTGAGCACTCCCGGGAAGGTGCCAGCCCTCTGCTGACCTCAGTTTAGCAAGGACAGACATCGACCCCAAAGATCTCACAGCCTGAATCATCTGCCTCCCCCCTCACAGCGCTGCCTGGCGCAGGACCTGAGCCCCCCTGAAATAACCACCTCACGCTCTGCAGACAGACACTACATACTTGAGGGCAGGCATCTTCACTTTGCTGCATGCAGACGGATCCTAAAACTCTGCTCACACTGCTCCTCGTTCCCCTCCTGTTCAGCTGCCCTTGGTTTCTCCTTAGGCCTCAGGACAGTAACTGGCTTCTTGCTCCTGCTGCAGCCACTGTCTTGGATCCAGAGCTGGAAACAGAGTCCCGGGTGCTTAAAAAACAAAGCCCCACAACTGAACTTTGAGCATTTCATCATCATGCCGGACATCAGAAGCAGCATTTCCTTTCGGCAGTTTTCCTCCTTCGCTCCCCAATCCCATATTGCAGTTACAACAAAACAGCAGCTCACGTGATTTTCTGCTTTTTTTACTTATTTACATGTGCGACATGTAACAAGCGTCTGACGGTTTATCTGACATATTCACGCGACCCAGTACCCCTCAAAAGGGAGAGGCTGCTGTCAGGCACATCGGATCCCCCACCATTTCCAGTGACGGTGAAGCTGCTGCCATCACACCCTGTGCTGAATCTCACTGCCCTGGAACATCACCATTCGCCATCGTCCTCCTTCACCTCTTATCTAACTGAAAATTTGGCAATCGAGGAGTGCAGCTACTTGAACCCAAGCTGAGGGCAGGCAATACTGGCAAGCCAAAGGCTCATCCTTTTCCAAGGGCTTAATCAAGTTCTGTTGAATATCAACAGCAGTATCAATCAGGTCCTCCCGGAGCCTCAAAGTGGGTCCAGCAGAGAGGGCTCTTTGCCAGTCATCCTTCATGTCTGCTTTCTTGCCACAAGAGAGCTTCTGGCTGTCTTTCTGTGAGATACAGCTCTACCTCAGGGAGCACTAGCATGCATCTTATCTAGACAATCAGTCCAAAACGACACGAGCCGACTGTCTTTATTCCAGCAGAAGTCTGTGAAGTCTTTCAGCAGCCGATCAGCAAACTTCTCATCGCCGGTGGCACTGGACCGCCACGTTTTGGTCAGCATGGTGTTGTAGGCCCAGTTGTAGCCGATGCGCTCTTCACAAAACATGTTCTGGTTGCTGGAGCTGGTGGAGTTGCGCCGGCGGCGCTGCTGCCCACAGGAAAACTTCCGCTTGGAATACGGTAACTGCAAAAACACCGTCCCTGGAGGAAACAGAGACGACTTTAGTCCTGGGTAGACCTAAGTCCCTACAACTGGCAGCTGCCTCATTAACTTCTGAAAAGGATCACAGGTTGACTTTCATATAATCACCACCTAACAAGATAAATGGGTTATTTTTTATTTCTCCATCTCCTGGAAAGACAAGTTTCAGAGATACTATAAAGCAAAACTCCAAACCGATGCCACTGAGTAGCAGCAACCCTTTGTCCTTTTCCAACTGCCCCTAAAGTTTTCTGGCTCTGGTGGCTGATAGAGCTACTTGGCATCTGATTAGGGACACAGTGAGGACCATCACGGCTGACACCAAACCCAGACTGTAGGTAAAATGGTTCTCTTGTTTACAACAGCCTCCTCCTGGCCAAAGACTGCTCACCTGTGACATGGATGTACTGTGGCTTGTTCTCAGCTGGGAAGTTGAACGCAGAGGCCGAGTATTTATCTTGCACAAATCCAAACCTGTAGAAGCAACCGGGGAAATAACAACGAAAAAAATAATAAGAAAAGATAAAGAGAGACAATCCAGCTGGGCTTCCCGCAGCCCAAGGCAGGGGCACCAGGGAAAACCTGCCACTGTCAAAAAGGTTCTCTTATGACCTAAAGGCAGGGGGAAAGCGATGCAGAGAGCTGGGCTTCTCCAAGCATTCCCCACCTCTGCAGGGCACAGTGTGAAAGCCTGTGACTCCGCACTGATCTCGTGCTGGAAACCAGAGCACCGGTGGCTCAGTTTGGGAGGGCAAGGAGCCATCTGACCAATGGGGCAGCTGCAGGCGGCTGAGGGAAGGGCAACAGTGAAGATGGACATTCCTTGGGTACATTTCAAGCTGTCACATTTTTTCTCGCTGGGCAATATCCCACACAACTTCAAGCAGCTGATCCGGTGGTTCTTTGCTGTTTGGAGAGTACCTGTTCCTCTCCTGCTTTCTCAGCTCATGAAAGCTCTCCTGAGAGCTAATGGCCACCGGCGAAGGCAGCCTCTCTCTCTCACAGAAAAGACCTGAGCAGCAATACTGTGAAACGAACTGGCAGCTCGAGCACCGCAAGGCGTAAGGCTGGAGAGTATTAAAGTTTCCTGCAAGTCCTCCTTGAACCAGGCCCAACTGCCAGCTCACATCTCAGCCTCCTGCCTAGTGCCAGTCACTGCTTGTCATCCAGTTCAAGATGGTGTTAAGTGTACATGAAGGAAATAACTGTCCCTTCTCAGGAAGGAGTGTATTACAGTCCATCTGCCTCCAGCTCAGAACACCAAGGCACCTTCGGGAGGCAATTCCCTCCCCTGGAGAGTGCGGTTTGGTAACGTGGGACAGGCTGAAACACTACTGAGCACCCCTTGCGCCCACCGAACCACCACCAGGCACTCCTTACATTTCAGTCTAACAATCTGCAAGCAGATTTCAGAGGCAGATGGCACAGAACCCACACAACTCAGGAGTGACTGTTTGGCACACATCCTCCTTACCCAGGCAAACAGGAACTTTCCTCTCTGCCCTGGACGTACCTGTATGCTATGGCTTCCTGAAGGAGATGCATCCGGTCCCAGTATGTTTCTGGTTCAAAGCCTGGAACAAACAAAAACGTAACAATTACAAAGCAAAGCCACTTAATTTCCTCCTTTTCCAAGATTCCAGTTTCCCTCAGAACTCTGTGCACTTTGGGTTTTTCTAGCCATTTCTTCTAGTCACATTTTTTTTGGCCGCTGTCCTTTGCATGCCATCTTAGGGCTGTGTTTTGTATGCTCCAGTAGCAGATTCATCCCTGAATTTAGCTTTTGCATCTCAAGATGGATGGAAACAACATAAGAGGGTGTGCAGGAGGGGCCCAGGGAGGAGAGTGGGCGGCTGTGCATCACCACCGAGTGCTCCAGCAACAACAGTTCAGAGTGACCTCACAGCATACGGATGCATCACTGGTTGTTTACATTCACACCTGGGATACTGGGACAAGCGTTAATAAAAATAAAGAAAAGCAGCCTCTTTTGCTAACTGTCCCTCCTCACGATGCAGTTTCGCCCCCTCTGCATGGGTCAGAGTTCTCAGATTTCTCAACTTCCACCTGAGACTCCCTGCAACAGCATCGCTGAACAGGGCGAGGTCACTGCAGAGGAGATTGCAGCTTCTAGCTCCTAATCTCATGAGAAAACACTCTTACTGTGAAGGTAACCATGGCAACAAAAAAAGAGAGGATGGCAGTGGTGAAAGCCTAATCTGACCGAGGGGGAGAATAATCAAATGCAGGATAGAAATGCAGAGCAGCTGTGGGCAGGATCTACCAGCAAAACAGGCTCTTCTAACACACCACCACATCCAACAGCAACCGCGTGGCGTGGGCTCCATAAAGACATGTGACACGATGGCATCAGAGATCAGCAGGAAACAGCCTTCCCGAGCCCTGGTACCTCTGGATCCAGCTCCATGCCCTGTCACACGCTGATGATCCTGCCCACACGGCCTCCTCCAGCACCGCCCACAAGGCAGGAATAGGCCCTTCACCAGCCAACCCATGCCTGGCAAGAGCCCCACGCCAGAAGGGACCTGCTCACGGAGAAGGACACCCAGAAGTGGAACAAAGAACATTCCTTACCATCAAACAAATGCTCACTACCCTCCTTCAACAAGCAGCTAACGTTGAGTGGGATGAACAACTGAGCTCGAAGTGGGTCCCCGTATAAGTAACTGGGCAGGGCAAATGGGCCTTCCAAGACTGGAACGAGCAAGAAACCACAGGATGTGGCTTTCCGATGCCAGCCTTGAACCTGGGAAAAGGTTCAAACAACGAATCATACGGTATCTGCCAAAGCGAAGGGCACTTCTGTGCACATGGAGCGACTCCTGCCCAAGAACAGCTCAGACAGGCTCAGCCCCTCCAGGTTCAGCTTGTTCACACGGCAAGCACACCAACATCCTTATAAGCAGAGCAGTACAAGCACAAGACACCAGGCTCTCCTTTCTTAAGTGCTACATCAATCAGAAAGCACTTTAAAATAGGACATTTTTCAGGAACCAATTCAGCCTACTCATCAGCAGTGGCTCCGTGATGCTGCTTTACGGGAAAAGGGCAATGGATTTGAAATACAAGCCAAAATGATCACCCAGCACTCTTTGGCTGAGGGGAGTGAAACCTCTTGCTAAAGAATTTGAGTTTTACAGAAGCTAAAAATTAAACAAAACTGACAAACTTCCTGCATTTTCCACTCTAAATATTTTTGTCAAGTTTCATTTTGACAAAAAAGCAAGCTGGAAAGCACTGCCAGACAGGGAGCACACGAACACATGGCCTGGGAAAGCCCTGTCCTGAAAGGAACAGGAAGCAGATTCCTTTCCCAAGACTCAGCTCAGGGCTTCAGGAGGGACTCGCATCCCAACCTGCCCCAAAATGATCTCTGCACACGTGGAGCCCACGACAAGGAGACCATCCTGCAGACAGGACCACTACAGATGGCATGAGAAATGATGACCAGATGCAGCAAATGCTAATGACCATCATCAAAATTACTTCTGGGCACAAGATCCAGCCCACTACCTCTCCCCTAACGCTTCCCAGCGCCTTCCCCTGGTGATGTCCCCAGCAGCACTGGGGACACAGGGGCTGGCTGGGTGCTGCTGCAGCCACTCGGGGCACAGGGACTCTTACCATCTCAAAGAGAACAGCTGCAGTCACCGCCATCCAGTGTAACTTGATTTCGAAGGCTGCGTTGAGGGAGAAGTTGCCATGGTAATAACAACTGCACCACTCCAAGCGGTCTGTGCGGTTATTCACGTCCACATCAAGCGTCACTGTCCGTTGCTCGGGCACCGTGGCAGCTACGCAGGCAGGGAACAGGGGCACATCGAAAAGATACATTAAAGAGAAGGTGGGAGACAGGATGAAGAGAAGAGAAGAAACAAGACAAGTCCTTCGAAATGAACTTGTCTTCCCTCTCCCTGCAGGTATTTTCAGGGCTGGCAGAAGGGCCCCACATGCTGCTCATCCAGACCACAGAACACCCTAAGCATTCCTGGGATGAGGGGTTTGTGCCACAGAGTTACCTTCCGAGCAGGGAAAAGACACTTCAGCTGCAACAAAGAGACAGAACCAAGAGGCAAGCAGCTAATCAAAAAGCGACTGGTGCCATCATTAATACATAATTAACACATAATTAATAATTAAAACATCAGGTTCTTCATGCCCAACACATTCCAAATCAGTTTCAGTGTTTCTCTATGGCCCCCCCAGGGATCACAGCAGGGTACTACTATGCAAGGGAGGAGCATCCCAGGCCTGACCTGCTTTAGCTCTGGGAAGAAGTTAAACTTCTTTTTTTCTGTGACCCTCTGCTAATATTCCCCATCACCGAACTGCTGAAACTGCACACTCAACGCTGTCTGTAACCACAGACATCAGCCGAGACTCACTGCGATCCCTCTGCTCTTTGCAGGAAGCGCTGGCAGTGTGCCCAGGACCCAGCTCCCTCTGCCCTGCACCTCAGCTTCCCTGGCAAAGCAAATCTCCAACCTCAGGAAAGAGAGGAAGAGAAGCGCAGGCAGTAGAAGCAGCCTGGCCAGTGTTGTCCAGCAAGGCTGGGACAGACCCTGGAGCTCCTTTCTCCGAGACAGGGGCTGATGCAAACGACGCCGTCACTTGAAACTTCTCTTCAGGCAAATACATAATCAAACATTTCTATAACGTTAAAAACTGACACCAAAAAAAGGGCTGCAAAGCAACTATTGAAAAACATTTGCCTTTTTTGTCATTGCATGCATGAGAGAAGGATATTGATACTTCTTGCTTAGTAGAGCCTGCAGCTGTAATTCCCAGACAAAGCAACAGGAACGCAGTCCAACAGGTGAGCACATCAAAGGGACCTTAACAACTGATGAGAAACAGCCACGTGTCTGAATTTAGAGGCTCCAGATGAATTTTAACAGAGTAAATTGCAGCTTCAGTAGACCTGATGATGAGGACTCACCTTCTTCCCAATTCTCGTACCACTGAATACTTAACTAAGAATTGATTGTGCATATTGGAGAGGAGCAGGCAGGTTATCCTCCAGTCAGACTACACTACGCACGTGACTACAACTGCTAGTGCATGCACTGCTATAAATCAAGAGGGACACAATTAGGGACGTCACAGACTTCCATTGGGGAGGGCAAGGGGACAATCACTGGGCAGGTGATAGGGATGCAGATTTGAGAGGGACACGGAGCTTGTTCCAGAGCTCCCGATGCTCGCATGCAATTTTATGTCACAGCCTGACATTTAGGGAAGGTGGGGAGGGGAAGAAATAAAAACCACAACCAAATCAAAGCCAAGAGAGGAACAAATGAAGTCACGTGGACCAGAGGTCATCTGGGTTTAGTAAAGCTCCTCGCCTCAGATGAACTGGTAAAGGTTTTGTTTGAATACTGTTTAGAAGAGGGACAGCATAAAAAAAATCAATTAAATAGGTTCCTTCATAAGAAAGAATTCCACACTGGATTGTTCTCCAAGAAAGTATTATTCCTCGAATAACCAGAGTGCACATGAGCAACATGAAGGCATTTTTCATCCATCCAAGGACTGTAAATTAGTTAAGTAGCAGAATGGACACAATCCCAACTGAAATGATGAAGGAGGCTGCTCAGGTGCGTGACTACACCACACTGAGGGAACACACTCCTCCCTGGCCAGTGCTAAAGGGCACGAGGGGTGACACACCCTTCTCTCTGTGCCCATCTGCCTGGTACAAGCTTAGCGAGTCTCAAGTCTTCCCAACTCTTACAAGAGGACAGACTGAGAAAAGTGTGATGTGGTTTTCTTGGGCCGAGCAGTGAGTAAGAGATCAAAGCGGGAAGAGGATCTCGCCCAAGGGCCTCCAGCCCTCACGTTAGGGCTTGAGCTCCGGCCAAGCACTGAGCTAAGGAGGCTGGATACCAGCCAAGGCAACAGATTAACTGTGCGGCAGGGAAAATATCCCACACACGCTGGCTTCAGAGAATTAACCATCGGCCCAGACTTCCTGTCCTTAACACTTCCAACTTCTGATGCTGTTCCTCTTCAAACAAGGCTCTCAGAAATACACAAGGACTGCTGCAACTTCAGGTTTAAGAGGTGCTATACCAGCAGTAAGTCACTGCTCTTCAGGCCAAATACACAGAACAGCAAAATTTTCTTTTTATCCTGAACATAAGCCTTTAAGAGATGCATCTGAATAAATCTGAAGTTGCAGCTCCATAGCAATGATTTTTTTTGTCATTTTAAATGGGGAAAGAGGAACAAAAGCAAGTGACTCAGGCTGGCCTGGAAATGCAACAAAAAGCTGACAAAGCAACAGTCAGTGGTGCAGGCGGCGTTTCAGGGGTTGTGACTGGTGGCAAGTGTTGTACTTAACACAGCACAGAACTTCAGGCGCTATAACCACGTCTGGCCCAGCAACAAGAAGTTCCACACACAAGCCCTGCTGCTTGCACAACACAGGGTTCCTATGGAGCTTCCCTGGTTTTAGTTTAAGGAGTCCAGCTATCCATGATCAATATGAGCCAAGAAGCTCCTGGCACATCACAGACTTGTCTAGCACATCTGTGCCTTTTGCCATTGGGATGCAATCGGACATGTCGCTTCAGGTGCAGATCAGTACCAGCTCTGCTGTTCTCACAGCTTCTCCCTCCACACTCTTCACATGTTGTGAAGAGCCTGGACCAACAAGGAGACAAAGCCAAAGTTTTCCTCTCTGAATTCTAGAGGATAACATGGGGTGGACGTTCAGGAACAAGGAAAATGTAAAATGTACTTCTTACTGCACTCCAGTACTCGGAAGCAAGAGCTGCCTGTCAACCCATGAAACACCTTCAGCAAATGCAAACAAGCCCATGGGCAAGACATGCAAGGCCAGCATGAAATTGGCAGCTTTATTGCTGGTCCACGTGAGATCATGCCCTTGGCTGGCTGCTCTTCCCCTGTAAAACCATCCCCTGAGCTTCCCCAGCTGTCACCTGTGCTGCGCATCTACCTAAGAGTGCCGCTGCCTGGCTCCGTCCTCCGAAACTGCGGCTAAAGGAACTGTGCCTACTTGCATAGGAGGCTGGGCGGCTGGGCAGCCAGGGCAGGAAGAACGCAGGGATGTCCGAGTGCAGGAGCTCCTCTGCCACAAACGCCACCTCAAACCATTTCCTCTGGAAGGCGGAGAAGTCGTCCATGGCAGCCGTGTGCCACATGGCCGGCTGCTGCATGCCCACTGCAAAAGCAAGGGGAAGGACAGATTAGAAACAAGGGCAAGATCAAGAACGAGGTGTAGTTCTATCTGAAAAGAGGTAGGGAAAAAAAATAGGTTATGTTGTCTGCTGCTCCTTCCCCACCCTGGCATAAAGCCTGAATTTCGCTTAGTGTTTAGAGCAGCGGCTTTGGCTGCTCCCAGAAGGCACCTCTGCTGCAGCCCATCCAAACCCAGCACAGCCAGCGCAAAGGGACAGCGAGGGAAGTCTTGTAAGAACACAATGCTGACCTCGGTCTGGTTCTTTGTCCACAACAATCTTGTAAAAATAAAAGCCATAAATAAAGGTTCGTAACGCTTCTCCAGAGGCATGGACAATAAGCTGCTCTTCTAGCATTTTCTGAACAAAAAGGAAAACAGAGCAAACATGATAAAAAAGGCGCAGTCACTCTCCCAGGTACATAAATGTTGTTAGAAACTTTAGAAAATATTTTCATTATTCTTGACATCTTTTCGTCCAGATACATGCACAACAAGAACATCTGCCACGTTATCTCATGATACTCTGTAAGGGTAAGGAGGTCTTATCTCCCTGAGGTGTTTGACCTCTCCGCAGATGTCTGCCTGCCTCCCTCACCCTGCTCCAGCTTTACAGATGAATTTGCAGGAAGGTGAGAGGTTGGAAAGACTCTAGGTTGTTAATTGATATGGGATCTTGGAGGAATTTGATATGGGATATCAAAAGAATGAGCTCCAGAACATTCCAAACCTTCTACCCCTGACACAGTTCGAAAGGGAAGGAAAAAAAACTCACAAGCACAAGCAGAGTATCTTGCATAAAGTGTGCACGTGCACTTGGGGACCCACAAAAGAGAGGTCACGTGTTGGTTTTAGGACAACTTCATTAACTAATTTCATAAGAAAAAACAAAACCTAAACCAAACCCCCAATCGCACCATTGTGCCTCGTAACTGACACAGTGAGAGTTCTCAGTAACCACTAGCGACCCAGAGGCAAGTGGAAAAACTCAAACACATCACTGCTGAAGAACGTCACTGTGTTGTGACAGGGCATCAGAACGATGTCACCATCGCCTCAGGTGCTATTGAACACTGTTTTCAATATCTACCAATAAGCAGATTTTAACAACAACAATTATTGCCAGGCTTCCCTCTATAACTCTGCTTTCCCTACAGAGAGAGGCATTGTTGGCCCATACGCCCAACTCTTCTCTTACCTGCATGATGTCGATGGCCATGGCCTGGGTCTGCACCCCTTCCACGTTGTTCACCAGCCAGTGCACCACTTCCGCACTGATGAAACAGCACGGGGAGAGCCCCTTCTGTTCGGAGAGCAGCTGGATCCCTGTGCTGCACACAGCAAGGACTTGTTAACATGGGCTGACTGACAGCTCTTCAAGTTAGAGACAAAAATCACTGCTGGGAAAAAAAGGGGCTAAAGAGAGAGGACAAGAACACACAATGCTCCAGAGTGACAGCTCGTTAGCTTCTGCTAATGAGATGAAGAGCTGACACTGACAGTATTCCAGTGTCACTTTCACTGATAATTATTGCTTTGACAAGATTCTGGGGTTCCAATAATTGAAGTCTCTGCAGCACCACTCAGTTTCTGAAAATTCTGTTAGACAGATTGGAACTGAAAAACGAACAGAAGCTTAAAGCACTTCCACATCTGGCGCAGGGCTCTCCTTCGAGTAACTCCGTGCCTCACAGCTGCTTTTGAAACATCCAGGCAAGACATTAAACACATTTGTATAAAAAACTTACGTGGGGTGTTTCATGGCTTCGAGGATCTCTATCAGGGTAGAGGAGGAAGTCAGAGAGCTTGCTGAACACTGCTGGGAGCTGGAAAGGGAATAGAAGCTTGGTCAAAACCAAGAAAGTTGCCAGCCTTGTTCAAATGTGCACCTTTAAGAAAAACAGTCCGTCTTATCTTCCCAATGATGACTTTGCTGCATTCATTTCCTTTTACATCTCCAGAAGGACAACTAACAGCATCAGACCTGCCTTTCCTCGCCAATGCCACTGGGTCATTGCTGTACAGGCCCTGCACCCTGTACATCCCCTACAGCTCTTTCTGTAGGTGGGGAAATAGGGCCTTGTGTTCGTTTAGTTTTGAGAAACTGTTTTCTCCATTCCTCTTTCTGCACCTGGAAAGACTGCAGTAAGGTCTTGTGGCAAGAGCCCTCCCGTGCTGACAGACCAAGTTCATTGTGTTCTCAGGTTCCTGTTCAGTGCCCATTCCCTCGACACCGGAGCTGGAACAGAAGAGGACTGCAGCACAGAGCTGCTGTGCCTCCCTTACCTGCCCTCCGCAGCACCAGCTGTGGCACATCCTTGTTCTGTGACACTCTGGGAACTTCCCAGGGCTGGAGTGTTGCCCCGATCAGGTAACTGCCCTGTGTTGGTTGATGTGCTGCCATCTGAGGCCGCAGGGACTGACTGATCTATAGAAACCTGCAAGGAACGAACACAGCAACACGTTTATGAAATCTGGAATGTAATCCATTTCCCATTTTCTCCCTTCCCCACATTCTCCATGCCTCAGCTCCAGTTAGTTCACAACAAGCAATACTGAGGCAAGCAGAAGCATCGGCAGAAAGGATAAACACAGCGTTACTTTTGCCATCACTACAGCATCCTGGACAAGCACAACATTCTCTGTGCCGTTGTTCCACGGTGAACCCAGTAAAGACAGGGATCACCAATCCAACAACTGTGCTGATAACACTAGGGGCAAACCAGTCTCAACCTTACACTTTCAACGGAGTAACTGACTATAAACTCGCGATGGACAGAACAGGGAACTTTGTCACTAGGGAAACAGCAAGCGGTTAGGAAAAATTAGTTTCAATGCTAGTTCTCAGAGAAAAATATGCAAATGTAACACACAAAATCCAAGTTTCATAATGCACAAAATCAGCTCCTCTCCCTCCCTTTCTTCGGGCGCTCTCGGGAGGCTGGTTGGCACCCACCCACACCTATGTCACCAAGACAACAAGAACACTTTGCTCCCGCAGGAACACTCGCACTCTTCCAATGGTAGACTGAATAGTTCACAAAAATTACCATAAAATCATCTCAGAACATGAATGCTGCAAGATTCAGCAAAGCACAGGCTGTAATTGCCATCTGTCATTAACACGTATGGTTTAGGAAAGGCAAGTTATATAAAAGCTAGGGAGGGGGAGAGGGACACAAACAGCAGAGAAGTCAGTAACTCAGGCTGGTGTAAACACACAGGCTGCTCTGCCGTGAGGAATCCGCAGCACCTGAACAGCTGAAAACCACAACACTGGCAGCTGGACTTCACTCTGATCGCCAGGGCAGAGAGCCTTCCTCTGCCATTTCCCACACTCCCAAGCTCTCTCTCCTGGCAGAGGCAGATGTCCCTTTCTGGGCAGCCCAAACCAGCAGATGCTCCAACATGGAGCCTGCAGTCCCTGCAGCCACCTAAACCCACTCTCCCTCCTCAGAGCTCCTACGGACACACGGTGTTATTGCTAACTCCTAACTGGTGTCGAGTGTGCAAACACCTGTCATCGTGACTCTTTTCAACCAAGATGACACCAGTGTTTTCAGCTCTCACTTGTTTAGGAATCCAAGGACTTGATTTGACTTGGATCTCCCCAGAGCCACCCGCCAGTCAGACACCACAGAAGGAGATGAACAAACAATTGGCAGTTTGTTTAGCAAGGGGAGATGGAAAGGGAGTCCCTACCTAGACAAAGAAAGAGAAGCTTCAGTAGCTGACAGTACAGCACCGCAAAGGGCAGCAAAGTAGGGCACACAAACGTCCAAAGCACACCACCAACACTGGGTGGTGGAAGGAAACAGTTGCATCCACCACCCCAGCCACCACGACCTGTTAGCGCTGCGTATCGCCCACAACGAGCCAAGTCAGAAGCTAACACAGGCTCCCCGTGGGGCACGATCATAAATGCTTCCATCAACCTCAGTCCAAATGCCAGGGATGACAAGACCCCGCTCAAAACTAACCTGTGAGTAGAAGGCTGAAGCTGTACGTGGGCTGCGAACAAAATCCATAAAGAAGGCCCCATCCTGAAGGCATCGGAGGAAGCAGGCCCGTTAATGGCAACAGGAACAAGGAGTTGAAGAAAAGCAAATACAGGTTGTGCAAGTATGAAATGACCAGAGAGAAAGTACGAGAATCCAAACCTCAAACAGACACAGAATTTCAGATGCAGTGGGATGCAGAGCACCAGGAGTTACTCAAGCACATACCCTTACTTTCTCTCTGCAACAAGATATTGCATTTCCTTAGCAGAGATGCTCTTCCAGAGCTTTGAAAACCACACTGATCAGAAGCCGATCAAAACTACAGCCTTCTCTCCACACTTCACAGGAGACTTGAGCCCTGGCGTGCGTGGTTTCCATCCCAAATGCAAAGCTGAGCAGTGAAACAGAAACCCACAGAACTACATTTGTAATGACAAATATCTACACAACAACAGCTTTTCTCCTACTCTGTCAGTCACTCAAATGATACAGAGGGAGAGGGAAAGCTCTTTTCAGGGAGCGCACTCTTCCTCTCAAATGCAGGTCTGGAATGGTGCAAACGAAAGAGAAGGGAAATTCATCACGAAGATCTCTCCAACATGGTGTTTAATGCTTCATGTAAAATGAAACAGACTCTGCCTGTGCGGTGTTCCCCGCCTACACGCAAACCCTGGATGAATTCATTCCCGGCTGCTATTCAAAGATGTGTCAAGATTCTCTTATCACACAAGACAATGCAGTGAAACGCAGCTAAATTTTTATTCCCTATTTGCAATTCTTTATTCTGTTCCCTAGGCAAAATATTTTGCCTAGCCTGCAGCGTAGATGGTGCTTACCCTGGTATGTACAGGGAAAACATTCTTAAAAGAACCAGCGCCAGGTTTAGGCGGCTGGCGGTTTACGCAGTGCAGAGGCAGAGCCAAGCACCCTGCATCCACAAGAGCAAAGACTTCCCGAACAGATTACGCACCAAACAAACTCCCTGTGTTCAAATCACACCGCGTCGCCCAGTAACTGGCCAAAGGGACCTGTCAGTTCCACTCTCAAACAGAATAAAGGTGGAGCCAATGGCTCAGGTTTGGTGTGGAATGACTCCAGCACCAAATCACATCCCAGCAAAGCTCCCTTGGCCACAGAGCATAGAGCTGGGACAGTTTGCCAGGGCTCAAGCTCCAAGTCTCCAGACAGCCAGCACACCTCCCTGTGCAGGTGAGCCCTGATGGGGCCAGGTTCTCCTGGAAACACGAGGTACTCGATGATGTTTCCACATAAGCACGAAGCTGCCTGATAACGCAACCTGTTGCACAAAAGGGTGGATGTTGAAATATAAGATGCTAAAAGAAAAACGTTGGAAGAGATAGTTGATAGTAGGGAATCGGAGAAATTTTCCTTTGCAGCACTTTAACTGTTGAACCCTAAGACAGGTCACGCTTCAGTCCCTTGCCACCTCTGCTGAAAGACCTTCGTGCCAGAACCCAGCAAAACAATCCAGCAGTTCTGGTTGGACTTGGGTGGAGTTGCTGCTCTCCTGTCACACCCGGGACAGGTGACAGAAAGGCTGAGAAATAGCACAGCCTGTTCTTAAGTGTCTTAAGAGAGCGCCAGGAAGACACTTTCCTCCAGCCTGGAGTTCGACCAATGAATGAATGGCATCCAAAGACCTACTCAGGAACACATCCTCTCTGCTACACAGATACAACTGACTGGAGCTCCTGCTTCAAAATTCCACTGAAGCTTCACATTGTGACAGTCTAGAGCTTGATTTTGCTCTTAACGATAGCTTCATATAGATGCAGACAGCACTGTAATAATCTTGAACTAGAGAGATGTTCTATGATATGTCCGTGTGCTTAGAGAAAGAAACTTCTATTACCTGAGAAACTCTTAGGTCAGAATAGCAGCTAAAGGCAGACAAGAAAATATCTTTACCTTACGAGGGCTGTCGATATAGCTGGGTGTGATGGCAATGCTCCCGCTCTCCGAAGGCTGCCCAGAGCTCTTGCCAGAAAGCACTGCTGCTTGCTGCTCCCCCAGCGTCCTAAAGCAAAAGGAATCCAGAGTTTGTTCAAACATATCCTGTTGTTAGCCTTCACCAGAAGGCAACTACTGTATTTTCAGACACGTCCCACGCTCTGAAGCACAGGTCAATCCCATGTTCTGGAAGTACCTTTTATCCCACATAAACGATTGAGTAAATTCAATGACCTGTGTCTTTTTATGCACATGTAATAGTATCTTATCATTAAAAAATATTAAAATCTCTTACGCATTTAAGAGCAAGCAGGTTTTAAACTGTTTTTACAGCATGTTTGGTGTCAGTACTCTGACATTCTTTGACCCATTCTCAATCAATAATGAAACAGAACCTCACAAGTTTCCCAGGTACTTCAACAGATGTTATTAGTGCAAACAAGCTATCTTCTCCAGGCTGTATTTGTAACCCAGTGTTTACACTGAGATGGCTCAAGCAGCGTGTGTCCTTGTGCACACATCTGCCCCCGTGTGCCCTCGTGTGCATATGACCACACTGGCAAATCACAAACAGGTGACAGATCTGATATGCAATGGACTGAGATGCTACTTAAAGAGATGCTCCTTCTAAATTACTAGATGTACACTTCTCTAGTATCTGCGTTCCTTTCCGGTCTTTGGTATTCGTTCTATTAAAGGACAGAACACAAGAAAGTCACTGCAAAGGCTCAGTATCTCCCCAGATCTGCAACAGGGCTATTAAAGAAGCAAGATCCCACAGAAGCAGGATCCCATATCCCTGTTCCCAAGGTGAAGATCCCCATATATGCCTTATCTAGCCCAGGCAGAAGATCCACAGAGGAAGGATGTTGCAGTGCTCCTCACCCCCTGACTGCAGAGACTCACTTCTGACTGGCCTCCATCTCCAGTAGAGCTGAGAGTGCTGAGGTTCCTTTCTTCCCAATGGGAGGCCCAGGCTGCTCCAGAGAGTGGGTGGGAATGGGACCAGCAATCTGCAAGCCTTTCATGGCAGATCCTTTCTAACAAAGGAAAAATAAAAGTACAGACTTAGTTGAGTTAGGTTTAACTAGTAAACAAGAGCACCACACTACCTCCTCTCAGCTGGGCTTCAGTCGGTGCACTTTAAAAGAGAGTCAAACCATAGCTGAGTGTAATTAATTAACTTCTTTAGTTCAGGAACAGCAAAGCGTTAACAGGACTTTCCTATCTGAAACGGGCAGCAGGGTGTCAGTCAGTGCTGTGCCCACACAGGCACACGTACCCCTGGGCTTCCCTGCCACTGCCTCAGTGTCCCTCTGCTAAGGTTTCTGCAGGTGGTAAAACACAGCTCAGCACAAAACTCAAACTCAGCTTCTCAGTGAACTGAAAACTGACTCACTCGAATCATTCGATCAGATCGATGGCGTCGACGAATGCGGTTCAAACCCTCCACAAAGCGAATGAATCCATCTAGGAGCTGCCACTCCTCCTCATCAGAGCGGGGCTTGTCCCCATACACATCGCAGTGCACTTCTCCTTCCATGATGCGCTTCGTGGCGCTGATGCAGGCAGGCAGAAGCAGAAAGCGGGTCCTCCAAAATTTCAATGACTCGATGAGGCTGACGGAACATGAAAGATAGGACAGAGTTCAGTACAGTTTCCATAAAGGATCTTCAGAAATAAGCAAAGAAAAAGGAATTTTGAAGGTATGTGTTAGAGTAGGAGGCATTTTGGTTGAGACCTGAAAAGAAACAAAGATACAGAAAGACTGGTTTTGTCGAGAGAAGATATCAAAAAAGCTATTGATGCCAGTGGAGATATTCCATGTTTCTAACGAGACACCCTGCTCTACCCAGGTGAGGAGCAGGACTGCAGTCAGGCTCACCCCAGGACTCAAACGAGCCTCCAACAGATTCAAAATTAAATGGAAGTTTTGATTCAGATCCAGAAATTAATAAGCTGCCAAGAATAGCATCAGTGTGGTACAAAATGCCATTGCATTTCTTTGCATTTGTAGCATAGGAAAAAAATAGTTCATGTTGGATGTTGTGGTCAGGACTTCATATCAAAGATCAGATAATGCAACACAGGGTGAGATTCCTACAAGGCAAGAGCTGCAAAAGCAGGCCAGGTACTCTCCGTGGAGCACAGAGCATTTGTGAGCTGAGCTTGTGGAAGAATTTTTAGGTCAAAAAGAAAAGGCAATTAGGACACAGAAAAGTCTGGAAGGAAAAGAGATCTCACCTGAAATCCTCCGAGCCAGCAGAGCAGATATACTGATCCAAGTAATTCCACTTATACTCTTCCAGTCTCTCGTGGGAAAATTCTACCCAGCAAGAGACAAATTCAGAGTCCGAGTGTGAGGGGCACAAGCTGTAAGTGTAGTTTATCTGAGCAGACTCGTACGGGTATCTGAAAGAGAAAACGCAAACAATATCAGCAGCAGCAGTGGATCTCCTCCTTTCTGAAAAGGAAGGGTTTATGGTACATTCTTTCAAGCATGTACAGGCAGCAGGAAAAGCAACTGAACACGGTTCACCTGGACACTGCTAGCAAACTGTCCAACCAGAGAGATACTCACTTTGGTAGGTATCGAGTCACAGTAATTATTTTGTCTTTTAATGTTACTTTGTGGAAAGTACGGCCCATACTCAGCCAGTACTGATCTTCTTCCTCAGGCCGATTTCTGGATACCAGACCTAATTGTGAAAACCAAAGCACACCCTGTCAATGTCCTGCACCAGTCAGAACTCTCTCAAACCGTACCTACAGAGGCAGACTCCAGAACTGGGCTTCTGAACTCAAGACAAAATACAAGCCATCCTCCAGGCCACCTTTTCAAGGGACACATACACAAGGAGCCTTTTGCCCTTACAGTTAAGATTTGTTAGCATCACAACCAAAGGGCATTCACAACTCCTACACCACCAATACAAACCACTTCCAGTCAGGACAGTTAGGGAGCAGAGAAGAAGGAGAGTCAGGAAACTCTCCTCATGGTGTAGCCGAGTTGTTTGTGCTGCCCCAGATCAGGCTCTTTCCCAGCAAAGACTTTTATATAACAATAAAAAGGAAAAAAATTAAAAAAAGAGCTGAGGGCTTCAATGAGCATCCACACCTGATTCGGAGAGGTTACTGGGGCTGGCAGAGAAGAGAGAGACAAGAGCGGTCTGCGAGCACAGGTCACTCACCTCGGCTGTACAGGGGGCTGCTGCTGAGTGGGGGCGGCACAGTGCTGGCAGGTTTCTGTGGCTTGGGTTGCACAATGATTTGATAACCTTGCATGAGCCGCTGACAAATGAACTCTTCAAACACCTGCTGAGCTGTCATCTGCACTCCTTCCTCATCTCTCCTGGACACAAAGGTGAAGGAGACTAGAATAAGGAAGCTGACCACACACCTATTCTTAGCTCTGTGCTTCCTAACTGAGGATTTGTGCCTGCACTGGGCTCTGCACGAGCGAAGCCTCCTGCCTGTGAAACTCACCTGCAGAACAGGGGAAAAAAAAGCAGGCCCCTTTCTGCTTTAGCCAGGTGGCAATGCTAATTAACGCTTTTAAAAGCAGTTTTGTAACTAGTAACGTGTTCACTTACACCAGGTGTTAAGCTTGCGGTAAATTTACCCACAATCCCTTTTACAGCATTTTGCAGGGAATCTCAGTGCAGTTTGTGTGCATTCAGCAGAGCTCAGAGCTGCACAGGTGCAGGCAACACTCCACCCTCTCCTGAAGCTGGAAGTCTAGAGCAGAAAGATTAAAGACTCATCACTACCACATCTAATTGCAGCTGCTTGTGCTCTGACCTTTGCCTTCCTGTGGTACAGGAACATCTGACAATTCTTCTAGGTGTTTCTT
Source organism: Coccyzus lansbergi (assembly GCA_033558105.1). Classification (NCBI taxonomy): domain Eukaryota; kingdom Metazoa; phylum Chordata; class Aves; order Cuculiformes; family Coccyzidae; genus Coccyzus; species Coccyzus lansbergi. The sequence continues at coordinate 462,060 of JAUMJK010001345.1, forward strand.
CATTAATTCTACAATTTACTGCACATTTCAGTCACTCTGACTATTATTATTGTTATGCTCCCATAATGCAGGAACATGAACGGGTCTTTCTGATGCCTCACAGGTCATGGCAAGTTTGAAAAATATTTAAGATGAGACAGCTTCAGAAAACAACAGACCAACCCTATTAAAGAACAGTGACTGGAGACCTGTTTTGTTTATCCCACAAACACTGTTTTCCACCAAGCTCCTTTAAACTAAATATCCCTGAAAGTGAGGATAAGTGTTTTAAGCACTGTGCATCGACAGGCATTTGCTCATTTAGTGCTTCCGAAACACTTGCTAGAAAACAGATGATGGCTGGAGGTTGATTTTTTTGATTGAAATGCAACACAAGAAATAGATGCAGAATTTTGTATGCAAATGATTTCTAACACAAAACTTACTACAAAACAAAATATGGTCAGATGGTAACAACAGAAAATATGCAGTTACCACTGAATAAACTAAAACTGAAGCATGTTATGAATTCATCTTTCTATTCAGCCCCCAAAGCGTTGCTCTGCCACGGCTGCACCTTCAGCCCTTTGATTTGCTGCCGGTTACGCTACAGAGAAGGTGCTGGCCAAACCTGTCGATGTCAGCTTCTGGGAGGAGATCATAGCAACCCTCCGTGTAATCGTTCTGCAGGCTCTGGCGGTCAGGGAAGTAGTCCGTGGTAAGCGGGAGACATGCCGGAGTAGTGAGGGATTTCCAGTCCACTCCAACTGTACAACAGAAGCCTGGCACTACGGGGGGAGCAGACAGCGTCAGAACTGCCTCGTTGCACCATTGGGGCAGACACAGGGGCATACACGGTCACCCATGGAGAACAGAGCGTAGAGTGAGGTGACGAGGAAAGTTAAAAAGGAATGAGGGACAAAAAACCAAAGTTGGCATGAAGTCAACAGGAAAAAAAAAATGGGGTGGAATGGGAAGGGAAAAAGAAAGAGGACAGGAAGAAGGGAGGGAGAGAAAGAGACAGATTTTGTTAAACAATGCAGTGCACATGCTAATTCCATCCCATCATGCAAATGGCATTCAGAGTTAATACATTTTATTTTCTGCTGATTGAAAGCTAGAGCAGAGACAGCCACCGCTTTTCCAAAATTACAGCAAGTCAAGTGCAGTTACTCATTATTAATAAAACAGATCAACATTCCAAGTCTGAACAAGAAAATCAGACCAGGTTGGCATCCTAGCCAACTGCAGAAGGAGCTGGGGATGAGGAGAGAAAGAACGATAGACCAGCATCTTTCTGGAACAGTACACAGCAGAAAAGGGAGTTTTTCTACAGTTATCAAAACAAAAGACAGATCAAGAGGGTGGGAAGACCAGAAAAATAGGAATTTGGAAAGCGATCCTTCCCCACACCCTTTCCTAGAGTTATGTCACTCTTTTGAGATCAAAGAGATCTAAAAGCTAGACATGAAAAAGCAAAACTGAACTAAATCCTACCAAATCATCAGTTCAGTACTGCATTGCATTCCAACCTGGCTCACCAAATGATCTGATTCAAGGCACGTGGCCAACTACTAATTCTGAACCTCCTATCATAGAGACCATACAAAGCTGTTTTATTATGAAAATGTTGACATTAACAACGGGAACGCTGCATAAGAAAGCAATACAGAACAGACCACTATATAGAAAACGCATTCTTAAGCAGTCTCACATTAGTTTGTGTCAGATGAAGATAGGTATTTCTCGGTAAAAGGCACCAATTTGGACACTGACTGTACTGCTGAAATGATCTGGTGCCGAGCAAACTTCTCATACCGAGAGGCAGTCAGAGTTCAGTGGCTTTAGCTTTTCCCATAGTAGTGTCTGGTAAGGAAGGAGTTTCAGGTGTGATACAACTCATTTCACATATTCTTAAAAGATAAAGAACTCCAATCACAGTGCAATACACTGCACAGGGAGATCCTGCAAATAGCAGTAGTGGAAAGTAAACCACTGCCAAAAGCCAAACAGGCTCTGCAGCTCCTTGCCTACCACCTCCTGGTGACTCTATGCCCTTTCCCTCCTTGTCTTCCCACCCATGCAAACTCTTTTACCAAACCCTTCTCCTGCTTACTTGGATCTGGAGAGTTGGAAACAGCATCTTCCAAGGAATCCTTGTTCTGAGTTTTGAGATTTATCCCTACAAGAAAGACACATATATTTTATTTTAAGCAATTATGCACTTCACATTCATCAAGCTAAGGAGACAAGGAAAACGGCTGGCTTAAAAGGCATTTATCAAAATACAGATTTCAGGAAGCCTCCAAACATTTAAAACCAGCCATTTTTATAAAACTAGCCTATGTAGATTTATGCAGGAAATTTCTATCGACATCATAGCTGTTACTTTAAACAGCATTTACTGAGGAAGAGTGGTTATCTGGTGCCACATGATGCCAGCAGAACCCTGGAGGAGCTGGCTCAAACCACTATTCACCTCTTCTAACAGCGCTGAGGCCATCTGCCATCTGGTTAGAGCACTGCAACGAGATTTATCTGCTCTGCACTATCACCTCCCACCTGCTGGACAAGGAGACAACAGACTGAATGTCAGCGTAAACAGACGGGCTAATTGTTCACTGCGAAGCCCATGCTGCAGCAAAACTTGCTGTGGGCAGCAGAGGAGACTTAGACTCACTGGGAAATCCTATTTTGGGAAACTGAAAAAAGAACTGTTTAATTTCACAGGTGACTCAAACCATAAGGTTGAAACAGAAGTCAAATCACTGAGTCACAATGCGGCAGCTACAGATGGCTGAGGGTGTTCAGGCAGGGAAGGTGCTTATAACGACTCACACAGACATAGATGAACTTCTACCATGTACACGGCTAATGTCCCCTCGACAGACACAAAAGGCTCTATTAAAATGCAGGCACATTTATTGCCAGGATACGTTCTGCATCTACGTGCAAATTGCATCAAGCAGCTGAAACACCATTCAGCAATTGCAAGAACAAAACAAAGTCTGTCTGGAAGGCAGAACAGAAAGCAAGAAAATGAAATGTATTCAGATGAAACTAAGAGAAGGAAACAACAAAACAAGATTGCTTTTAATGTGACTATGCAAACACAAGAGACACGAGAACATCGTCTGCCTACTTCTTTATGGCTCTTCAAGGTACAAGCATAGGAGAAAACAATTGTTTTCATTTAAATGTAATTCTGAGGGCGATTTTTTTTCAGAAAAAAAAATTCTTTAAATTGGCTTTGAGAAAAGGATGAAGTCTTGAATGCGAAAACCAAGCCCCTAAACCAATGAACCAACCCCCAAACCTACCACACACCAAACAGTCCAAATAAGAGCACTAATAGATCACTCAAAGTTGAAAACACTTTTCTCATTATCGATCGATTCTACTCTGTATTGCCTGGTCCACCCACCCTCCCCAACTCCTGGCTCTGTCACTTCAGCACTGCTGATAGGGAAGGACCTTCTCTCCCCACCCCAAGCTCCATCGCTGCTTTGCTACCTGCACTGCTGCTGCCAGCCAGACCGTTGGAGTACTCCGCTGTCCCACTGAAGCTCAGGAAAGAGGCACCGTCGCCTGGATGCCGAGAGCTGACGTGCCTGCAGAAAAGCAAAAGAGCCTGTGTTACACCAACCTGTGTAATTCCATTCCTGTTCTGCCCAGACACCGCAAACTCTGTGACCAACAACTACTTCTCCCAAATCTGGGGACGTAAATCATCTCCAGCCCTGCCCAAACAGCTTTATACCTCAAAATAAAGGCATATACTGCATATGTGGCACTGACACAATATATTATTAAAGGTCACAACCTAGAACTGCCTCACTGTAACATACGTAGGACTTTAAGGAAAAGGGATGTTCATGCAAAGTCTCCACAGATTCATCCCGAGGAGCTCACCTGCCAGTGGCCTCATGGTACGCCAGCTCCAGCAGCTCTGCAGAGGAATGCGTCAAGTCCTGCTGCCCACTGCCCTGCATTTCCGCCATATTCTGACGGGTTTGGTGATGGATCTGGATAGCTTCTCCTGACGGACCTACACAGTTACAGGGTGATCATGAGTCACCACATCTGCAGGGATTCCCAGCTGTTTGCACCCTCCCTTTGCGATAACATGGGCCACACTATCTGATGGAAATTAAGAAAGCATGTTTACAAAACCTTCAGAGACCTGAACCTCTAGCACCACCTCTGAAACTGGTGAAGCAGTTGAACTGGTGAACTGCTGAACATTCTTGGAGGACCTACTTACAAGGTGCTAAACAAATATGAGAACAATTCAGCTTCTCAAAGTCAACCCAAATTAGAGTCAGGATACACTTCAGCAGCCTTCGTGTACTCTAAGATTGTTCCACGGTGCCTGCTGCTGCGCATTAGCCAACTGGTGGTCGTTTTTTCAAAAGGGGATAATTGATTTATCAAGCCTGCACACTTGGTTCAGCCTCTGCTACAACGCCAGGTACTTCCAGATGCCAGAGTTCACACTGGTTCTCTTGTTGCATTAACAGCTGGAAAAGTAAAAAGTAACAGCAATCCAGTAGGCTGGAAGCAGACTTACCCACAGGAAAAGTGTGCATCCAGCGTCTCCTGTTAGACGTGAGCTTCATGGGCATGCGGGATGGGGCAAAGGGGTTGATAAGCGCTCTCTGCGGGGTGTATCCCCCTGGCCGGATGTGCAGCATGGATTCTGCACTGCCCACGTGGAACCTCCCAGGGGCACTGGAGTCACGTTGCTGAGACTCCAGCATGTTCTCAAGGACATCTGGAAAATACAACTTAAAGTCAGCCTGAGAGCACACAGAAGAGAACGAGTCACTTAGGGGTACAAAGATTCCCCAGGGTAAGTGGGAATAAGGAACACCAAGGAGTAGGCAGGGAGGGAAGCTGAAAGTAATTTGAGTCCAGTCTGTAAGTTACAACATAAACAAGAATCCATAGAAGAATGAATATGATTTCACCTGCCATTACAGCACTGCTGTATAATGTGTCACTTTACATTAAAGAAACCACTTGCTAAATCCGCTATGAAGAATTGCTCAGAGCTTTGACAATTCCTAAGAAATGAAGACTGACACACAAGAAACTTGAAGGTGAAAACCAAAGAAACAATAGGAGGTACAACCAAGCAACAGATGCATTTCTATAACACCCGGATTTGACAACTGAAGTTATGGATTATCTCCAAAAGACAGCAGTCACAAGATCTCAGCACGCTGGTTGTTGGTCACTACTACTCCATGGAGAACAGAAGTGCAGTTTGCAACATGAGAAAGAAACAAACGAGATGATCAAGGGGCATTTACTCTGTTGTACACACAGAAAGAGAAGGAAGGGTCTTATTTACCGCCCTACAATGCCAAACAGAGCATGTGAAAAATGCCAGCACTCCATCCCGTCCCTCCCCAGCAGCCCTGCTCCACACACATTCCCACCCAGACGCACACCTTCAGCCGGGTCACAGGACGGTCCTTCAAACAAAAGGAGCAACAGAAATACCAAAAACAAGTATAGGAACTGACAGCAGGAAATGCACGAACACTAAATGTTATGTGAGGTGCACTGCGACAGCACTTCCACACCAGTAAATCCAACTCCTGTCACAGGATAAATATGGCTTTAGGTATTTTGTAGTATGACACAAAACAAAGCACAAAGAGGCTTCAGGGGTACAATTTACAAAAGATAAAGCGATTGCAGAAGGAGTATAATATACTGATGAATAAGTCAAGATGGTGGAAGATAGCATACAGTGTCTGAGAGCAAAATGAAATTGGAAGGAAAAAGGGAGACTGTCAGCACTGCTAATGCATTTAGGGAGCTCAGTTGTCAAAAGGAAGGTTCCAGAAAGTGACTCTTAATGACAATAAACCCCTAGAGAGATAAGTAATAAGCAATGTCCCCAGGGCTCCCTACTGAAGTCCACCCTCATTTGACAGATTATAGGTGACCTGGAAAATGAGAAGCTACTTGTACCTGCTCACATTTGCAGGAAGGCATGAGAAACAGTCAAATAATAAAGGCAATAGACAAGGGAAAAGAACAAATCAGTGCTAGGACACTCCAATTTAGGACAAGTCAGTTAAAAAAAAACCAATGGACTTGGTCAAGGACAAAGGGAGAACGCACACCCCACTGTAGCTGAAGCTGCAGAGAAGGTGGACCATAAGCATGAGTACAAGAACCATTTTCCCTGTGCTGGGGAGGCAGCAGCCAACACAAACGTCCTCTCTCCCCTCTCGCCACCTCGGGTACTTTCCCCATCTGCCTCTGGCTGACCTCTAGTGCTGGTATAGCCCAAAGAGCTGCTGACTTCATACTGGTGCAGATGAGGCCGTGGGATCATCAGGATGTTGGAGATCTTGCCCAGGGAGCTGTCATCGGAAGCCTGGCTCCTCACTTCCTCAGGGGGCAGCGTGCGGCTCTGCAGAGAAGGACTGCTCGAGACATCACAGGAACTGGAGCTCTTCCTGGTCCGACTTTCCCTCTCCCTCACAGACCTGCTGACACCCAGGGACAGGAAAGAGATATTAATATTAAACCCTGTGTTATCAAATGGCTTGAGAAGCCCAAGTCACACAAGAGACTTGGCAGATAAACTCCAGAAGAGGAGTACAAGGAAGCCATTGCTGGCTTTGGACTACATGGGTGCCAAGACTTCTGTAGGCTACACAACAGAGGGACAGAATACTAAAATGCTTCCAGGACAACAGCTCTGAAAAGAGCCTTTATGCAATTCTGCAGGCACTCTAGGACTGGCACACTGGCAGCCTCTCACCTGAAAGTGGTACAGCGCTGGGCTCTGGATGGGCCTGGCAGCCTGAACACCTGAGCATCGTAGCCGTCATAATCGACCTGGATAGGCAGGGCATTCTCAGAATCTTTTGGAGCCCCTAATGCTGAAACAAAAAACATATAGGATTGGACCCTTCTCAAGAACTTTCAAGATCTTCAATTAAAAGGATACAATTCTTACCACTAAGAAAAACATCTCTTCCAAAAGAAACCACATACAAAAGTCTCATGAACAAAATAGCTGGAGCAGTGCAGTCAAAGGTGGTGCCTCCGAATTAGGGTTCCTGAGGCCCCAATATCTTTCCCCCATATATCGAAGATATTAAACTAATAAACAAATAAATCCCTGTATGAACAGATGTCCCACTGGTAGTGTTTTCTCCTGAAGTGCTATTGTCTTTCTACAGCCGCGTGTTACTTTAGGAGTCAGTGGATAGATCATTCCAGAACAGAATTACTCACAGGCATCTCGGTTACTTTTCGTTTTCTCAGTCAGAGGCTGGAAGGTTCAGTGAAGCCAGTGTAAAGTGACAAAAAAAAAAAAAGAGAGAGAGAGAGAGAGAGAGAGTGCAAGAGAAGAGACAGAAAGAAAAGACACAGTTAACACGTCTACATGTCTTAAGCAAATATCCCCCAGTGTGATCAAGCATCAGACTTAAAGTTAGTTTTCCCTGCTGACCCAGTCAGACCTCTTCTGAAGTATGAACTACTGATATTTAGTCACAAACCAGTGTTAAGCCCACACCTTCATCAACACCTTTCTTCCTGTCATGGAGTTCTCCATTACAGAATGAAACTCTGATTTTCACTTTGGCTAAAATATTTCTCACCTAGTTTCATTCTAGAAAGGAAAGCGCTACAAATGAGTTCCTCGTTCGCAATCAGTCATTTCAGCTTTGCCTTCACTGCCTTTTAACACAGAAACTTAGGTCTGTGTGATGCTGGCTAGAAAGGTTCTGATGCTTGGCTGAGAAAAGGTATCTGACAAGCTAGTAAAAAAAGATAAATCATAAAGAAACCTACTTTCCTTCCCGCCAGCTTGATCCGTGGAGTGAAGCTGTTACACAGGAGCTGGCTTTTAGATGTGTAGAAACTGAAAGGAAAAACAAGAGTGGCTCAGTTGTGTTCTAGGAATCGAACATGGTTGGTTAGCTACACAGACAGCACATGACTACAAACCAGCTACTTGCTGGTTTAGCAAAGGCTGACAGAGTTCACCTACCTATGGTTTATCCAGTGTGGAATATTGTAGTCGTCACCCAATCTGGAGTCTCCAGGTCCACAGCGATTATGGAGCTGGAAGAAGAATGGAGAAGCACAGCAGCTATTTATGTCTAGCTAGTCCCCAAATGAGCAGTGTTTCTACTAGGGGCAGAGAGAAGGGCAAAGAAACACACGTTACCTTAAAAAGTGGTACAGCATGCAATGGCTGCTCCCCCATGCATACCAAGTCCACGCCTATTCCTGTAAACAAAGGTCAGCCGAGTTCAGCTACCTGTGGTGCAGGACTGATACACTAAGCTAAAACAGATCATCAGTGTGAACTGAAAACCAATTTAGATTCATACCAGATGTTAAGATGCAACTATTGGAAAATGGTAGTTAACAGTCCCATGGCATGGTTACCAACAACTAATAGTGCCAGTGGGGACACAAGAAGTTTCTTTTAACCCAAGTCACACAAGATTATCCCTTAGGGGAAAGATGAAGTGCTGTGCTATCATGAGCAGAAGACACTAAATGCCTGGAAGTTCCCCATAAATATCCCTATTTCCACAAGAAGTACAGACACAAGTCTTCAGCTGTACCCCTTCTTTCCAAAGTACACAAGTTACAATAGGTAGTTTTTCATAGCAAGAAAAGGCTTGGGCTTTTCCGAACATTTCTGTTTGCCTTCATAAGTAACTGCATAGTTATTTACCATTGTCTATCATCCGCTGTTTGGTCAGAATCATAAGGAGTCTATCAACTTCAAAGACGCCCACACCAGGCGTGATAACCACTGACATCTGGCCAGTCCGGTCGAAGTTGCGGTTTATGTAATGCTTGTCGAACACTAAGGGAAGGAATTAGGGAATACTTTAGAAGAAAAAGTTGCTAGATAGACTCAGCTATCTGAGAGCCACTGGTTTTCCAGAGACACATGTAACAACTTCTTCTGAACCTGAAAATGATAACTTTACCACCTAATAACCTAATATTCCCCTCCTCTTCTCAGTTTTGAGGAAGAGGCAACAGGAGTCTACACCTGTTTATGAACAGCTGCTTCAATGGCTCTTCCCCTGTGTATTTTTATCCACTGTTCACAACTTACCATTGAACGAAAGGTTTATGGCCTCCAGGTAGTTCCCTTGTGCCGAAGTGGAATTGTACCCTGAAGGAAAGCCCTCTGGACAAGTGTTCAGAAGGAAGAAGAAAAAAATATCATGTCTGTATAAAGTCGCTATTAAATTAATAAATAAAAGCTGGGTTTGTGGTAAATCCCATCACTCCAGGCAAAATGGGTACTGGTACATCTCACAGAAAGAGCCGAGCAAAGTAACTCAGCCAGGAGTGCACCAAGTTGTGCAATACCAGCTTCCAACTGAAACCAGAGTTTACAGACAGCTAACAACAAACAAAACAACGGCTATAAGCACGGGAAAGGAGGAAGCTAGGATCATACCTGCTTGCTCAAGTCGCACCAAAACAGGATACTGGATGAAAAGCTTTTTAATGGTCACAAGCAACGAGGTCCACTCTTCTCGTCTCTCATTTTGAACCACAACTCTAGAATGAGCACAACTTAATAAGAATCACAAAAGGAAGGGATGAAGTGGGAAGGGACGAAAAACCTACAGAAAAATGAATGCACAAAAAAGTGGGTATTTCTTCAGCACAGCAGCCCTACTGCCTGCTTGTGGCAGTCACTGAGGTAAGCCAGGCACAATCCCAGCCAGAAGAGTTTAACCTCTTGCTTCAAGATAGGTGATTGACGTTATACGTCACACAAAGTCACTGCTCTGCAAAGCAGTGAGATCATTAACAAGGCCAAGTTCAGAACCAAAGGACAGCTTCCACAGCTGCACCCACTGTGACATCCAAAGAGCTCCAGCACCAAACTGGGAAAACCTGTGGTTTTGGCAATGGCACCACCTGCTCCTGAGCTACTCAAGAACATAAAATTCTGAAAAACAGCCAAGCCTAACGCAAAAACTACTATAAACACTACAGAACTTTAAAGTTTATTGTGAATCCCAAAAGAGCAAAGACAACATAATATTGACCTGCATGTGGAAGACTGGCTTAGCAAATACAGGGGTGCACTCACAGAGGGAATGGGGACCACTCATCCGTTTCCTGCCAGCTTCTGGCAGATGTTTTTCACTACCCAAGTTCCTTGAAAGGTCCTACAGTCAATACCACGATGTTCTCCGCAGGGGTTTCACAAACACAGTGAGACAAGAGATGGAAGAACCGGGGGAAGAACTTACTTGTAAAAATCTTCGTAAAATCTTCCCTCGTGATCCTGCCGAATTGACGCACGATGTGTTTCGGGAAACTCATCTGAAATAGCAGCAAAAGCACTTGTTATCCTATGCTCTTGTATAGAAATGACTCATCTCCTCTAGTAAGGAGCTGTTATTTCCATTTCAAAAAAATCTTTTGAGAAATATCAGCTCTCCTACACGATATTGAAATTGGTTTTAAAACAATCTGACAGCTTGAGTATGATGAGGAAAATCTGCCATTATATCCTTCTGTACAAGGCTTTTACTGCAGTTCCTTCCTAAGAACGGCCATGGATCCACTGCGCTCAGTAGGGAATACTTCGGACACAGGCATAAAGTAGGAGGGAAAGGTCCCTGCCAGCCTGGGGACAACTTTCAAGAGAGGAGACAGGTGTAAAAACACAAATGTGACAATACAGAATTTACAGACCTATAGATTTTGCTTCATAAAATGTTCTGGAAAACAGAACCACTGTCACTTCATGGCTGCAGTTCTTCTCCTGTCAGAAGAACAGATGAAAAAGAAAACCTTAATAGTCGTATTCAGTAGGAAGCCATGTATACACATGTACAACCAACCCCTGATTCCCCTCACACCTAGGACTGAAGGCAACTGGATAAGGACAGACTGCCATACTCGGACATCTGCACAAGTGCTGCACATGCCTCTGTGAAACAACGGAGTGCTCCGTCCTGAAGATCCTACACTTCTAGGCTGTATCACACTTAACAAGAGCACTCTCCACCAGTTTCCACAGAAACGCTTCTCTACAGTTGCCAAGATACAAGATTTTAGTTTTAAATACACAGAATGTCGACTCTTTTAGTCTATACCTACCCATGGCAACTTGATATTCCTATCTGTTACTGCTCAGAGAAATGCCCCTAATAATGCCAGAGAAATAACAAGTTAAAACTTCACAGAACAGTTAGAGTGCTAACGAACACCATGGAATTCAGCCATAAAACACACACTGGCCATTCCCACAAAAGGAGCTTGGAAAGCCCTGGTCTGAGCAACATGGCATCACAGTACTAAAGGCACAGCAGGCACTCTGCAGACACATCACACAGGACTCCAGCTCTCCAATGAACAGAAAGAACAATGAAGGTATGTTGGGGACACTCCTGGTCTCCTTCATACTGAGGCCCTCTGTAAGCTGTTCTTTGTGAAGATGTTATAGATTTAGGATTTCAGACTCTTTCTGCCTTGGCACCTCTCAGTCCTGCACACCTTAGCGCTGACACAGCCTAGAGTTTCCTCAAACAGGCAGATCAACAGGCTCATTCGGATGCCATTGTCTTGTTCTTTCAGAACACGGTGGACTCAAGCAGCTACTTACCTTCCATTTTGTGAAGAGGTCAGCAAGGAAACCATTCACAGCTTTCTCGAAGTATAGGTCCCCTGCAAAGTAAACATCTCCAAAGCATCAAGTAACAGCAGTTACTTAAACTGTTATTTAAACCTCAGATTCTAGTAGAATTACATTTTACTAGAATCAATACAGCCCTGTGCATAACTAATGAAGCAAAGACGATAAAAAGATTAAAAGCAGGACTATGTTTCTGAGGATGTAAACAAGACAATCCTACTGTTGAAAGAATCTGACCTTTAAATTCATTTTCCAACACATTCGCAGCATACTGGGAAAGCATCTGCACTAGCTCTTAGGCATAATATGCACAACCGATCCCCTGCTCAGTTTTGAATAGCTGCCCAGTCACATATGCCTAAACACATGGTCTGAGGAAGCGCAAGAGCTTTGGGAAAGAATAAAGCCAGAAAAAATCTAGGACATTGACATAGAGAAATGACTCATTCTTAATGCCTGAAATTTTAATACTTTCAGCTGACTCCACCTAGGCTAAGGTGCGGTTTCTGCTTCCTCACTAGACCAACAAGAAACCCAAAACATCATGGCTCTCTTTGCACTGGACTTCCATACAGTTCTGGTTAAGATCCACCCAGGCTTGCACCGGCCCTCATCACCAAACATGTTCGTATCCACAGAAAACCTTTCCAAGGCTCAGAGGCAGCTGATTGCCTTGATTTCATCACTCAGATAATGGTCCACAGGCTCTGAAGTAAATAGGAAAAGCTGGGAGAGAAAAGCTTGGCACTACAAGCAAGGATCTAAGAGGGCAGAGCAGGCGCCTCAGAGCGCTGCCTAGGCCCAAGCAGGATATCGTGCAGCAGTTCTCGAAGGTAGAACTAACCAGCAGGGGCAGGAAGGACAACTGCTGCCATCCACACCCTCAGGCAGGGCAGTTACCTACATACCATAAATATCGAAATCCCACATTTCACAGCTCATCTGGATAAAAATATAAACCATGGCAGAAGTGGAGCGGAAGACCACCTACAAAGGAATGAAAGCTCTCATTTAAAACAAGATACATTCACTATAAGGGTCAAATGCAGAGGTTAACTATAGAGCAATTTAAGTGACTGCGCCCACTGCATCGTAGGGAATTTTTCAATGGCCTGAGTAATTCCTAGAATTGTCAGGGCAGAAGACTTTCAAGTTTACTAGTTGTTCATTCTCCTGAATTTATTGCCATGCTTCAACCTACAGCACAGCCAACTAAAATGCTCTGCACAAAACTGCAAGCAAGACAGAACCACAACACACCTGGCAAGAAGAGGCATGGAAAAACTTCCTTTCCCCTGCTCCCGGAAATCTTACCCGAGTGTCCTCACTGATGTATCCACAAGTGACTTTCTCACTTTTAACCCACAGTTCACCTGCCTGTGCCCTGCAAGAAAAAGAGTGCAGACTGTTTGCTAAGCAGAGCCTACAGGCAGACACTGGAGAAAACAAGGGATGTACCAAAAATCTGCATTCAAGGATGACTTGAATATGGAGCAGAGGTTTATTTGGTTAAAACCTGATCTTTAATCCAAACGATATCAAACAACTGTTTCCCTCTGTGCCTGCACATTCCCTTGTCCCTTTGCCACCTCAACAGCAACTAAAGTAACCCTCATCTCAACAAAATACACCTCGGGAGGGGGAATACTATGAGAGGTGAAGGGAAGATCCTTTGGCATTCATCAGAGGCAAAAGGGTGTCTGGCTGTCCTGCTATGAGTTTCCCCCACCCCAAATCAGAGAGAAGCCTCCCCCCGACTCCATGGCACAGACAGAAACCTCCTGTGGAAGAACCTGTGTTAGAGAACAATAAAATGTGAAGGATATTTCAGAGAAGATTCTCTAATGAATTCAGAGTATCTGACCAACATAAAGTCGAAAGAAACCATAAGCTCTCAGAGGAGGCACTGACCTGATACCTGCGAATTCGACTTTTTGGGTGACATATGCACATGTGCTGACCTAAGAAAGAATAGTCACAGGTGTGAAAAGAGCAGGCTCAGAGTGAGTAGAGTAATTCATAAAAACATTCAAACACATGACTTCTGCTATAAAACCACAAAAACCTCTGGACATCTAATATCTCAGCCTACAGAACCTCTGGAAGAGACAAGAGAAAACAGCCTTTATCATACAGGAACTTCTATTTGCTTTGTTTGTCTCATTCACTGCCCTTATAGGGACCAAAGACTGCACCTCAGAGACACAGAAACAAAACAATTCTAACAGCTGCTTATCAAGCGGCACTAGTGGAGAAGGGACACTTTAGCACAATTCTACTTGAAAAACATTGGGATTCAATTCCTTCCAAAGGAAATAAATCATTATAATTCGGAACATAAGAAAAAAGAACTCCCAACAGCATCTGCAGTGCCCCAGGCAGTAATTAACATTACTGCAAGGGAGGAGAAAACGAGGGGAGTAATATTTTCTGCAAAGCATTCACACCCCTTTCTCTAACTCTGATGTACTGCTTACAGGACAGGTTCCCAGAGCTGCTGACACTGGGCTGGCCCAGAGCCTTCTGTATTTTCTAAAACACTTATTTTCTTTGAGAGCAAGCAAAGAAGTTGGTACATCATCTGTTCCACTCCCCACAGCAATGGCCTTACCAAGCTCTTCTTCAGCCGCCACATATCCCCGCGACCAATATACTGGTCCTTAAAGGTCAGTTCCACCAAGTCCAGCGTCACCTCCTGGGAAATGGAAGAAAAGCAGGGCTTAGATTTCACTGGTTGTTTCTGAGCAGCAGGTTTGGATATTTTCTTTAAGTATGACAGGTGGAAATTCAATATGAGCTCCAATATGAGCTAAGTGAAGGGACCCATAGATAAAAACCACACACCTTTGGGTCAACAACATTGACATGGACATCCTGGTATGGCCGCAGTCGGAACACTTGTGCCACTGTCTGATCTACACTTATCGTTTCTGCCACAGAAATGAGAAAGGGCAACAGAGAAGTGAACAACCCAAAATGTTTCAAGCAATTTACAAGCACAAAAGTAACAGGTAGATTGTCATTAAATACTTTGGGCCTCAGCAAAAGAAAACAGCTTCTTTCAGCTATGGCCCAATTTAAGTCATTAAAACAAAGCAGGAGAGAAACTCAAAGCTTAGACTGAGGGAACTCCTGCAAGAAGAAAAGAGCTCAAGCTACCCAGAGAATGCAGAAACAAAAAAGTAAGACTAAAAAGCCAATTTTGCTTAAACCGTACCCAACGTTACTCAATCAAAAGTAGATTTAAATTTGCTGTACAATTGCTGATAAAATTCTAATCCTTCCATTCCTGAAGAAAGCACTGATTTTGTTACCAGGTTAAATTACATGTATTAGTCAATCATAAGTATGGGCCGAACACAGAGTCTTTATCTGCAAGACATTTTGATGTCAAGAGTTTTACCTTTCTGCAAATCCTCCTTGAGTGACTTCACTTGCAGAAGCAGGGGACTAGCATACAAAAGAGAAAACAGGTAGGCAAGTTGAAATACCGACAGCCTCCTCCTCTAAATCACTCTGAAAGCTGTTTATTAACACAGAGCATGTGATAAGCTAAAGAGAAACATTAAAACTTCCTAGAGAGCCTCACAAATGAACCTCTCTGCCTGTTGCCCTGTCTTATTCTTCACACCAATTATGATTATGAGGTACTTGTTATGTGAAGACAATATTCTAAATGGGAAAGTAAGTGACAGGAACTTCTCAGAACCTCTTAATACTACACTCCTAATTTTGCAACACGGGCCTCAGGATGAACAGCTTTGTATAAAAAGGATTGTGTTTTTATATGAGACCAGAAAGTTTTAATTTTGTCTAAGATATACTAGGGGATAGAACAAATATCACTAGGTAGAAGCAGCTCTATAACAAGGATGAGGACGTGGCACACCTCTCCATATTCAGGGGCTCCTCGCCCTGTGACAGGTCAAAAAATTAACAGCAAACACAAGGAATTCCACAAGTTTTAAGGAATAGTTACTGTCATGATTACCCTGTTTACTTTTCTTCAGGAATTAAAACCCACAGCAGCATCCTGAAGAGAAGTTATCAGCTCTAGGAGCCTCCGACGCCCAACAACCCCTTCAGCACTCTGACCTCCCCTGACTGACACCAGGGAAGAGAATTCACCTGTACTCATCATTGGGATGGGCGATTTCCACAACATCTCCCAACTTGATTTGAAGAAATACTTTAGGATTCACCACCAGCTCATCATCTACAAGAGACAAATGAATGAGAAAAACTGCAAGGAACAGACACACAGCAAACAGCTGCCTGTGTCCACACACAACAGCTCAGCTTACACAAACACACCAGCTGTCAGCAGGGAACACTGCTCACAGTGGGACAGTGCCCTAACCCAGCCCCTCATGGGGCAAAAGCCATTCTGTCCCATCACAGAACTGTCACAGGTTTGTTCAGCCAGAGTGAGCATTCACTGGGTTAAGTAGGATCTTCTGTGTTTCTAATTGAACAAACAGCAGCAGGAGAGCAAAGCAGAGAGCTATACAACCTTAACAAGTTTTACTGGTGTGCTGTGATTTAAGTCTAGAAGCAGGGAAAAATCAAATAAATGACATTTTTCTGAGCACACAAACACATGCACAGGTAGTCACAAGTCACTGACTGGTCTGGCACTTATTAAGAGTGACTGAAACACATGGTTAAAACAAAAGTGACAACAAAAGGAGAAGAAGCAGAATAAGGCAGTTTTGTTTTACAGGTGCAATCTCATTCTTTGCTCTGACCAATGTGATTCTATTCTGCTGTATCTTGGTATCAAGAAAGAACTTTCCAAACTCTGGCTGCTCGTTACATCGCGGTTCCATCTTCACATCAATAAATCAATTAATTGCTTTCAATTAAGAGCACTGGTCTCTCTGTTATGGCCCCAGAGATACTGACCACTGCCTCCAAAGCCCTTCTTATGTATGACGAGCTTGTACACCTTGTTAGTTCTCATCTTGGACTGCAGTTCTCAGCCGCCTGAAGACATCTCGTGCATCTAATGTGGAAATGAAAGCACACAGAGCCCTCTCGTCACTACAAACGCAGTTTCTCTACACGTGAGCAGAGGACACTGTCCCACCACACAGCCAGGACGCCACAGCGCTCTGGGGGCACTTGGCAGAGTTCAACAAACATCAGAGGGTTCAGGAGCGATCGGTGAGCCTGTGGGACAGCTGGAACCGCTCTCCAGAATCCTCTCTTTGCATTTCTAAACTTCGCGCTAAGTGTGTTAAAGTGACCCCCAGGCCTATGCCCAGTGACACTTTTATCTCCGGATCCTCTGGAGGCGCCGCGGGCCGAGCCGAACCTGCCTGTGTTTTAACCACACCAAAGCAGCTTCTCCCGCCACTGCCACTCAAAATCAAGCCTTTTCGTTTCAGAAGCGCCTTTAAACTCAAAATCACGAGCGGGAACGAGGTTTTCTCCCTCACGCAACAGCCGCACTACCAGACTGCGGTAAAAGCTGTCCCAGAGCAACCGCCCCGCGCCGGCACCGCACCGACCCCGTCCCCCCAGGGCCTCGCCGCGGGACGGGCCTGAGGGGCCTCCCGTGAGGGGAGCGGCCGGGCCAGACCCGCCCCGTCCCGCCGCCCTCACCCAGGGCCGCTCCCGCGCCGCGTCACGTGACCGCCGACGCCGGGGTCGCACGCAGTGGGGGGACCGGATCCGGAAGTGATGCGGGCACGGGGCGCGCGCCGGAAGCGGGAGGGCGGCGTTGAGGTAACGGAGCCCGCGGCGGGGCCGGGGGGCGGCCCGGGAAGCTCCCTCCCGCGGAGAAAGCGCCAAGAAGGGTTGGGCTTCTCCAGAAATGCGAGACTTGAGAAGAGCCCGGGGCGAAAGTGACTCTCCGGGGCCAGCGGGCGGCGGCGGCAGCAGCAGGAGGGTGTCCGGTGAAATTCAGTGAGCCTACGGGTCTTTTCCAGCCCGAGCGGTGCTGTGGTTTGCTTCGCAGCCTCTGCTTTCCCAGCAGATAAGGGAAGGTCTGCAGGGAGAGGCTGCAGTGTGGAACCGCTGGGAATTGCGGTTTGTCCGCACTCTTCTCTCTTCTCTGTAGTCTCTGCAGAGGATTCGCTTGGATATCACCCGCGACCCTGCTCCTTCTTTTAAAGACGACCTGGCTGTAACTTTGAAGAAGTTACTTTGCTTGAACATTGACGAATGAAGCTTTCCGTTTAATCTGGAGATTGTTCCGTTGTGCGCTGATCTAACGCTGCTTTTGTTTACAGGGTAAACTGTGAAAAGCTGAGGACTGCCAATCTTCAGCTGCCCTGATGCTCTCATCTGGGCTGGATTCTCTCCATGATTCTTTGGCGTCTGCTGTAACAGAGGAACTGTACGCTGGACCTCCAGAGAGTGTCTCCCCTGAACTTATGGCCGTGTCAGGGCCTCACATTGGGTCAGAAGCAAGATCCGAGGTGTTGACCCCCACGCTGGCCCTCGGGGACAGTCTGTCAGCTGAGCACCGCAGGGCTCCCGCAGCACAGCTCTTCCACCCAGGGACAGAGGGCCTGGGGGATGCGCTCCAGGGGGTTCCTCCCGCGCCGGCAGGTTCCTTTCCTGAAGAAGTTCTAAAGGCTGGAGACCTTGAAGAGGATGAAAAAGACAAAAAAAGAAATTTTAGGGAACTAAAGTGCTCTAGTGATGGATACCAGAAAGCAGAGGAAAAGGCACAAGATGCTGAAGAGTATCATGCTCAGTGCTGCCCTCGGACCTCTAGGGAAAGGTGGTCAAAACAAGTAAGCAAAATTCCTCCCTACTTGGTATTTTGTATTCAGAGTTAGGGACGGGTTAGGGAGCTTGGTCCCTGTGCTTTCCTACCCACATTGTTGTGGGCTAGTGACAAATTAGACTATGCCTCAGCTTTTCACTTGCTTAAATACTGCTGGAATGGTGTCAGGCAAGTGCATAACAGAAAAAAGAACAAAATTTACTGGTGACTAAAAAAAAGAGGATAAGCAGCCAGAGAAGACCAGGATAAGGCACAGAGGTGTGTGTTTTACACCCATTACTGGATGGTGCATAATGCGAAAGAACCGTGTGGTTTTAAATCTGAATCTTCATGTGTGTTTGATTTATTTGAAAGTGTGGGAAAATTAATTATATTTTCCACAGTCATTCTGTTTTCCAGATTTTGCATATTTGTGGGGTTTTGGTTTGGTTTGGCTTGGGTTTTGCTGGCGAGCAGGCCCAGGTTATCTGTTCAGGCGTGTATGCAGTGCTGAGCCAGGGCAGCAGTGCTAGCAGGCAGGCTCTCGTCAGGAGCAGGGAATCGTCCATCTTAGAGGTTTACTGGAATGGTTTGGGCATGTGAGAGACCTGGAGACTGGGTTACTCTTCTGGTTCAAATTTGTGGCCATTTGCATTTTAAGCCGCTTGCTTTTTAGCTGTTTGCATCGCCAGCCCTTGTTGCTGCTCAGTATGAATCCTTCTTGAGTGCATCCCTGTGTAGCAGTGATCAATAGAATCAGAACAGAGTGACGAGTGCTTGTGGGAACTGCAAGTGTTCTGCAAGGGCTGAGGCATTCTGAGGTCGCCTTGTGGCTTTCTCGTTCAGAACTCACCTCCCTGAGCAGCTGCAGTCCCTGAAATGTCCCAGGCATTCCAGAAAATCTATCATCTCCACTGACATTTATGTCTTGTACCAGGTAGACCCTCACATGAAGCAGCAGGAGGTGAAGCCTTTGGGAGCCTGTTGCTCTGGAACAGTGGAAACCCTGAAAAACACAGGTGCGTATTTTGGTTGTACACTCCTGCTGACCCCCTGCTTCTCTCCCAAATTGCTTTTTGTTTCAAAATTGATGAGCGATTGTGGGGTAGCTCATTTATTTTGCTTTACAGTAGAAACTATTAGCCTGCAACAGGAAAACTTAATACTCTGCTTTTCCCTGACAGCACATGCACTTCCCTGAAGACCTTTTATGTACAAGATTAGTTGTTTAATTCAAATACATATTTACCCCAAAGCAGAAGATGGTGTTGATAAATAGTTTGCATTTACTTGTGTTTCCTCAGTGCCTGGCCAGATTGCTAGGCGAGAGCAGATAAAATAGGCAGCCACGTTGGGCTTTGTCAAAAATAAGCAGCGCTGTGTTGGCCGTGACCTGTATTGAGTTACAGAATCTGCATTGCATCGAGCTTGACATGAGAGGAATCTGAGAAATAGAGGTCTTTAGATGGCTGCTGCTCACAGGGAATGTCTGTGTTGGAAAGAATTGTGTCTGTTACCTTAGGGTTGTGCTGGGGTGGTAGGGTTTTTCTTCTGAAGGCTGGAAGGAGAATTGCAAGCATCAGTTCTCACTTCTAAAACCATTTTGGGAGCCATCGCTGTACAGAGTGATAATGTACAGTACAAAAAGGAGTGTAGTATGCTGAATGCCCTTTGAATTTAGTATGTGGTTCTGATTTGCTTTATTTTTCCTTATGCAGAAGAAAACCAAGAACATGTTCAGGTGACAGCTGAGACTCTGCCAAAGCTCACTGAAGAAGGACAAGGTATGAAGGCTGATAGGATATTTAGTAAAGCAGGATGCATTTCTGACAGAGTGAGTGAAGGTCTTCCACCTGAGAGCAATCAGTGCTTAGATGTAGACACAGTCGTGGCCAGAGCTGGGGTTTCAGAAACCAGCATATTAGATTTTTCAGAGCCTTTAAAAGTCACAGGCATTGAACCAGCCATAGAGCGTCCACAAGAAATCAATGAATTTAGTGGGTTGAAAGGCCATGCTGCCATGCCATTGAGAACAGGGGGCCATGTTGTGTCTGCTCTGGAGACTGGAGAAGAACAAAATCCTGTTAATGAATTCAGTACGTCATTTGCTAATTGCCAGGCTTATCAGCAGGATGAAGAAAACAATGCTCATCACCTCTGTTCTGGTCCTGTACCAAAACACAACAAACCTCCTAGGCTGTCATCAGTAGAAAGCTGTAGAATGCTCTCCACAAAGAGTTCTGAAGTTTTATGTCCAGTTTGGAAAAGCACCTGTTATCTGGACTTACAAAACATTCCACTAGAAAACAGTAGTGCTGCAATCCATGGAATTGCTAACAAAACCCCCAAAAGTCTTCCCAAAACCATGGGAAGTCAGACTCATTACGATCATGGAACTCGGTTTGTAGAAAATGAACCCTCTACATCCATACCAGTAGAGCAGATCTCAGTTGTAAAGACCAAAGGATTTGCTAGGGCGAAAACTGGTCGCAGGGAAGTAAGTGCTGGCAGAGGTGAATCAAACAGCTCTGAAATTGAAGAGGCTGCTGAAGTCCAGAGGAAAATTGCTGTGGGAGATAACATTGAAGTTGGTAGCTGGCCTGAAGCTCAAGAAGGTGCTAAGTCTGAGCATTGTCATTCTTCAGTTTTTAGTTCTGTTTCTTCAGCTCCTGAGGAGTTCTCAAAAGAAAGATTTAATAAAGTCTTGTTGGAAGGTGATGAATTGAAAAAGGAGCAGTGGCAATTCTCTGTCAGTGACCTGTGTGAGGATGATGTCAAAGAAAATAGTCTGATGGAAAGGAGCAATGCAATAGACGCATGTTTTTATAATGCCTCCAGTGAAATCTTCCCTCCCAGTAGCCACAGCTGTCTGGATCTTAGTACCAAGCTAGAAAAAGACTCACCTGAGGCACAACTGCTCGAAAAGGAATCTGAGGTGAATACAACATCAGAGGAGTTGGCTGGCAGTTTAGTTGAAGCTACACAAGCCAGCAGTGATCCCAGTTTGTCCACTGGCAGAGTAGCTAATTTGATCTGTACACTAAATACGACTCTACCTCCTGCTGCACAAAAATCAAGACAACCTCATTGTGACAAGTGTCCTCCTTGCACTGCTAACAAAGTTTCAAATAGGGAGAAGGGTCAGGATAATCTATCTGGAAAAGAAGCAGTTGGTGCTTCGGGAACAACAAGGGAACAAGTCACTGACACTGTGCTTTGTAAAGACAAATTTCAGACTTCAGTAAGTTCCAGGACTTTTGATAATGCTAACAGGGCGAGCAGAATTTCCCAAAAACACATGACATCTTCACTGGGAAATACAGAGAGTGTGCTCACTGGCTCAGAAAGTGGCCGTAGGGACACGTGTTATAGTCGTAGTTGGAGCGTGAAAGAGCAGCGCGCGGCTGCCAGTGCTTCCTGTGTTTTATCAGGGGGTGCACGCGTAGGTGATGTTCTCCCCAGCAGACATTTTTTTAACATTGAGGTAAAGAAGATTGAGGAAAAAGGTAATCTGGGAGGAGACGCTTCAGCCAGATGTCGTAGCAGGAAGGCAAACATCTTTCCAGAAGCGCGCTTCCTTTTGGCGTGTGGGTCACCTCGTGAAGATGACTGGGGCCACAGAAGTGTAGATCTGCATGGGATGAGTGACGTTTGCACAGCAAACCCCATGTTCTGTCCAGCTTATGCTTCAGAGAAATCTGCTGTTGTCTTGGTAGGAGATGAGATTTCAAACAGAAATTTGGAGGTTGTGAAACAATTTGATCTTTGTAAGGTAACAGATGGCAGTGAAATTGTTTGTGACGGAGATGAGGAAAAAGAACAAATTTGCACATGTGCTCTCAAGACAGATGAACTTGATAAAGTAAGAACTGTGGATTCTCCAAAGGCTCCTGAAGACAAGCAGACTAGAGATCAGCTATTAGTCAGCTATTTGAATGTTCAAACACAACTCACTAGCCAAACAGAAAAGACCCTTAGTCCAATGGAAGATCAGTGTCTGGGATGGCAGAGCGAGTTTGGTGGCCTAGTTCCAGGCAGCAGGCAATATTTAGAAAGTGTGAAGAAGCAACCAAATGCTGGCTTACAAACTAGAGCTGCTTCTGTGGAAGAAACCAAAACATCCATCAGCTCTTGTCAAAGTGAAGAGATAACGTTAGGAGAGAAGGTAGTGAACTTGAACTCTTTAAATGGTGCAAAAAATGAAGACTGTTCAGGATGCTTGGGCCTCATCACTGATCTAACAGAGGAACCCACCAAACTGAAAGAAGACGAGAGTGAATGTGAAAGAGAAGATAAGGGAGTTCTCGCAGAAAGCTTCTCTGATAGCAAACCACATTGCTCACAGCACACTTCCTTTATCAAATGTGCAAAAGAAGAGAAGGCTGAGCTAGTGTTTGCAGGAGACAAGATGCAGCAGCCTTGGCCAAAGATGAAGTGGTTGATGGAGGACCAGGAAAATGCAGTTAGTGCCCAGGTTTTGACATTCCCATCAATTTGTGGGAGTCTGGAATATAAGCCGGAAAATATGAATGGGCTTTCAGAAGCAGAGAACAAAGGTCTGAGAATAAACACTCTCTTCAATCCCTCTTGCACGCAGTTAACATTTGAGCCTGCTAAGAAAACTGGTGCTCAAAAGGATGTTGGTGCATTGCATTTTGGGAAGTCTGACATCCAGGAATTATCTAATGAGACTCTGGTGGATTCAGAAACACCATCAGCTCAGGACCTGGGAGTCTCTCTGCCTGAGAAAGAAAAGCCGTGTGTGCCATCTGAGAGTGAGCTAACAGGTAATCGGGATTTGTTTTCAGCTGAAGTTTCTAGCACAGGTTCCTCAGAGACAAAACCTCTTCCTGTAGCAACAGCAGATTTGCAGTATAATGTAACAGCCACATTTTATCCGCATGTGAATAAACTATCAAACAGTCAGAAGGAGTCATCCCCAGGCTGCGTGGTTTGCAACGCAGTGTGTGTGCCTTACAAGTTAAATGCACAGAGCAAAGATAACGTAAAGGAGATTGCAGAAAGCCAGGGCATTGTACCAACCTGTTTGGTTTTCAAGGAAAATGACACTTTAGGTTCAGAGAGTCTTGGTCAAAGAGAGAAACGTCAGGTACGTAGGCAAAAGAAGAAGTATGAGAAGATGGGATTGCGTCTGTCAGACAAAGCACAACGACAACAGAAGTCAGAATATGAAGAGAAGGCAACAATCGCACTGCAAACAAGGACATTGCGTAGTTCTGAATTCTTACACAGCTCTTCAAATGAGTTGGCAACTTCCAGAAATAAGAAATCTGAAGGTCCTTCAGAGATTTTTGCTGTCAGAAGCAATGAAAATAAACTGTGTAGCACTTTACAAGAAATCAAAAGGCCAAAGATTACCCCAGATATTAGTTCACCGTTTTTGAAGACTCAGGATATAGAAATGCAAAACATGAACCTTAATTTAGGGTATAATGGAATCCCTGGTGCCTTTGACACTGCAAGTAAACTACGAGGACCTCTTCCATTAAAAATACAGCCTGGAAGGACTTGCAAGAAATTTCCCACATCATATCAGGTAAAAACTATGAGAAAACCCAAAAAAATTAAAAGTTTGTCTTTTTTTGAGGTTCCCCCAAAGCAGGAAAATGCACTTCTCAAATCTTTGTACTTTCCATGTAAGCCATCAGCAATGGAAACGGAAGCAGTCATGGGACCTGTGCACAGGCCGAGGCAGGGGGCCAGGAGGTGCGGTTTGTTGAACAGCTTGACGTTTAGGAAGCGCAGTAAAGAGCCAGCCTTGCTGAGGAAGCTGTCTGCAATGGCCAGCAAACTCCTGCCACCTGCCAAAAGCATCCAGGACTTAGAGCCTCGACTGCCTTCTTCTGAACTCTTTCCAGTGGGTGAGAGGTACAGCCAGCGTCGATCTAAAAATCTACTGGAAGCCTTTTCTTGCATTAACAGGAGCTTATGCTCACGCTGGGCTGACAGTCGGTGCACCAAGATGTTCAGCTTTCAGCCTTTGGCACTTTACCCTGTAGAATCTACCAAAATACTTTTTTCTGGCTGGAGCCATGAGCCTCCAGCCTCTTCCTTGGATACCCCAGTTTTCCCAATTTCTTTTCACATTAAATTGGACTCCAGTCCTGTGACGGACCTCACAGGGATCGCATCCCAGCACTCTGTACAACACAGACCGCTTCTGGGAGAAATGCCAGCATCGCCTTCGAAGTGGACTTTCTCTCTTCTCTTGTCTCAGAGCTGTTCAGATGTAACAGCTTTCAAGGAAGGTTCCAGTCTAAATAATGAGCTGGATTCCCCTCTCTCTGGGACAGCCCCAGGGGCTGTTGCCCTGCATCCTGACTGTGGAAGAATAGCCAGAGCGGAAAGAAGAGGAGCATGCTCCGTGCTTGGCCTTCACACAGTGTTAGCACTTTCTTCCCCTGGATGTTACAGGATTTGGACAAGAAGAAGAAACTTAACCAGTCATATTCCTACCATCCAGAGGCTGTTTATATCCCAGTTTGCACAGGGTTTGAAAGGGGCAAGGTATCCACCTTCCATGTCAGACGACCTCGTCTCTTCATTGCCGTACTCCCTGGGCAGGGCATTGTCCATATGGAGTCAGCATGGTCCTTCTGCCCGTCCCTCCGAAATCACTTCTCTTCATTCCAGTCACTGCAGGTGGCAGCCAAGTGTGAGCATCGAGAACAGGTAAAAGTCATAAACTTATTTCTGAGGTTAAATATTTATAGGGTACATACTTGCTCCTTTTTGGGAGGGAGAGGGTAATGGCAGCTTTCATTGGAGCTTTCCCTGTTCCAGATCGACACGTTCTACTCCAGGAATGGCTCGGCATGGAAGGTTCTTCCCTATGGAACAGTCTGCTAGCTGAGTTTAGATATATTTGCCTTCACTTCTCTGATACTGTCCTGTTTTGGCAGAATGGCTAACTCTATTTTCTTCTCCCTTGCAAAATATACACACCATGCATCAGAATTTATAAAGCAGAAAGGTGAGCCACTTCCTTAGGTCTATTCAGAGTGACTGCAGAGCAACTGGATCACTGAGGTAGGAAAGCTTTCTTCAGAGGTCTGAGCCAGAGGTGCCCCTGGAACCACTGCAAAATGCTTGGTACCACATTAGGAAGATTCCTGAGGGGTGGGGGGTGGTGTTCTGTTAAATCTTTAACTGTATTCTGTGACTGTTCTGTGCTAATTGAAACTTCTCTGCGCGTGCCGTGCCTTTCAATAGTACTTGCCTGGTGTAGTGTTGGCACAAGCAAGTGTCACTCCAGCTCAGGATGCTGATGAATTTAGGTGTGTCATTCACACAGCCATGGGAAGGGGACTGAAATGTACTCTGTGTGTTTAATTAAACTTTGCTATCAGTATCAGAGATCTCTTTACTGAGAAACAGAATGAGAAAAGAGGTTCCTAGCTCTGCTCCAGGAATTTTGCATGCTCTTGTGCAAAGATTCTGCTTTTTATGCCTCAGTGCCATGGGGCAGCTCAGTCCCTCATTGTGTAAGTCTTGAGATTCCTGGGCAGAGTGTAGGCTCATAAGCACCGCAGAAATGCTGATTTGATTAATTATTTTGTTTAATACATCAGTCTCTAGAGAACTGTGGAATTTGGCTTATCTCATGTCATAGCTTGACATACATGTAACCAAAAGTCCTGCCAGCTACTAATGCTGCTGCATTTTACTTTGTATAAATGGGTGACGTACCTGAAAGTTTAAGCACATCCCCTGACATTAGTATAAATTCTAATGTCTACCAGGGGTGTGAGTGAGCCTGTGAGAATACTGCTCTGTCCTGGGGGTTGTCTGTACTGAAGTAACAAAGTTGAACAATGGCACAGAGGCAGCTTCACATCAGGTTCTGCTAGACCTGTGTTCTTTTTCATTCCATGAGTCAGTGAGTCAGGTTGAATTTTCTAGCATACAAATTGGTGCTCTGAAGTGATCATGCAGTAAACTACAGTTTGAGCACTAAACTTCCAAATAAGATACTGCTGCCATTCTCTTAAAAAGCCCAAACACCTTACATTTTAAACCTTCTGTGCACGAGGTGAATTTATCATGTGTGTTGTTGAGGCACATCATCCTCTGACAGGGAGATTGAGCTGACTCAGTGCTCTCCTGTTTCCTCACATACTATGGGCTCAGAGGCAGCTTCTTACAGCACATCCCGTTAACTGAGTTTAAGAGGATTTGATTTCTTGATGTAAAGGGCAGTTTGAAAACTAAATGTTGGGCTGTGAATGAGCTTTTATCCCAAAGGGAAAGAAGCCAAATCAAACCTTATCGCTCCCAAAGAAAAATAACCTGAAGTTAGAAGAGTCTAATTCTTGGTTTGGTTTGTCTCTGAATTACCTTATAAATGTGTGTGTGAGGTAGTCTGAATTCTTCTGTGTCACTCATTTTCTTTAAGTGAAGTTACTGCAGCACACAGTGAGTTGAAAAGGATTTGTGCAGAAGTTGAAAGGGCAGCAAATAAATTCAGTTCTTAAAACAGTTAAGCAAAAATTCATATTAAAGGTTTGACTATAAAACAAGATGAAGAACAAAACCTAACATTTAAAATATGTAACACCATTTCAGACTCCATTTTGCTGAAATAATTTTTTAAAGGTATAAACAGGATAATTCAGTGCATCTCCCTTAAATTTGTGTATGCTCAGAAAAAATCTGCCATGAAATAAGCATTTGGTATGTAAATACAAGAACATAAGTGTGCTTGGTGCGGTATAAAAGCACTTGCAGCTTCCAGGATTGCAAAAGTCTTTGCCTGTTTTGATTAAGATAGTTAAAAATCAGGAAAATTCACAGGTAGTTCCAAGTTCACTGCCAGCCGTTTTCTTCTGGAAGAGATTTGCCCCCTTTAAGTGATCTTATTCACTGTTAGTGTTTTTAATAACCAGGAAAACAAGGAACTGGAGTAGTTCTGCAGAAGTCATCTTCTGTCTCTTCCACTGCTGGTAATTAAAGCATTCCTTAAATGAAATATTTTTTAAAATTAATCTTTTTTATGATTCAGAATTTCTCAAGTTTGGCAATGGTTTTTTTTTCCTCTTCCTGCAATTTTCTTTACTATTATTGCATGAAACAGTGAGTTGTGCCCCTTGCCCGGAGGGTGCTGCTGCTGCACATTGGTGCAGGGTCAGTGGTGCTGATCATAAATGGCCAATGTAAGGTGGTCCTTCTGACCTCCTTGTATTCGTGCTGGTCTGTGCTGCCAGCGAGCCGGGGTTCAGTCCTGCCTGGCTGTGACTGCTAGCACTGAAGTATGTCAGGTTTGTTTGGGAGAGCAGCAAGTACAAGATTTGCTGTTTCACTTAACAAAATCTCTCCTAACTCATTGTTTTTCATGCTATTGATACTATAGGCACAAAAATAAAGCTTAATATTACAGGACATAGAGCTACTGTGCTGACTTTTATGCCATAGAATTATGGTGATTACCAGCCCTGATGGAAAGGCCTTTGGTTTTTCCAGTCAATTCCCACATTGTGGGAGTTGGAGACCACAGAGTTAACCCTGTGGGAATCCTTGCCAGTGGCATTTAGTGGACTAAATGCAGGTGTGTGGCTGGCTCTTGGGTGGCTGTGGGCTTTCATTCCTATTCCTGATAGTAGCATTTTTTTGTCTCTCGGTCCAGTTTATACCAATTGTTTCTCTTGCCTTTTCACAGTGTAGTCCTAACTTCTGTCTGCCTGGTTTTGGTTTTTTTTCCATTCTTTCCTTGAAGCAGCTATGCCATGTTACCACACTTCCCTGTGCAGAGTACGGATGTGCTGCAGGCTGCGGCTGCTGCGATACGGTGAGTTGCTTGGACCTCTGTGCTTGCTCCAAGGGCTGGGATCATAAGTGTTCTTAAAGACATTGCACTTAGATGAACAGCATTGCTTGATGTGCCCATACTGCCAATTAGGAACAGCAGCTGAGAGCAGCTACTGCTGTTGCAGTATAAAGTGGATATTAATCTACTTATGTTCCCTTCTTCCTCTCTTACAGTCTGGAAGCTTCATTCCCTCTTCTGTTACCAAAGTCCTGCTCACTTCCAGAATCATCACCATCTCCCCCAAGGCTTTCAGCATCGGAGCTCCAGGTCCATGCCCTTGCTGAAGCCGATGCTTCCATTCCAGCCTGTCTGAGATCCCAAGGTGACACAGAACTGGTAAAAGTGAGTTCATGTTAAGTTTTGGATGTCTTGGGCTCTTGGTTCTTCAGAACTTGAAGCTGCAGCTGAATATTATGTAGTGACTGTCAGAGAGCAGGGGTGCTCGCCCTGCTCTGGGCTGCTGTGTTATTTTACTTAAGCAGAAAGAAGGTGGCAAAACAATGGAATACTTGTATACTCCATACAAAAAGGGGATTCTGTTGACCAGCGTGGTTGTTATTCCCATCATTTAAACTCTTTTTTCCTCCTCTTTTTTGATTTTTTTTTAAGACTGAGCCAGAAAAGAGACCAAAGAAAGTCTCACAGATCCGAATCAGGAAGGCTGTTCCTAAGCCGGACCCTAACCTTACTCCAATGGGACTGCCCAAACCAAAAAGGTGAGCAGTTCCTTTTAAATGGACTCGTACTAGCTTCTCTTGCTTATGTTTCCCACATAATGATGTAATCATTTTGAGATGCTTCTCTTCCCACCACTGTTTTATACAATCCCAGTTGAGCAGTGTCCAATGTTTGCTTCCCTTATGAGAAAAGATCAAGACAGGCCTATCAGCTGTGTCAAAGACTGAGGAAAGACACTGCTCTTTGAACATAATTTGTTTCAAGTGCAAGAGAATAAATAAAGGCTGTGGGATCTGAACCACTCACTGACATGTAGGCAAAAGGTGAAAAACTGAGCTGCAATGGAATGCTTTTTCTAAAGAAAATAGTTCATACTGATAAACATACATTGAGTCTGTCCAATGCGCAGAAAGGTTCAGTGTTCTGTTGCTGTAGTTATGTTGGAGTTCTTCACGGCCCCTTCTTGGTTCGTCATATAGTATCTTTGGGAACCACAGGTTAGCACCACAGGTCAGTGTGGCTGTGGGTGATGGCAGTGCCAGGTATTGATCAAGCTTTCCCAATCAGCCATCTACTGTTCACTTCTGTCTTAACGAGAAGTGCCGGCTTTGACAGAGGGATGTGTTTCTTCAGAGATCAGCTCACTAAGTGCCAATAACAAACTTCTGAAATCAGTCTTGAGATGAAATGTTAATCTCTAAACTGTCAGTGGTTCTGAGCTTCCACCGACAAGTGACCTCTGAAGAGATTTCCCTTTCTCCTTCTGAGCATCACTTCAAAACTTCATAGAAAGCCAGAAGGAATGTTGACTTCTGCAGAAATGGAAGGTCTAGACCTTTCAGAAATACTGTATGACATTAGAGACTTAACGACCTCGTTTTTCATTCCTCCCTATCACCATTTGAATCTAAATCTATGTTTTAAGTTAAAGTATAATTAGTGTTTAGGCAAAGGGCACAAACCCTATTATTTCCAGTAAATCTGCTTTTGCGAAGAGAGGAAGTTTTGTGAAGGAGTTCTGAAACTCTTTCTTGACTGATTTGTTCATTGCTCTTTCAGGCTTAAGAAGAAAGAATTCAGTTTAGAAGAAATTTACACAAACAAGAACTATAAGTCCCCTCCTCCAGCCAGGTTGGTTCTGCTTCTGCTTCCTAATGAGATAACAAAGATAAAAGACTTGGGCAAAGAGGGGAAATCAAAGGTCTCTGATTGCTGAGAGAGAGGAGTTGTTAAATTGCTCTAGTTTAAAGCCATAGAGAAAGGTAATTAAAAAATATTGTTTGCTGTTTGGATGGATAGCAGAGAAATAAAATGTGACCTCCTAGGGACTGGTAGCTGTTTAAGTCTGGGTTCGTAGGTTTTCATTTGCTCATTCATTCCAGCCTCCATCCAAGTGCAGCACTGTTTCAAAATCCAAAGGCAACTAAATATTCTTTAAGATACCAACTGCCTGTCATCGAGTACAGTGTGGATATCAGCTGCTATGTTTTTTAATGTGCAAATCTATTGTTTCATTAATTGAAGATTCTGTAACTGCAATACAGTTAGAGGAAGACTCAGCCCAAGTGTCTGTGCCCCAGTGCCCAACGATTGAGCTGTAGGGGAGGGGTCAGCTGACAGTAAGGGTGTAAGTAGTGAGGAGTCAGCAGACTGTGTACTCGAGTTATGAAACTCCCTAGGATTCCTCTCCATGTAAGCTGATTACAGCTGCATGACCATTCATGAGTTCTGTCCTTGGCTTTTACCAGGAGCTTGGAAACCATCTTTGAAGAGCCCAAGGAGAAAAATGGACATTTGATCTCTGTAAGCCAGCAGAAGAGAAAGCGAATTCTAGAGTTTCAGGACTTCACTCTTCCCCGGAAAAGGAAAACACGAGGCAAAGTCAAAGCAGTGGGCAGTTGTACCCGAGCAAAAAAAGCTGCACTCCAGAGTGCAGAGTTAGATATTCTTCTGAGTCAGAAGCTCATGGACCTGGAGGCCTTTTTTGCAGAGGAGGCTGCACAGGACCAGGCCTCTAGCATGCAAGGGAGCCCTTGAACTGAACGTGGTCCAGACAGCTCCATTAGTGTTTTAGTCCCACTGGGAGAAACCTACTGACTTAATGTGTTGCTCTGCTGCTCTGTTCTAGTACCTTAAGGTCAGTTATTGGTTGTGGCCATCATTAAGGTGCTATTTTTGGGGGGTGGGGTGGTGTTAAAGGCTATTGGAGGGATTCTTTTAGGTCCCTGTCTGAGTATAATGCAGCCACATACAATTTACCATTCCTTCCCCAACCTCTGGAAAGTACTGCTCGTGTTTAATTATGTTTGAACACCTTCTGGGGGCTGAGTAGGAGTGTAAAGGAGAAAGGTACACACCTTCAGTGACAGCGAGAGCTCTGCACTCCAGACCGTTTGCACACTTGAGTTTGCTGTTTTTACTGTAATGTCTGTCCTGAACAACCTAACAGAAAAGAGATGGTGTTTGATAAAGATAATTCCAGCAAACAGAGTCTTGATATACCACTACCTTTTTAATAATTAAAAGTAGCTGTATTGGTTTGCTTTCAATTGTTTCTTCCTTCTGTTTACTTAGAAGGTTCTTTCAGAGTTTCTTTGCCCTTCCTGGCTTCACGCAGCAGAAGCCCCATAGAACTAAACTTTAGATAACATGCACTTTGTAGGTGTTTGTTTATTTGCTGCATGAGGACACCTTTTATCATGACTGAGCTCAAAAAGAAAAGTAATATTTTAAGAAAAAATAGTGCCCAGTACTACCTTTTCCCAAATGGTAGAGTTTTTACCTACTTGGCTGATGATGACCTCTTCTCCAGAGGAAAAGGTAATTAGCCCATGAGGATATTAAGCTGCAGAATATGCAAGTAGAGGTTTTTATCTAACAGAGCTGAGTCGCTGCAAGCAGGGTATACTAACCAAATCTTTGAGACTCACTTTTAAGTGATTTTAATTCCAGTAAAGATGTCATTAATTTTAATGCCAACAAGAAAATGTGGGGTTTTTTCTATCTTGAGGAGTGTTTACCATTTCAGATTTACAGTTAACGTAGCCCATAACTAAAAATTCTTTGTACAGCACTGTTGTACACAATCATGTTGTACAAA
This sequence comes from Coccyzus lansbergi, assembly GCA_033558105.1. Taxonomy (NCBI): domain Eukaryota; kingdom Metazoa; phylum Chordata; class Aves; order Cuculiformes; family Coccyzidae; genus Coccyzus; species Coccyzus lansbergi. The sequence goes on from JAUMJK010001345.1 coordinate 494,029, forward strand.
GAGCCTCCTGGCCTACAGAAGTTGGTTCTTTTATTATGTGGATTTGTAATTATCTGATGTGGCACTGGGCAATTTCTCAGCTGTACATTCTGAGAGAAGACCGTTCTGGCAGGACTTCTGTTAAACTTAGTAGAAGCATAACTCAAAATGAATGCAGGTTGCAGTTCAGGTAATTTCTTTAGTGCCTGTAGGTTATTCTGGCAAAGCTGTCATTGCTGGGATGCTCAGATTTAATTCATCTGCCCATTAATTCTTTTGTCACTTGAAACCTGCACTTTCTTATTTACCTGCCCGTATGGTAGTTTCTCTTTACCTTCAAAGTGAGCAAATATCTAGTTAAATAAAAATTAAAATTAAATTAAAATATCTGTCATAGAATCCAACCTGGTGACTCTATGATTCTATGACAGATATTTTAATGAAGTTGCAGTAAATGCAGGACTTAATTAGTATAATTTTCTCCTGTTGCTCTGCCACTTCTGTTACTACTGAACAGAGAACTGCAAAGTAACAAGCGATCTGATGAATTCCAGAGCTTTGAAAGCAGAGAAGTGGAAGAGTATTATTACACTGTGTGTAACTGAGTCTTGAAAGAGCTGTGAATTGGCTTGGTTTGTTCCCAGCTTATGTGCTGGGGTTCCTAGAAGTTTACATTCTTGTCTTGCAGCTAATTATCCTTAATCAGGAAGAGTGAAGAAAGGATTGCTCGCTTACAGCGCTGGTGGTTGGGTTTTGAGGGTAAAAGAAACAAGGCAGCAGCAAGGGCTGGTTAACCTGTTTAGGCTGCTGGAGAACATTTAAACTGATCCCCTTTATTTTTATAAAAATAAATCCCTGAAAAATAAAGGTCGATTGCCTTTTAAAAATGTTTGAAACTTTCCTTATAGTGGTTTATTAGCCCAATTATTGAATGGTTGGAACCTGTAGCAAGCGAGAGAGATAGATATATTTTTATGATTTTATGCTATAGAATGGGATTGTTACACAGCATTCATTGACCTTCTGTAACCATGGGAGGCTGCCAGTGCTGTGAGACAGTCGAGTTCTAACTTTACTGGGGCTTTTAATGAAACAAGTATATGGGTGGGGAGGGAGGAAACTTGGGTCCAGGCAGAGCTCACACCTCTAACATGCTTAAAATTGTGGAACATGTAGGGTTTTTCCTTTGGGCTGTGGGTTTATTTGGAGGGGAGGGGGCAGTGTTTATCTGCTTCCCTGCTGTCTTCTTTTCTGATTGCTTTGAAATGACATTTCTTAGCTTTGTTTTTAACAGTTACAGCAGAGAGAGCAGAGCAAAGAAAACACTCAATTCTTCTGTTTACAATTACTGGAGAAGTTATAAAATGCGTTGCTGTTGCCTAGCTGTCCCAGACCTAGTTTGTGGAAAGGCAGATACACAGTGTTACTATGCTTTGGTTTCGTATTTGTGCAGTGATTGAGGTGTAAGCTAATGGAGACAAGGCATCTCTTGCCCACCTCCAGCACACAGATGTCAGTAATGCTTGTGCACTTTTTCTTTTCCCACCTCTGTTATTGTTTACAGCAATTATGGAACAGCTTTGTTCCTTGTGGCTGCTGTTTGTACACTGGGAGCAGTGACTGTGCAAAAGCCGAGTGTTTGCCGCTCTGAGCTGCTCTGGTCCCAGATAATTGAAAGAAAAAAGTATAGAGGATGCAACTTTTGGGGTCTCATGTACATCCCCAGTTGAAGGATGCGTACACTTACATTTTCACATGAACCCACTCCGGTGAGGATTTGGTTTTGGACCATGGTGGAAAGATGCTGTGCATATTGCTTACAGGATGAGGGCTAGAGCCTGTCTCTTAGCAGTAGGTTTTGCAGAGCCAGGCAGCTCTTTTCTAAACTTGCTAATTACAGGAGGTAGAAACATCCTTTTCAAAAAACAAACCTTATTTTCATCCTGCTCTGATTGGAGCAGCCGAGGCTGCTTGACGTGTGTTACTGCACTGGCCTGGCCTGGCGGCTGCACACACTCAACCTCTGGTGCTTGCTGGCATAACTTTTGCAGGCAGTTCCTGTTGGCTCTGTTTGATCAGAGATGGGCCTTTGGTGTATCTTGTCCCAGGTGCTCTTCCAGGCTGCGGATAGTAACTGTGGATTAAAAGTCTGTGATGCTGTTAAGCTAACACACGGCTTAAAGATTTGTACACTGATGCCATTCGCCTTCATCGCGCTATTGGCATTTGCTTTCTGTTCAATATTGTGTGAATCTGAAATTTTACTGTTTCTTCTGTGTGTGTTTTTAATTTATGGAAATAAATTTTTCTGACCACCTTTCAGGTTTTTTTAGGGCCTCCTTTAGGCTTGTATCAATAAATACATGATGCATCTTGCATATATGGGTGGAAGAGTTCACATCTCCAAAGTGATAAACACCATTACATACTGGGCTGTTGGTGAGGGGTGAAGCAGCAGTTCTAGTGTTCATTCATCCATATTCTACTGTTACTTGAACATGAACAGAAACAAACTGGAGGATTTTTAAGCATCATCCTAGCCCCTATTCAGAGCAGTGAGCCAGCATCTGTCTCAAGGCAGTGGAGAAGCAAGAGGCAGACAGCATGGGCAGCTCCTCTCGGCTCAGTGCTGAGAGGCTCCAAAGCAGGCTCAAGACCCCGGGGTCCATGCCATCAGGTTCGTGCATTTAAACAAAAGCCGAAACATGAAAAAGCATCTGTAACGATTATGCCAGAAAACAACTCCCCCAAAAAAATCTTGTGCATAACCCAGATTTTCCGTGTCTCACTGTTCAGCTGTATGCCGCTCTTGGCAAAACCAAGCTGCAGCAGCTGTGTTTCCTCACTTTTGTGGTAACTGTGTTCTCAGAAGTGCAGTGTCGGGTGGGCCCCGCAGATGGCATGACAGCTCCAGTGAAGGAAGGAAAAGGGAGTGCTGGGAGATCTGAACAAGCATTCTGCTGTTCCCATGCTTCTCCACCTGGCTGCAACACAGCATGTGAGGAGTTTGCTTGGTTACCGCAGGGGGACTTGCTCTGCTCCCCGTTTACCTCTCCCCCTTTTTCTGCAAGAAGCGGATGAGTTTGGATTTGCATTCCCGCTGCTCTTTGATTAGTCCTTACCAAACAATGGACAAATGAGATTTTGATTTATTAGTATAAATGCTTGGTTTAAAAAAGCAAATGCATTCTTCCTAGTAAAAAGCATAAAAAAACTACTGATTGTGATAGCACTGCCATATGCAAGTCAAGTAGAATCACCGAGCCTAGTTCTGGGCTGCCTGTTACATAGACTCGTCTGTGATGTTCCCCACAATGCTGTGCCCAAGACAAGAAAGGGCTGGCCTAGGAGTGGTAGTACTACATTATCGTAAAGAACAAAATCTGCTTTTAAAACAGAAAGACTGTTCAGCATGTGTTTCTAGAGATGACTGTTCCCTTACTGATTGACTTGGAGAGGTTGGACTTGGCAGATGTCCTTGTTTCCAGCGTTGCTGGTGGTGGTTGTGCCTTGCAGAGCCTCTGCAGTAGCTGTCAGTCCTATGAGGATGCACAAACGTCTTGTTTGCAGAAGTCTAAGATGCCTACAAACCAGTAAGAAAGTATGCACTTAAAAGATTCTGTCAGCTTTAAAAGTAATGACTGCAACAAAGTCTCCCATGCTATTCGCTAAAAAAGCAGAAAACAGGTAGAAGTCTCCTTCCAAATTTCAGTTCTTTAACAACTTACCCTCCCAGAACTTAACTGTGTGATCACTTACGTCAATGCAGATTTTCAGATCCAAGACCAGCCTGGCCCTGAAGTAAACTAGTCCTATTTCAATAACCTCATATTTGCTCTGAAATATATTGTTATTCTGCTCCTGCAGAGCTCTAGTTTCAGTAATTTTGGATAGGAGTTGTAAGAGACTCTAAATAAACAGCTCCAGACATAGTAACAGTTTTCCAAGTGGCGCTAACAGGATTGTGTCAATCATTGTTCTCCATTCAGTCTTAAACAGGAGGGCAATAGATAAGCACAGAAGGATTCATTTCTGCTTTGCATTTTTCTCTGAGAATTAAGAACTCTACTTTACCTGCAGGCGTACAATTAAACACTGATTCTGCCAGCTGAAAGAAAGACTCTCCAAGAATTTCCTGATAGCTCATGTGACTTGCGTGAACAAGGTACTGAGTAGCATCTTTGAAAAGCAAATCACTTTCACCGTACTTCCATGACTGAAAGAGTTCGAATTCTAAATCCTCCTTGCTTCCCAGAGATTCCTAAACAGAAAAGAAAGAATTTCCACAGCTTGGATCGTAAAGAGCAAGGTTAAGCTGGCAACCTTCAGTTTTATAGCAAGTTCTAGCCATAAAAAGTTTCTGCTTTCACCTAGCGCTGTCCTTATTTGTACAAAAAGATGCACTTTTGCAGTGACTTATTTCTCAGCAAATGGATGACCCTTGTGGAATGGCAACTGCTGCCAAAATGCCCCTTTAGAGAGTCCAAATATTTATTTTCTCCATCTCCTACTAGCTTTTCCCTGTTCTCTGCTTTACCTGGGATTTCATGAGGAAGTCATAGATTTTTGTGACAGCAACTGGCCGAGTCATGACTGCGCTGGGGGGGACGGGGCCGAGGTTGCAGCCTGCCCATTCTGTCACCGCAGCACGTGTTCCATCTGGACACAGGAGTTCAAAGTCAAGAGCGTTGTAACCTTTTGCCCAACCAGAACGGCCCAAATCTGAAAAGAAGATCAGGTGAAAGAAAACCCTTTTGAAAAAATGAAAGCAGAAGACAGGGTTTGTCATGGTGAAGCCACAGAACATCTCACACAAATAGATCACAGCATCACCCTTATCTGCCATTTTCATTCTTGAAATTCCAGTTAAAAACAGTGAGTACATGCACTATGGCTACCTACGGAAGGAGGTCTGCTGGGGAAAATTACTTGCTTTTTAAAGCTTTGACTTTCAAAAAATCAGTGCTCCCTCCAAGGATGTTCACACCACCACCATACCCCTTGATCTTTACACTTAGTCTCAACTTTGAGCTTTACTGAACACCCACGTTCTTGCCCTTTTCTAGTCAAAAATGCAACTTCATGGACCTAGATTAATCCTGTAAAAGTTGATCCTCATGAGCAATGGTCATTGTATCAAAAGTAACTGGTGCTAAGGCACATTCTCAAAGGAAAAAAGAATATCTGCATCTCACTCTCTATGTTCTGGAGCAGGTTAGAGTGTTCCAGGAAAGCTACATCTCCGAAGCTTCTTCCACTGGGATTGCCAACTAGGCACCTAGTGCAGGAAAGAAAAGATGATGTTGTCAGAGACAGCAAGTACACAGTGACGGGTGGTTGGGCAGCCGTCTGAAGCTGAAACAGGAGTGGCTGGAAGCAGCCCTCTCATCCACAATTACATGGTGTCATATGGAACAAATGCTGAGATATCACTATAGGTTTCGGTGAACAGTGTTCGCGTATTTCATCAGACAATCCCTTTCATCCCTTAAAGCAGCTCACAAATTAAAGCTGTGGGACCATGTCCACGCAGCCTCACCTGTGCCTAGCCAGGACAGACAATGTGATCCAAATAAATGTGTTAAATGTATTTATAAGAGTACCTTGATCTTTAATACTCTTCTCTGCCTCCATCCTCAACTATTTATTTTATCTGACATCTCCAGTCTATTTACTTACCTCCTGTACCTTAGACTGCTTCTTACCACATCACCTCTGCTCCCTGACCATCCAACTATCTTTCATCCCATCCCTTTAATAAGTCAATACCAATGCTTTAAGTTTTACAAGTTTGGAAGCATTGTCTTGCTCTGGAAATGGTTTCATGGCTGTTTTACATCACCAAGCAGCTGAACATCTCATAGCAACTACAACTGAAACACAATATGTGCTAGCAAAAGTTTATACGGTCAGTTGCTTAACAGAACCCCAAAGAAAACCATGAGCAAAACAATAAGCCAACTCTGGCTATTGCTCTGCATTCACAACTGACATACAGCTTACCTGAGAGCTCCCATATTGCCATAGTAACGTTCGTTGTGACTCGCAGCACACCTGCTGGATACTCGAGCCCCTTCCACCTCACTGTCTCCAATGCACACCTTGCATAGGCTTCCATCTGCTCCTGGCATGCAGCTCTTCCAAAAATAATTCTGATAAACTGAGGACAGAAAACTGAGGTGAGGTTAGGCCAAGATATTCCAGAGGTTCTGCATGTGTGGGAAAATACAGGAATGGGATTCCATCCTCATAGCTAGTAAGAAGAGGGATGAACGGTGTGAAGGACCATATACAGCCAGACAGGAGGAAGATGTGCTTCAACACCTTCTGAGGCTGCCATCATCACTTACTGGTCAAATCTTCACATCTCTGTCACCATTTTTACCCCTAAATTTGGGGCTTCAGATTCCCATGTCTTAGTCAACAGACAACCCAGAGCAGTCCTTACCAGAGCCAACGTCACAGTTCTCAGTACCATTCCCCACAGCTCCCACTGTGTATCTGGAAAGAAGCAGCCATCCACCAGGACTATAAAGGTGACTGTGGCAGGATCGCTTTCCCCTAAGGTTATGGATGTTAATCTGTTTGGCATTTTTCTTAGCTAGGGCAACAGCATAAACTGGTGGCAGTGCTGTAAAAGAAACGACACCAGCCAGTTATAACATGGCAATTAAGTATTCCAGACAGGTACAGCCCCCTCTTCCCTTCTTCACCCTGTCACGATATCTCCAGTTATGGCAGAGGATCTACATTCTTTGCTTAGCCACACATCTCTTGCTCTAGTTGGCCAACATTACCTGTAAAACTCCTACTGAACATTCCCAGCAATTTATTTCCCAAACCAACATGCAAGTACATTCCTATATAAGTCCTAGAAGCAGCCTCAGGAAAATCTAAGCCTTTTGCATTCTCAGAGTTGTCCTGTTACCTTTGTGCTTAAGACGAACCAGCTTCCTTGTTTCCTCCATGCTCTCAGCAGCTGGAGCACAATCTCCCCCTAGAGAGAAGAGACAACCATTAAGGATTTTGTGACTGCTCTAATTCCTATTACAGGGAAACACCTCCTCAAAACCCCTTGCAATCCTTCTGAGCCATGTCAACACGTCTGTCGCTTTTACAGAAAGACAGAATAACCAGCCAGATCAAAACCTAGAGCCAGTTTGTGAAAGAGCTGGGAAAGAGTATTTGGACATAAATTGATTCCTGTTCCCATCACAAAACATCATGAACTATGGAAATGTAACTGTATTCCCAATGGGTTTTTATTCCCTCCCTTATGCTAAGGTCACTTGAGAACTTACCGTAACATTCTGCAGCTACAGGAACCAGTCCACACCTCCCTGCAATGTAGACATGTGTTGCGTCCAGTGTGACAGCATCAGCTTCACTGCTCTGCCAACAGCATTACAGAAAATAACAATCCCAGGATTTGCATGCACTGTGTAACCACAAAGCTGTACTTCCCCAATGGCTGAAATTCCCCTGCATAAATTGCTTCTCATTCCCACTGGTTGCTGTAGCGTATAAGCTGTTTTTCCTCTTATTCAGCTCACACACGGACCTCACACTTGTGAGGTCTTACCATATATTCTGACCAGAAGGGCTTTCCTTAAGGCTTACCTTAATCATTTCAATGCAGTGGGTCATGGAAGTTGCTTGGACACAGACTAATGGGTCAGATTTGATGCTCAGTGCCCATTTCTCACATTTGCGAAGCTCAGCATCACTGATGCAGCACCAGCGCACAACACTGTTGTCCAAAGAGCTCCCTGCAGTCGAAGGAAGGTGTACAGTGACATCATGTCACCTACACAGTGATCTGTTCTTTGTTAAGAAGGTATCTAAGCCTATGCACTCATGCCTAGCAGGGAGGAAAAACATGGAAAGAGAGCCTTTTCTTCCCTTTCCTTAGCTAAAGTCCTCCAGAAGGGTTCTCACCTTCATGGCCGAGTCCCTTTAGGAGAGCTACATAATCCAGACCAAGGACATAGGCAAGCTCTAGCTGCTCTTCAAGAAGCTGCAGGTACTGAGTGGCATCCCGGAATAGCAGGTTCTTTCCCCCGAAGTGTGCTGAATTGAAAAGTTCAAACCTGGCTCTTTCCTTTCCTTTTCGCCCAAAGAGGAGCTAGGACAAGAACAATGTTTTATTGCAACAGACCTGCTTATCCTTCCAGTGATAGACAGCCTTATTCTTCCTTCCTTCCCTTCATATCAGTGTTTGGTAACACAGCACTCAGGGTTCCAATATCTCTCACACTGGGACAAAGCCTACAGTGAACGGGTGGTTCCAGCCTTAAAAGCATTAAATGATTCATTTTCTGATGAACTTAAACTTCACACTAACTATAAATTTATGAAGCGAGAAGGTAAACTGGGTGGTAATCTCCACACAAAGGTGGAAGAAAATATATGTCTAAAGATACACAGCTTATCACAGCCACTCACCTGGATCGTGGTAAGAAATTTGGCAGTGATCTTCTGGAAGTTGTTGCGAGTGACAATGCCACGGCCAGGCCCCTTGCCCAAGTTACACACGCTGTATTCAGTCAGCTCAGCTGTGGACCCATTGGGACATAAGAGTTCATATTCCTGCTGTTCTGACTCTGAAACAACAGGACATTCATGAATCTATGAAGTGAGACATGACGTGGCAGCAGGCACAGAGATGGAAGGGGAAACCTTTTTTAGAGGAGGTTACTGAAGATTATTGTGCAAGCACCACAGTGCACCAAGTACACCTGAGAAAGTTGTCTTGGGTATGCTCTTCCCTTAACAAGGAGAGGGAGCTCAGCCAGAGGGACTCCAAAATGCTCTTTAAGCTGTATTCCTATAAATACGCTTCTTTGAAAATATTTGCCTGTAAATATTACTGCCAACCACCTTCAAAAACCTCAATACAGAGCTCCACTAAGTTTAAAAACATAAACCAGGTATGCAGGAACCACACATTCTCGCAGCTCGGTACACTGAATTTTGAAAGCAATCTTATAACTCTAGCAGTGCAAATACTAACACACAGCTGCACCAGAGACTCCAGACTAAAGAAATCACCTGCGTATAAACATCTGTCTGCTCCCATTCTAAGAACCTCCTGCAAGCAATTACTGCTCACTCTCTCTTTCTTTTTCTGTTTCTTTTTAACTTGTGCCAAGAGCCAAGGAACACGAATTAACTACTTGCAGGGAATGAATTCTCCATGCAAACAACAAAATATAGGCATATCTCCCAAACTCCTCTGCTGTAAAAAGCACAGCCAGAGACTAAAAGGAATCTAATTTTTTAGGATTACCTGTGGCACTTGTAATTGTTAGATGATCCAAAAAGGCAACATCTGCCACTCCATTCTTCAAGCACCTGCAGGAAGACAAATGCCATCCTATTAACATATCACTTGGCTTTTTCTCCCTCGCAAGTTCTTTTTCCCCAGAGGTAAAAATTCAGTAGAAGCGTCAGAGCTCACCTGAATGCTCCCTCAGAGTCATAGAAGGGTTCATTACTGCTTGTCTCACAGAAGTGGTTCTTGTCTCTGACATAGGATTTTTGTCCTTCACAGAGAGCACACAACCGAGGAGCAGAAACACCAACCCCAGGGATGCAACTTGCATTGAAATACTCGCTGATTACTGCAGAAGGAGGGGAGGAAGAAAAAAAAAAAAGTCAAACAGGAAAAAATGGAAGAAAAAGGGGACAAACATATAATGGGCATAACTAGGATTACGGTGCTTTAGAAAATGAAAATATATCAGCAAATGCAAGTTTATTGTCTAAACTTCAAATCTGGAACAAATACTAGACACACTGATCAAATTCTGCTTCATTGAAACCATCCTTGTGCTGGCTACATTGCAGAGATTTGTTCCTTGTTGCATACAGAACATAAAAATTTCATGGTTTGTAACTCTGAGATCACTAGAAAAGTTCTGAAGAAAACTAAGAGCCAGTATCAAAATCACTCCTAAGGAGGTCTGGTTCACAAAGCCCTTCAGTTTCCACACAGCTCAGTTCACTCTATAACACATCTTCTTGCATTTTCCTCACTCTTGCTGAGGGTAGAGGCATCACCGTACAGCTGCCATCACCCACCTTGGCTCAGAGGTTGCGCCTCATCCCAGGAAAGATCATTTCTTGCAAGGAGAAAGCCAAGTGGAATATTCCAGCCTGATGTCCATCTGGCTCCATTGTGGCAGCTGCGTGTACCTCGTAGATGCTGGATATCCAGAGTTCCTCGTTTAGCGATGGCCACAGCAAACACACAATTTCCTGTGACAGGACAAATCTGTAACACCAATAGCTAAATACCAACTTGGCAGTTTCCATCTGTGTACAGGAGTTCCACTACTTCTGTGAACATAGCTAAGGGAAAAAAATCTTGGGCATATGAAACAGATATTGATGCCAGGAACTTTATCATGTACTGGCTACGTGGTACCTTGTCAAACTGAGCAATGCAAGTGATGTGCAAAACAAGAACATAAAAACCTGATGGGAAAGGCTTGAAAGATCATTCAGCCCTATCACCCAATGCAATTGTTTCTAAAGAAACAGCCAGAATAAAATCCTTCTTATTCCCCCCAAGATGTGGCACTGCAGTACACTAGTGCTGTGGGCAGGGGCAGATGCAGAGTCTGTCACAGTGACAGTACTGCAGGCAGAAAGGCTTCTAGATAGAAAGCACAACTGCGATTTCATTCATCAACATCATAAAATTAATGAAAATATACAGACAATTTTTTCAAGAATTCGTCAGCTTTGCCTTTCCCTGCACAGCAATTTATCAGCCACAGCAGCAGCACAGCTTATTCTTCTCCTTTATGAACCTACCTTGATCATACATCTCCTTTGCCACCACTGTTAAACCATATAGCTTTACAGCAGAGTAAACATCTCCAGCATCCAAGGAGACAGCATCGGCTTTATTCACCTTAGAAACAACAGCAAAACCATCAAAATAAGTGTGTTTACAGTGAAACAAACAGAGCAGCTTCAAGAGCAGAGTTTCTGCCTAAGAAGTAGCAATCAGTGATTTTTACAAGCACTTGTTCTGTTTTTAACTAAATCCTTGCTACTAAGCATAGTGAAATGTTAGCAATGAAGGCTGTTACACCTTCAAAAGAAACCTGTTCTTTTCCAGTAACATCTTTTCTCACCTCTTCTTTGTGCTTTCTATTACAAAAGTCTAATGCCAAGTGAAGAAAAAGGCCACCCCTGTTTCCTCCTACTGCTCCCCCGAGACCCCAAAGCCTTCTAAGAGTTCTCCTGGCTATAATCTTTCCATAATCCAGAAAGCAGAATTGAAATCTATTAACAAGGATTGCAGGACTGAAATAAAACACAAAATACATTATTTCATGTGCAAAAATGCTTTGCTCTTCATTTCAGAAAAGACTAACTAGGGTGCAAAAATAATGAGGAGGAAAGGGAAGAGATAATATCCATCATAGTCAGAGTAGGATCAAAACTGACAAGCAATGGGAATGCTCTGAGCAAGTTTTAATATAGTATTTTGGTTTTGCTCACTTACTGCCACACTGCTTTCTACTTCTTTCCTGGAGGCTGCAAGGATATTATCTGGGTAAAAGAGTACATCTAGTAGAATGCTGATGGGTTTTAATTCTTACCTCTCAAGCTACTGTGTGCTGTGTCATAAATGCAATATCATGACTTCAGTATCTTTTTATTCTCCCGCAGATTCTGCTTACCAGTTACTTCCTCAAAAGAAGATTTGGACTCAAAATATTTTTTAAGAAGCTCTGTGAACTCACCCTGATTTTGTCAATGCAGTCATATGTGTTATGGGCTCGGATGCAAGAAATCCTAGTAAATGAACTGGCAGTAGCAAGGGGCAGCACAGCTGTAAGCGCTTTGGACAGTTCAGCACACTTCCTCTGCTCTAAGTCAGAAAGGGTGCACCATCGGAATTTCTTCCCTGTAGGATCATAAAAGAAGTAAAGACTCCTAGGATTTAGCGACAAAAAACAAACCAAAAAAAACCCAAAAACTTGATTCCAGACCCTCTGGAAGAGACCAGCTGTTTTATTTAACTTCATGACTCAGTTCATTTTGCACCCAAGAGATGTGCCCAAGCACTGACCAGGATCACTTTTGCCCAACTCAGAGGACAATGAAAGTTCACTGTTGAGTCTTTATGTATCTCTCTGCTACCTCTGGACTGGCAGCAACAAACTAGTTTTTAGGCAGATTTTTAAAGAATCAACAATTGGCACAATCTTTTGCTTCAGAATCCTCCTTGCTTCTTATTGCCATCCAAAACAAGAAAACAAAGGCAAGAACACCTTGTCGGTGATGGTCTGTTTTCCTGTTGGGATAGCCAGAAGAGGTAGTACGGCACTTAAAATGCAGGGCAGCCCTGCTGCATCTTTCTGTTATTAGACTGCAGTTTTTCTCCTAACAAGCCAGCTGTGGTATAAACTTATCAGAGCACAGACCTCCTACTCCTGGTGTAAACAAGCATTCTCCAGAGTTTATCAGTTTTACTGCTGTCAGCTGTGTCCTTGGTTATCAATACAAGCCATTCTTTTAACCTTTGCTCTGCTGTTTCCTCTAGTATTTTCACACACATAGTCCTACGGGTATTTTATCCACACCAATCTTAATAGTTCCTAGAGAGTCACAACTGAGCCTGCAGAGGAACAAGCAGGGAGGACCTATTCAATTGTCTGATCTTTTTACAGCTGAAAACTAAGTGACCGATAAAAGAACCCAACAAAACAGTGCCATCAGATATAGTGAAAATGCAATTAGAAGTGGAGGAGAAGGTGAAACCTCCTTTTCCAGGAGAAGCCAGGAGCTTGGTTGGTTTAAACTGACTATGAAGCTACATCCTAAGCAGTCCAGACAACAACAAATTTTTTTCTTTTTGCTCTTTTGTATTCTTCCTCTTAAATGACTTCTACTCTGAAATATATCATCACATACATCTCAAGAATATACTATGCATTTAAGGAGGAAACAAGTGATTATTACATGTGAAAATAGCATGCAGTTATGTAACTTGAGAGAATCTTATCCCATGTCATGAAATCAGGACTGAATGCATAGAAGGCGCTACAACATCTCTAACATTTTCATTTCCAAATGTCTAAGTATTTGCTTCTCTTGTGATCTTTTTATATTTAAAAAAAAAAAAACAAACAAACAAAAAAACCCCACCAAATTATCACCTGGAATAATGTTCACAGTTAAAACAATGAAGCTTTTATTTCTTTGAGCATAACATCAGACACCAGTACTTCACATTTTTTGACATTAATTCTGCGCAATTCCAAAAATAACCCATTATGGTTTTAGAGGGTGGGGAGTAGCTTGAAATACACTCATTCACTTTGACAGCATCAACGAGTACACAGATCTCAACTATTCAAAGGGAAATAAAGCTTCCCTGAACTACTAAGAAACTAGTGTATCGAGCTGTTTCCAAACTAACAGGGTCACCATCTGCCAATGATCAACCAGGAAAAAACACAGACAAATGGAAACCACAAGCACAGCTCTAGCTGCAACTTCTTTGCACAGAAAAAAAGCAAATCCAAAATATATATTAGAGTTTTTATCCTGGTCACCTATCCAGAGGTCACCTTTCTCTTTCCCTCTCTGCATCAGCCTTACCTGAAGACAGCAAAGTGAAGATGATTAGGACAATCAAAATCACTGTCTTCATGATTACAGCAGTCCAGCAAGGATCCTCTCTCTACCCTGACGCTCTGCCTTCTCATACCAGGAATTCCACAGTGATGACCCAGGCTTCTGGAAGATAACAAACAGAGTTTAGGGATCAACAAGGATCAAACAAAATTTAAGACAAACCAAACAAACTGCCAGAGGACGGTATATCCATGTGTGCTAAGGAGCAAGTGACAGAGTCCTACTCTTGTCCACAGGTGGAAAATAGTCATGCATTTTATGCTGTGTTATAAACAGACATAGGAAGAAATATAAGCCTCTTCTATTGAAATAAAGTGTGCTTCTCCCGCTTCAAAAGGCAAAAAATGCCTTTGGGAGATAGATAAGACATCTACCTTACAAAAAAAGGTACCTAAAGCTAAGTGAACTGTCCCAGCTGCTTAACATATCTCTGCAGAATACCGAAGGGTCCTTCTTACCCTATTTTTCCACCTGATAATGGTTTATCTGCTAGGTAATTTTAAACAAAAAGTAATTCTTTGCCTCCCTAAGAATTCAGAAGAAAACTGTGACATTGTTGACTTTCTTAATTCTCTTAATTCCATTCTAGCAGAGTAGCCTCAACCAAACTTCCTTCATCTCATAGATTTTCTTAGCACTTTCTCTACTTCATGTATTTTTGCCCCTATTTGCCTCAGCTTTCTTTGGTTGCCTGATGTACTCTTCCCTAGTGACGCACAGTACTTATTCCCCACTTTACTCTTTTGCATTCACATTCATGGATCCCATTGCTTATCTCTGTATTCCATGAGTTCCCTCACGAGGTCTGCAACATCTGTTGAGGTGCTAGGTTTCCACTAACCCGATCACAGGAGTTATATTTCTCACTGCTTCCTGCACTGCCTAACCAAATGTTCTCAAGCCCCAAGACCTCCTTTGCTAAGAGAGCAACTAGGTATTATCCCACCCTTGGACCGGGCTCACCAGCACAGGATTAGCACAGCTCGGGGCACTTTGGGGAGCAATTTTAATCCCTTGTGAGTGCAGTCTATAAAACCTTTTGATAAAATATGTTATCAGATGTTTAAAAAAAAGAAAAAGACAGAACAAAACACACGATAAAAAGTAATATTTAAGTAGCTAAAGATCCACGTATTTACTTTCCATTCCAGGGAGAAAGATGAGCTCAGGAGAGATCATTAATCAGTTCAGTCGATGCCACTTATTATACACTACAAACAAGTATGTTCTGTTTAACTGCACCTCAAGCTCTGAATCACTCCTGAATCATTTCTGGGGAAACCTGACCATCAGGCCCCACAGCAGCACCACAGTAAGACATTAAAGCCCACGGCTCCTGCAACACTTGAAGCAAAGCACTGAACAGGATCAAATCCCTCCTCCTTTGAGGTTTCCCTTCCTGCCAATGTTACCATTATGTGACACTGACCAGGATGTATGTGCATCCCAACAACTCAGTCAGCTCATACACTTACTACTAGATGAGGGCTGCACCTGGATCTCTGCTCAAATTTTACATTAATAAAAGGTTTTCCTGTACATGCCTAAGATACTGAGACAGGTATTACACTGCTATCTGTGGTGATGTGTAAAAAGCAGAGTGATGTGACTTCATTTAGGTGTGATCAGGAGAACAAACATTAGTCACAAACGTAATCAGATCTCCTGTGAGGACCATGTCCTGAAGCACCAAGAATGTGGAAACGGTGGCAGGACTCTGGATTTTTTCCCTACTGATTCACCCTATGAAACTGCCCCTGACACTGTCAGAGAACGGTAATTAGCTACTTCCCAGTAAGGCAGCAGCAGCTCTCTAGAGATGCTTCTGAGACGGTGGAAGCCAAAGAGTCTCTATAAAATCCCCTCAGCCCTCGTGCTGCTAGGATCCAGGCAAGGACCACAGCAGGGACAGATGTCCCCGTCCTCAGTGCAATCCCTGCCCTGACAGCCCTGCTGCCCCACGTCTGCCCCTCAACAGCCGAGAGGAGGCTGAACCCCAACCACCTCATTCTCGGCCTCAAATCCTGCCTCCCTCTGAGGAGCAGCTTCGTCCTGACCCCACAGGGGCCGCGGGGAGCAGCCGTGTCCCCACACCACGTACCCTCAGGGCCGCCCCGTCCCCGCAGCACAGCCGCAGAGGACATCTCTCCCCTGCTCTGGGGACCAGGCTGCCGCTGTGCCCACACCCCATCTCTCCCGGGGACGCTCCTGCCGCCATCCCTCACTGGGTCTCCCCCTGAGGCACCTCGCGCCTCTTCCCGCCCGCGCGCCAGACCCCGCCCCCCTGCGCGTGCGTCTGGCGCAGAGGACGCGGGGACGTTCGGGAAGATGGCGGCAGCGGCAGTAGCAGCTCGGGGCAGGTACACCGGGACAGGGGCTGGGACAGGGACTGGGACAGGGGACAGGGGCTGGGACAGGGGCTGTCGCTGACCGGCAGCCGCCCCGCGGACCCGCTCTCCGGCAGCTCTGTGCCCGGTGGGGGCTGAGGGGGAGGGATCCTGGCAATTCCCGTCTGGCAGCCTCTGGGTCCCTGTCAGGGGCTGAGGGAGTCTGGGATCCCAGCAGTTAGTGCTCCGACAGCCTCTGCTTGTCTGGCAGGGAGTGAGAGCACCGGGGATCCCATCAGTTCATTTTCTGACAGCCTCTGCTCGCCTGTCAGGGGCTGAGTGCCCAGGGGTCCCATCAGTTCCAGCTTTGACAGCCTCCGCTCACTTGGCAGGGTCTGAGGGGACCAGGGATCCCGTCAGGTCGTGCTCTGACAGCCTCTGGATCCCTGTCAGGGGCTGCAGTGACCGGGGAGCCCATCAGATCCTGCTCCGACACACTCGCACCCATCGAGGTCTGGCTGTCAGGAGCAGGGCAGGCGATGCTGACAGCAAACTAGGTGATCCTGGCAGCTTTACCTGTTCTTACATTTCAGAGAAAGGAGGGGACTGTTTTTCCCATGCTGGGCACCAAATCCAGTTTTGGTAAGAGCACAGGGGTCTGTGGTTAATTACTGCAGCCCCTACGAGGGTCTGTGGTTAATTACTGCAGCCCCTGTGAGGGTCTGTCTGCCAAAGCACCAAGTCCAGGTGTGCCTTGTCCTGCTTGGGCAGCAATGCTCGTTCAGGCTGTGCATTGGTTTTTAGGTTATTATGTATCCAGACTAATATATATCTTTGGAACAGTAGTACTTAAGGCTGTGGCAAAGTTTTAGGGGTTTTTTTTCCCTGACTTTTAGTGTTCTAAAACTTTTCTGGTAAATTTAAGTCTATCATTAGCTGGATAAGTTCTTACTAGTTGGGATTCCTTCGATGCAGCCCATGGTCTCCCAGCCTGGTGATGGGCAGGTACTCTTTTTTCCCTGAGATATTTCAGTGTGTTGTAAAGCAGGGCTCTTAATTGCACAAATTAGTGCAGGTCTGACCCGTGTGGATCAGCTGAGCTCATTCTTCATGACAAAATTACATCATGTTGCTATGTAAAACATACAGGTTGTGCAGCAGCGTGGGATACCTTTTCTGTCTTGCTGAGGAAATGACACTCTGGGAGGAGATTCATCACCATGGCACGTTTACCACCTGGCTACAAGAATCCGCACTTTGCGGACAGACTGTCTTGTCACGTTTGGGTTAACTCGGTGGTTTTAGTAGAGACCACGAAGCCAAAGAGCAGAGTGGAATATTGCTGATCCTGTGTGATAGGGAAAAGTGAAAACTATGTCTGTTTGTCCTTGGCACACATGAAAACATTGTTAACAAGTGTCTGCCAGCATTGTTACATGATTTCTAGACAAGAAATCTGCTATTTGTAGACCCTTATTCTAAATGAAGAGATAATATCTATATGTAATGCAGTAGACACCTGAAATCCTTAATAATCACTTTGTGGCATTGAGTCACCTTAAATGATGCAATGGTTTGTGAGCTAATGAAGTAATTCTGTACTCGACACATACCTGATCAAGAGCAGATGAAAGGTCAGAGGGCCAAACGAACACATCCCGGCTGTGGCATTTGCATCCTGGGAACAAGGGGGCTGCACAGACCTGGTTCTTGCTGAGGGGCCGAGCCTGTTGGTGTGAGAGCACTGCCCCTCTCCTTGCGCCCCTGGTCCTGTCTGGCAGGGCTGTGGTGCTGCTGCCGTGCCAGCTTCCAGTATTGTCTAAATATGCTCATTTACACACTCAGAGCAGGAATAGTTCTGGTACAGTTGGGTGGATCCTTTTATAGGTTTATTAGAAACATGAAATTAAGTAGTATGTATTAAAGATAGGAAAATATCTGGATTAATCTTCCTGCGTTGGCCAATTGTAAGTCTATTTTATGTGTTTTCACCTCAAAAGAAGCCTATGCCAATATTTGGTGAGAAAAAGGAAAGATAAAATAGATGCAAAATCAAATAAATATCTGCAGGGGCAGTTGGATTGTCGGGATTTTTGGGGTTTTTTTTAGGGAAGGAATAAACCAGAAGGGAATAGGCTCAGTGGGTCTGTTACATGACTTTGAGGAAGCTTTTTCTTTAGTGTCATTGAGCTTCAGATGATAAGATTATTGCTGTATTGAAGTGCTTACATTTGCCTTATAAACATTTGTACCCAAGGAACTATTTCTCATTTGCTGTGCTTGCAGGTTGTTGATTAGCTGTAAGTTCCTGGTGCAGGAGAGCCCGTGTGCCAGGACTGGAGTCCTGTGGAAGCAGCCACCTTCCAGGACGTTTTTCAGTGGTAAGTGACAGGGTTACTGAAACCTACAATCACATACTGGTGAGAATGAAGTACATGAAATGAAAGCAGAGTGTGAGTCCAGCATCAGAGACCTGTTCAATTCCTTTGAGGGAACTGCCTTTTCTTAAGCTTTTTTGGTTCTTTGACAATCATCCTTTTCACAGGGGTTATCGCTTCTGAGGAAACCTGTGTAACAGAGCCAGCAGGACGGGTGCTGGGATAATAGAAAAAGGGCAGAAATTCACTTAATTTTCTCCCTTTTTTTTTTTCCTTAAGGGAAATTTGTATTGGAATCTGTTTCTACCTTCCCCTGCAACATATGTCTTTTGACAAGTTTGCTGTTTAATTATTTTCAAACATTACATCACATTATTTATCAACACATTAACTTGTGTTTGCTGTGGCTTGAAGAACATCAAGTGGTTTGTTCTCCAGCACAGGAAAAGCAATGTTCATGTCAGTGCAATCAGAGGCTTTTGAAGCTGAAATGGCCTCTCCCTGGATATAAAGCAGAAAGAGCTGTTCCCACTTAGGGGTTTTGATTTGGGAATTCACTAAGCTCTGGTGAAATAGCTGAGCAGCTTTGCTGACTTGGAACCAAAGATGTGGTGGGAAGGGAGTTAAAGGCTTTAGGGCTAAAGAGTCTCAGTCTCTGTACAGACATTTCTGTTGCAATAGTTTATGCAAAGCTGAAAGGTTTTGAGTCTTTGTAAATAATAAATAAATAAATAAATAAAAGTCTGTCTTTATAAAGCTTTCTTTAGCTGTTGTAAACAACTCCTGTCCTTTATAGAGCATTGGTAGAATATTTCCTAGAATCTTTGTTGCTCCCTTGTTCATTTGTTGGTTGGATTTTTCCCCAGAAAATAAGATTTTTAAAATTATTTTTTCAGTAATAGTGAAGCTTTTTTTCATATTATGCTGTATTTTAGGACTCAAACATTGTAACGGAAAATGTAGGAAAGAGGTGAGTAAATATACTGGTTTGATAAAACAAAATGCAAGCAGTAATTCCTTTTATTGAGTATCTGGATACAGCATCATGGATGAAGAACAGCCGAATGCTTCCTGTCAACTCTGCTCCTTATAACTAAAGCTTCGCACATTGCTGAGCAGTTATGCTTTGAATCCTGTGCATTGTGCATGCGTCCTTTCCCAGCTGAACCCTAAGCCTGACTGATGAAACAAGATGTAACCCATTGGTTTTTTATTCCAGCCCATTCATAGTAATGATTGTTGTGGAAATGACACCAATCCTATCCGAGAATTAATTCCTTTGGGCGTTGTCTGTCCGGCAGCAAGTGACGCTCATTGCTGAGAACCTTTGGACTGGCTGTGACATGGGTGGAAGCAGAACAGTCCAGTACTGACTCAGCCCAGTCAGGCTGCACACGTCTGTTTCCTCTGAAGATTTGGTGAGGGCAGCCCTGCTGCCGCTGCGACTGCCCTGCTGCCACTGCGACTGCCCTGCGTGCTGCCCTGTTGCTCAGTGACAGCGCAGTCTGTGGGGTCTCACAGTTGATGTGCGAGGCCTGTGGTGTGCAAGAGGAGCCTGGCAGGTCTTACTGAAGGATAGATGTCATACTAGATGATATTTTTTTGTCATATAAATGTGCCTGTTATCCTGTTTACCAAACCTCCACAGAAGCTGGTCGTCATTTCCTTCCCTTCCAGTTAGCTGTGGAGTTGAGGAATTCCCCAACTCTAGTGAAAGCTGTAATGGCTGGGAAGCAAGGAGCTGCCGAGCCCCTGCTGTGTCATAGATTTCTGATCCCATTGGAATCTCCTAAGGTGACATCCTTCCCTGCACACAACAGCATTTTCTTTATTTTGTAATCGTTCTGTTTCCTGAAGTCTGGTTTTTACTGTTACAGACAGGAAGAAGCTTCATACTGCTCCAGTCGGGCAAGCCTTTCGCCTGCGCCCCTTCCACGTGCTGGTAGCCACAGGTGGGGGATATGCAGGATACAGAAAATATGAGGATTACAAGTTGGAACAGCTCGAGAAGAGAGGCATAGAGGTGCCTGTGAAGCTTGCAAGCGAGTGGGAGGTGAGAAACCTGGGGTGATTTTTCTTGTGCCATGTTTGACGCAAAGCTTCATTGCTTTCATTCCAACAAGGGAATATTTAAATTGTCCTTGACAAATCATGGAACTTAAGCTTCCGTCACATCACTTTTGGCTAAAGTCAATGTAATAATGCATTAGGAACTGTGGGTGCCTCCTCCATCTTCTAATATGACTGACATTTTATTTTTTTAAACACTTCTCAAATCAGAGAGAGGAGAAAGCTAATGAAGTGATTGTAAGGTGTATTGTGAATAAGATGGTGTTTGGTAGGCATTGAGTCATTCAGATGGGAGACATGTCGTCCAACGTCTTGCTTAACCAGGGCCAACACTGAATTATAAAATAGGAGAGACTAAAATTACCTATGATAAAATCTAAAAAACCCCATTCAGTGCTGAAGAATTTTTGTCCTGCTAGTTCTTACCATGAGTACAGCTTGTGCAGTACTTGCAGGGTTAATCTTCTCACTAGCTGCTCGGTCTGTGCTACTTCTTGCTTGCTTCCTCTATGCCTTCCTGCCTTATATACCTCACAAGGAAGTTGAAATGGAATTAACACATAGTCAATAAAAATCTGTGTCTTTTCTTTATGAATACATAGCAAGATCATTTTTTTCATAGGTTACACCTAGGTCTGTAGTGGCTCTTGCTGACCCTGAGGAATTTTTGCTTTTTCCTTCTGGATTCCAAGGAGCTTAGAAGTTCTTGTGGAATTGCAGTACGTGTATCAGATTCATAGGTCAAATACCCATTGCAGCACCAAAGTAAGAAGTGTTTTGTAACTTCTATAACTGCTGCTTCTCCTTTGAAATATGAAGTACATTGTACAACTCCAAATTAGACAGTTTAAAGGATAGGTGGAATCCTTCCAAACAGCCAGGGGAGCACCTGCCTTGGCACCATTTCTGAAGGTAAGGAGTTAAAAATTCTAGGATTACAGGATTGTGTAGGAGACACTTCAGTCTGACCTTTAGCACCTCAGTTCCTTTGCATTCCTGAACAAAGCCTGTGAGTGGTTTGGGCACATGCCTGTGGGGGAAGAGGCTGGAATCCCTAAATTCATTTTCACAGATGACCCAAATCAGATCTGATTCAGACAGTCCGGATGCTAACAGCTTAGGCTATGATAGCTCCTGAGGAATTTGTCTGTAAATCTGTCTTGTGTATATTTATTTCCTGCTGAAGCCTATTTCAAACAGGCTTTATGTTCTGATTAAAAAAGAACTGGTAAGTATCCCAGGAGTATTTATTTGAAAAGGCAATGTCAGCTCGATTTTGATACTTGAAAACAAATGGGTTTGTGTTATTGTTCATACTTTTCGGTTTGAAATTGGGTAGTTCACTTATTAAATTTGCTTGCTTTCATTATGCTGATATGCTGGTTTGTTATTATCTGATGGTTATTATTTGGTGAAGCTACAAGTATTGTTTTTGATGAAATAGCTGTAAAGGATTTGTTTTGGTGGTCGGAGATCACAGAGAGAATTTCAGACTGATAAGCAGGGCTCCAGTGCCGCAGATACCAGCAGGAGACATTAATGAAGTTTCCTGATCTTTCCTGATATGCTCAAGTTCTGTTGAATGCGTCTGTGGGAGGGAAAAGAAGCTCCACGGTTATGAGGAGAAAGAGAAACTGTGTTCAGACATTGCAAGAAATGTTCCAAACAACGATGGATTCAAGACAACTGAGAGCTGCATTGTTTCTTTTTATTGGAAAGCTGAGCATCTTTTTTGCTGACGTATCACTTCCTATTATTCTGGTTTCTAGCACACGTAGGAGCATGGAAAAGAGGAGAGCAAAATAAGTCTTTTCATAGGCAGAAAGAGACCAAGCATGATGGAATGGGGTTTGAAAGCATCGTGTAGAACAGGGAGGTGCTGCATGTGCTCTGGCTGCTGAGCCTGCTGCGGAGTTCCCATTCCCTGGCACCACTGGTGTGGGAACATGTGCCAGCAGACAGCTCTACGCGTGGGGCAGTTCCCTTGCTGCTGAGCAGAAGGCAGCCATATGCAATAGGTGATCATCATATCGTGCGAGCAGGGAATTGCTCCCTGTGCAGAGGCGCACATGGGCATCCTCATGGAAGCCTGCCTAGGTTTGGATGGCCTTCAAGAGAGCATACTCCTGTCTGGGTTTACTTTGCTCAAGCTTCATGGAAGAATGGAGGGGTGGGAAGAGTCTGATTTAAGACAAATATCCCTTAGGCTTTTCCACAAGGAAAGACAAACCTGCTGTTTCTGTAGCATCGGCTTTTTCTTCCTGTAGTTTTCTTAGAGACATTATATAGTTGATAGCTTGAGCTGATTAACGCCTTAGCGTGTCTCCTGCTGTGAATACCGGTGAAGATCAGCCTCCATTTAATTAGATGAAGTAAAGCAGAGGGCTTGGGGGAGACAGGGAGCTATTTATCAGCTGGTGGAAGCTTATTGTTTCAAATCCTGGCTGGGATCTGCATGCATAGGGTACCATTCTTGTGCTAACTAGAGGCACTGGCCTGTCCCATCAGGGCACTGGGGCAGTGCTAGCACAGGGGGAAAAATTGCTCGGGGGGACCCTTGGCCAAAGTGAGTTTGGATGGACTGAGTGATTAGATGAGCAAGAGTTGCCCTGTAGAGGAATTTCTTGTGGCTGTCCTTGGTTTCCATGGTTTGTTCTGTTTGTGTAAGCGAAAAGCAGTGTTTGTTGAGTGAGGTGCACCAGAGAAAACCCAGGGAGCCTCTCAGGGAGGAGAGGGATCTGCGGTGACATTGCTAGTACTGCAGCTGATTAATGCACAGTGCTGCCTCGCTCCAACCTCAGCCAGTAAAAACAGCTTCATACAGCAGGGAAGGGCCTGAGCAGAGGTGTGGGGCTTGATTCTCAGAGGTAAGAACAACAGAGCCTTTCCTACTAACACTGAACCCTGCTGGAACTGTGTGACGGAGGGTACTGGATGCTACCTTGGCAGCGCAGAAGGTGCTTTGCTTGGACACCATTTGGTGTTATGGTAAGAGGTGTGTGTCGAGTTCAGGAAAGAGCTAATAATGGAGAAACCTCATTTATTTTTTTAACCCAGCTTCGGAAGAATGAAGCATCAACAGGACGAGAGGGAATGGCCTCAAGCTCCGCCAGGGGAGATTTAGGCTGGAGATTAGGAGGAGGTTTTTCACACAGAGGGTCATTGGGCATTGGAACAGGCTGCCCAGGGAGGTGGGTGATTCCCCTTCCCTGGAGGTGTTTAAGGGACGGGTGGATGAGGTCTTGAGGGACTTGGTTTAGTGTTAGATAGGAATGGCTGGACTAGAAGATCCGATGGGTCCCTTCCAACCTGGTTGTTCTGTGATTCTGTCTCCAGTCAGTTGGTCTTTTATTCTTTTTTCTTGCTGCTGAGGTCTGACGTTTGGAGTTTTATTTCAAGGAGTTGTGGAACGGTTTGGATTGGAAGGGAGCGTCAGTCCCACCTCCCCCCGGATCTGGCTGCTCAGGGCCTCGTGGGGAAGGGTTTCTTCCCAGTGTCCAATGTAACCGTTCCCCCTCCAGGCTGAGGCCTTTCCCCTTGTGCTGCCGCTCTCCGGTGTTGGGGCCGCTTTGCTCCCCACGTCCCCAGCTCTGCAGCCGCTGCAGGGGCTCGAGGGCGGCCGGTGCCGCCACAGAGCTGCCCAGAGGCCTTAGAAGGGCCTCGGTGGCGGTTGTGTGGGTGCGGGTGTGGCGGCCCCTCCCCGGGGCGGGGCGGGCTCGGCCGCCTTAAGGCCGGGCGGCTGCCCTGGGGCCTCGGGCTGCGGGAGGAGCTGAGAGGGGCCCGAGGAGAAGTAAGGAGCGATTGATCCCCCCGGGGGATGGGGGCGGGAGGCGCTGGGCAGGCTGCCTCGGCCCCTCGGGATGGGCTGAGTGGGCTCCGAGGGCCTTTCCCACCCAGACTGTTCTATGGAAATGCCACTCGATCTTTAATAACTGCCGTGAAACGCCCGTTGTGGGTTTCCCCTCTCTTCTGTACGCGACCGAAAACGGTGCAGAGTTAGAGGGAGGTGATCAGCGGCCGCTGTGAGGAGAAGCGTAGAAAGCTTTCCCTATGAAAAGGTGATTGCTGATGGGCCGAGGGTGTCCGGGGAGGCACAGTGTCCCATCCCCGCGTGGCTGCGGCTGCTCCAGCGGTTCGGTGCTCCCCGCCTGGGGGGACACCGAGTGCGGCTGTGGCTGTGCTGGCTCTGGGGAAGGGGGTGGCGGCAGGGATTGTGCCTTCAAATGTCTCTTTAGCCTGGAGAAGAGGAGGCTGAGAGGAGCCCTCATTGCTCTCTCCAACTCCCTGAGAGGAGCTTGTGGAGAGGAGGGAGCTGGGCTCTTCTCCCAAGGGACAGGGGACAGGACAAGAGGGAATGGCCTCAAGCTCTACCAGGGGAGATTTAGGCTGGAGATTAGGAGGAAGTTTTTCACACAGAGGGTCATTGGGCATTGGAACAGGCTGCCCAGGGAGGGGGTTGACTCCCCTTCCCTGGAGGTGTTTAAGGCACGGGTAGATGAGGTCTTGAGGGACATGGGTTAGTGTTTGATAGGAATGGTTGGACTCGATGATCCGATGGGTCTCTTCCAACCTGGTTGTTCTATGATTCTATGAAATCAAACGGGCTGCTAGGAAAGGACTGGGACCTTAATAAGTGGTCACATCACTGCCCCTGATGTCAGGACCTTGTTTCGGTTGCGCTCCCATGGAAGGTGGTGCTGAGGGCTGTGAGGTGCACTTTTCAAACAGTAGTTGTGTTACCAGATGCAGAAAGTGTGACCAGGGGCTCCGAGCGCTCCACGGGCACATTCCGAGACAAATGATTCATGCTTGTGGCTTAACACTGAGACGGCAGGTTTGAAGTTCAGTTGCAGATTATTCTTTCTGGCAAATGCCTTCCTGTGGTGCTCTTTAAAACTTGAGCAAAGGGCTTGAGGTAGTAATGGCGAGTAATTCAATGGGGTCACTGCATTTGATGCTGATTTGAGCTGACAGAGCAGAATGTGTGGCATAGCTAGCAGATTAACAGTTCTGTATCAGACAATAGTTCTCTCGGGGTTTATACCTGCTGGTAACAGCTTCTTTTATTTGCTTATCGTGGCTGCTGGGTGAGTTCAGGCAGGAGGGGGAGCCTGGTGCCCATCTCCAACCTCCAACAAAGCAGCAATCAGAGAACATTTCTGTCTCAGCCCGTGTGGCACTGCCCAGTCCTGAGCTTGTGGGATCACCACTTCTTTTTCCTTTCCTCATGAAAAGTGGGTAAACTCAGCAGATTTTTCATCTCGGCCTTCTTATGCTGTAGGAACTGTACATTTCTTCTGCAGCAGGGACGACAACTTGCCATGGACTCACAGTCCGTGTTTAATGTCATGTTTAAACAGTCCTCGGGTATTTGCCTCTTGGTGAACATGATGAGATCAGTAGAACAGAACTTAAGAGGCTCATAGGTGGTCTTACTCATCCAAACTGAGCTTTTTTAAGAAGTGGAGGAAAAAAAGATTTTAACACCAATATTTCTCCTCCCTGGAGAGGAACCTGTCTTGTACCACGTGTTTTGTTTAGAACTGAAGGGTTAGTCCCCACTGCTGTACAAGATTTCTTTGTCCTTTTTTTTCAATGGATCAGGGGAGCTGTTAAACCTGCCCCATGCTTTCGGGGAATCAGGCTTGTCAGTCCAGGATACAATAACTCCTTAAAAATGCTTTGAGGGATTTCTTCTGAAGTGTGAAAATTATTTTCGTCTTGGGCTGATGAAGCACCTTTTGGAGTGATATTGTTACTTTAGCTTGTTTTTCTTTAAAATGTAGTATTTTGTGGTGGGAATTTTGGCAAATCAAGAGAAATCGCTCCCCTGGTCCTCTTTGCTTTCCTTTGAATTTTGATGGGATTTTGGGTAACTGCTTTCTTCGTTTTACTGTACAGATGGCTTCATTTTTGTTGTGTAGGAGCTTCTTGTGCCAGCCAGTGACTGAATGGTATTTAAATAGGAAAAAAACCACCTTGGCACAGGCTCGGGGAGTAAGGGAGTATGTTTTGTGTGCTCTCAGTTGATTTTAAATTTGCCTTCTTTTGATCAACTGGATGCTTTTATGTGCAGATGTTAAAATTCAGCTTAAACAACTTACACAAAGGTCTTGGAACTTCCTGTGTAGCAGTTTTCTTCCTGAACAGAAACACCTCCAGAGGTGTTTCTAGGGAATAACTGTGATGTTTGCATTTGAACACCAGTCAAAATACACGATTCTTGCTAGATTATTTTCCCTCTGAGGCCTGAGGGGGATGCCATTAGCAGGATGCCATTAGCTAGTTAATTCTAGCTCTTCCTGCTGGCCCTCCCACTCCTCCTGCCTCGTCCCTACAGCAATACAACCCTGTCCCTCAGAGCACCAGTGCTCTTTTTGATCTGCTCTAGTAGGTGTACAGCTTTCGTGGTGTTCAGGGAGTTTTACAAATGAGGAATTCGTTTATTTGAACTCAGACTTGAACAGAAAATTTAAGTCACCAGCTGCCGGAGAATTAGGCCTTGAAGTGTCTGTGGGGGTTGGTTCAACCTCCAGGCGGGTGCAGTTACCTGGCTTCTGCTCTCTGAACCAAGGCTGCAGTTTCAGTCCCAATCCAATCAACGGGAGGTACAGAAAAATTGTGGGAGGTGTGGTCTGCGGAGTCAAAGAGGGAAGTTTCCCCCCATGCGTTCAGAACACGCAAACAGAAATACTGCAGGTTTTCATCTTTAGAAAGCAAACCAAAGCCAAGTCAGCTTCCTTTACTGGTGTCTGGTGGTTTAGTTCTGCTGGATGTAAAGATGGCACTTCTGAGAGTCACAGGATAGCCCTGTTAACTCTTCTTTTGTACCCGGTTCTCAAGCTGGACCTAAAACTGACTTGTTTCATGATGTGTCTGGGTGTTTGCAGAAGAATAGCCTTTACCTGCTTCCTGTGCCAGTCTTTTGAGATGGAAAGAGACTTGAGGAGTGGATGTTGGTGTTCAGCAAGGGCTGCAAAATGCAAAGACCTTCCTTTCCTTTCTCTTTTCTTCATTCCAAGCTGTCCATTAAGAGTAGGAAGGGATTTTTGGTGCCCAGCAGCCCAGAACCCTTAGTGGCAGTTGCTGCACTGCAGAACCAAAGCTGGGAACT
This sequence comes from Coccyzus lansbergi, assembly GCA_033558105.1. Lineage (NCBI taxonomy): Eukaryota > Metazoa > Chordata > Aves > Cuculiformes > Coccyzidae > Coccyzus > Coccyzus lansbergi. The sequence goes on from JAUMJK010001345.1 coordinate 521,559, forward strand.
ATCTGCTCCTCCTCCCAGCCCACTCCTCCTCCCTGCCTGGATGCGACTGCCTCCGGGTTAGCGGTGCCAGCTGGCTGCTCCGACGGGAGTGTGGCGCTGCCTGGCAGCCTGTGACTGGGGGTCCCTGGTGAGCTGCGCTTCAATGGCCACCCGGACTAGCGAGGACCAAGGACGGCTTGTACGGACAGCTCGTTTTTATCGTGCGCAGTCGGCTTTGTCGTGGGATGTTGAAATATGACACGATGCCTGTTTGTTTGCAATAGCCGCAACCCTCGTAGCAGAGATTCAAGTGGGAAACAGAGGGGGAATCCAGAGACAAACCAGCGGGGAATTAGGAACTGTGACGCCGTGTCCTCTCTCCTGTGCCGGAGCAAGGAAAGGAAAGAGAGGTAGAGGAAAAAAGACTGAGCCTTGCAACCAGCCGTCACCCTGACGATGTGTCAGTCAAACACCCTGCAAGGACCAGATCTACACGCAGGGAAATGGTGAGATGCTATAAAGCTTTGTCTAACCCTCCACCCTCTTGCTACAACCTCCACAAAGTTAGGATTCATGTCCGGAGGCTGCGTTCGGGGAACGGCGGCAGCAGCGGCTGTGCCGGGAACCAGCACCCGCCGCTGGAGAGTCCAGGCCCGTCTGGCTCTGTGGGTGGGACACCAAATAGGAGAACGCGTTTCAGGTACTGTTCGGTATTTTTGCTTTGCAGGAATGGTAACTGAAGGGAGGAAGGAGGGAGGGAGCACCGGAGGGTTTCTGGGCAGAAGGGGCGACAGCCATCTGCGAAGCTTTTGTTTGGCCTAATTACTATAAAGCTCCTTATGCACTGAACTGGCAGAGAAGGGCATGATGTTCTGTGACCAGGGGAATGAGGAGGCTTTCAATCCTTCCTATTCTATTCTCCATCACTTGGAGAATGGAAAAATTGGTTGGAGAGACTGCTCTGAAACCAGGCCAAGGCAGGAAGAAGCCCGAGGGCTCTGGCGTGAGCTGCCAGGATGCAGCTCTGCGGGGATTGGTCCATGAGCGACTGCAGTGAAGGGGGGGAGAACAGCAAGAGGGGGAGCGGGACCTCCGTGGGGATGCCGGCAACCAGGCTCCCCGGCCTTCAGCAGACCTCAGGCTGGTGGGTGGTGAGGGTGGGAGCAAGAATGTGCAGTGTCCTTCCTAGTGCCATGCCGAGCCAGTCCCGCCTCCCGCTGAGAAAGCCGCTTTAGCTCTGCTGAGACAGCACTTCGTCTTCTCAGGGGTTTGGTTGCACAGATCTTCCTCTGTTTTTTATTAACTCTTGGGGGGAAAGAAGTTGTGCTCACTGCAGAAAAAGCCTTTGGGCCAGAATCGCCATCTTACATCTCAAAGTGGTGACAGTTGTATCTGCCTGCATGATATTTCAATTCTGATGCAAGTTTTGAAAAGGAAGTGTTGGCAAGAAAACTTCTTTTTAATTTCCCAGCTCCTTTCTGTCTTGGAAAGACATACACAGTATTGTGTCGTTCATCCTTCGTATCACGTAGCCTGATGAGAGGAGAGCTGTCTGGGCAGCCAGAGCCCACCACTGCCCCAGGGACCCATCCTGGGGCCTGCTGCCTTCGGCAGTGTGACGAGAACAGAATCCTAGGTGGGACTTCAGTCAGGGCCCAGAGGACCTGAGTGTTTTGCCCTCAGTTAGGCAGATTTAGATTTTCATTTGATAACAGGACCTTGCAAGTGCCAGTTGTTTCTTCATGAGTACAGGTGTTAACAGAGCCCTGAAGAATCTCTCATCCTGGCCTCCTGCAAGCGGCTGAGCTGGAGGCAGCTCATGTCCTCTGCTAAGGAGATGAGCAGCTTCTCTAAGGGCTACGAGTTCCCCTTTTGCCCATGTCATTTGTGAAAATGACAGCCAGGACATTCTCATCACAGACAAATCACAGGTGCAGATGGTTATGAGGCAGAGGAGTTGGTTACTGGGCCACAGAGAACAGTTACCGTGCGGCACTAGCAGGTTTGGCTTTGTCCCCATGTTCTCTGTTCAGAACCAGGGCTCCCAGTGGAGGTTTCAAGACCTGGTAAGACTTCTTTTGGAATCAGTTATGTTCACATGCATTAACGAACTTGGGAGTGCTGCTCCTGTTTTTCCTTCAGTGAGCACGTGTTTCCCAAAGTCGGTGAACTACCAGCAGCTCTGTGCAAATCTGACTCGGGCAGAATCTAGTCAGGGTACCTTTAACACAGAAAGCCTCTAAGGGGCCTCAGTTTTTTAGATTCCAAGGATTTTTCTCATCAGAGTATCGGTTCTTCCCTCAGTGTTGCCCCTCCACACAGTTTTTGTTGGAGTCCCAGCATGGCAGGTCCCTAGCTGTCAGAACATTGTTCGCTGCCTGCCTTGGCTGCCCAGCAGCTGTCACGAGAAATGTTTTCAGAGGGTGGAGACTTCTCATATTTGGGAGAAGAACCTTTGTTTGCTCTCTGTTATTGCCGCTTTAAACTATTATGCCATGTTAGCTGGATGAACCGGCTGTGACTTTGTTTTCAAACATCACCTGCAAGTGATGTTGCCTTTAATTTTTGAGGGCATCATTCATTAAATGGGACCTGTGAGAGTGAACACTGTGTTTTGGACAGAGGGGTTTTTTTTGAGGTAAAATGGTCTATTTTGGGATGGGAAAGAACTGACCCAGACAAAGGAGTAAAGAACTTGCAGAGTCAATGTTTACTTAAAGCTGTGCAGGAATAACTCGTCCCCGGTATGGGAAGCTGGTGGTTCTGAGGCTGATGGCTGACCCTCTCCTGTTGTGTGTATGATCTTCCAGGTTGCAGTTTCCCCAGCTGGCCCTGAGGCGAAGGTTGGGCCGGCTAAGCTGTATGTCTAGGCCTGCTCTGAAACTGCGTTCTTGGCCTCTGACCATTCTCTATTACCTTCTGCCTTTTGGTGCTCTTAAGCCCTTGACCAGAGTGGGATGGAGGCCTATGAGCAGGGTAAGTGTGAGCAGGTCTCTCTTGCGCTTCGTGCCCGTGAGCTGGTTTATCTCGAGGGGAGCTGTCAGCAGCTGGGTGGAGAGAGCCCGAATATGGAACAGGCTGCTGATCACTGCTGTGAGAGCAGAGATGCAATTCCTCTTTCCTGTTAGTTTTTACTGTTCTTAATTGTGTTGACCAATTGCTTCACAGTCAAGCAATTTGTTTTCGGTAGCAGAGAACTTCTTTGTCCTTTCCCGGTCAAAGGTCTGCCCAGGGAAAGCAACAGAAGCTTTTGAATGACTTCAGTCCCCTCAAAGTGCTGGGGCTGGGGCAAGGCAGACCCGACTGCTGCTGCAGTTCCCTCTCCTGGTCATGCTGATGAGGTCTCTTTCTGTGCTTCTTGCATGGAGGGGGATGTTCCTCAGGGTCTGTGAGCATCCGTGTGCCAGCCTGTCCAAACAATACGCGAATATCTGCTCTGACACTGTGGAGAGCAGGGTGTAGGGAGCCTTGTAGGCAACTCTTCTCCACAGAGATCCTGGGCGTTCAGAATGGAACCACCACACAAATATTTTGATTGAAAACAACAAGGTAGTTGCCCTTTTGGGGGCCATTGTGTGGAACAGCTGTTCTGGTTGGTCCCATCGACTTGAGAGCCAGGCTTTTTGGAAGGAATGGGGCTACCAGGAAATATCACTGTCGGCAGTTCTGTGATTTTACAGTTGGATCTGCATATGCTCAGTGCTTGTGGAAAAGCAAGCAAAGTTGATTTTAGAAGCAGCACCACATAAGGCTTGCCAGATGAAATTGCAAAAGGTTTTTTCTTCAGTACTTGCTTATATGACCTATGGTACTGTTGATTTAGAAGCGTTTATCTGAAGTAAGATTAGGTTGGTGTTCTCTTTCTTTCTGAAATGTCACTGTATTTTAGTGCAGTGCAGGCTGGTGACGTGCCAGAGGGGTCTTTGCTGCGTTTGATACGACAGACAGGCTCTTGGCCAGTGTGTGCTTCTGTTTGTGTTTACGGCTGCATTTTGCAAGATTTCAATATGAAGGATATGAATCATATTGACAGTAAATGATGACTCTCACTAAGAAAAAGAGAAAAAAAAGCTTTTAGATGGGAGTTAAATATAGCTGAACTGAATGAGAAACACTGTTGAAAAACACTGTTCCAGACCGAGCAGATAACTCCTCCAGCTGCTGAAGCTGTTTCCGAGGGCTCAGTTCCCTTGCTCCATGCGCTCCCACATCCCCTCCCATTACGCCATAGTCATGTGAGCTCTTTGGCTGACACCGAGCACCACAAACCCCAGCGGAGCTGCCCGATGGGATGACCAACAGGAAGATGCGGTCATCTCCTCAGATACCTCAGCAGCAAACGCCTCTTTCTGGCACTGGTCGTTTGTTGCTCTTGATGCTAAAGTTTAGGTCTGGGGTACATCCAAAGGGTCATTTCTACAGCAATAAAGGCATTTTATACTCCTGCAATGAGCAGCTCCCATTGCGAGAGAAGGAGTTGGGCTGGTATGAGCATATGCTGGTGTAGCTGCATCCACCGTGGTGTGTACCAGAGCATCGTGACACTGGGATCTAGAAAACACCCTTGTTAGTAGATGCGCCTGAGAAGTACATCATGAAACACTGAGAAATTATTTTTCAGTCAGTTTTTGTTTGGTAATGTTAAATTTTTCCGCTGTACATTCCACTGGGACTTGTGAAATGTCTGTAAGCCTCACACTAGGCTGTTCCCTGAAACTCTGCTGTGGAGCCTCAGCCTGCAGCGGAGGGGACTTTCTGGCTTCAGTATAAGCTTCATCCTGTCCCTCGTCTGCTCTCATCAGAGTGGAAGAAATGGACACTTCTTGGGTTTTTTTGCTGACTTAAAGGCTCCTTTGTGTGTGGTGTAACCCCCTGAATCCAAGGGAGTGGGTAGCAGGAATACTTGGCCTTTTCTGTTCTGAGGGGAGAAGTAAGAGAAAGCCATTGGTGGCGAGAACCGAGTGATGCTTTGCAATTCCTGTTTCTTTAGGTTGCTCTGTACAAATCAGTACCAACTCGGCTGCTTTCGCGAGCCTGGGGCCGCCTCAACCAGGTGGAGCTGCCCACATGGCTCCGGAAGCCTGTTTACAGCCTGTACATCTGGACATTTGGAGTGAACATGGAGGAGGCTGCCGTGGAAGATCTGCATCACTACAGAAACCTCAGCGAGTTCTTCCGCAGGAAGCTGAAACCACAAGCACGGCCGGTCTGCTGTCTGCACAGTGTGGTGAGTAAAAGGAATCAAAGGCTTTGTGCTAAGCTGCCAGCTTCCCCACCCCCAAGGAACGTCTCTGCTTTACGAGGATTGAAGGAATTCCTGAAGTGCTTTGTTTCTTTTTTCTCTCCACTGTAGATCAGTCCCTCTGATGGAAAGATCCTTAATTTTGGGCAGGTCAAAAACTGTGAGGTAGAGCAAGTAAAAGGGGTTACGTATTCTCTGGAGTCTTTCCTGGGACCTCGCGTCTGCCCAGAGGAGCTGCGCTTTAGCCAGGGTGAGTCCTCTGTCACTTCTACCTTTCTTCAACTCTGCACTTTCTGTGTTCTCAGAAAGAGAGATGAGAGATGTCTTCTTTTTTTATTTTCCTTCTCTTTCACATTGTCAGGAACAAAAGCAGGTCTGAGTTTTGTTTCATTTGGGGATGGACATCTTCACAAATGAGAAATGAGCTTTGAGAAAAATCCTGTTCTTGAGAGCTTTAAGAAAAATTCAGTGTCACTGGATCTCAGTTTCTGCTGTTCGCTTTAGGGAGGGGGAATCTCCAAAATTAGGAATGTCCAAAATGATTCTAGCAATACAGGATCTAATTTTATTTTAAAGGGAAAAGAACACTTCGAAATACTGGATTCCTGGCCAAAGTGAATGTGTTTGTAGTCTCAATGCTACATGAGGGCCGTATTTAATCCTCTGCTATTGCCACTGGTTCTGTGTAGGCTGCTTAGCCATGGCAGGTGACTGGGTGAGTATCTTTAACCTTCCTTTTCCTGGTTTCTTTGCAGCCCCTCCCAGTAACTCTTTCCAGCAACAATTGGTCACAAAGGAGGGGAATGAGCTCTATCATTGTGTGATCTACCTTGCACCCGGAGACTACCACTGCTTCCACTCCCCCACCGACTGGAGAGTGTCTCACCGACGGCATTTCCCAGGTAGGTTCCTAGGACATGGAGGCAGAGCAGCTGTGGAGGGAGGCACTAGGACAGGCTGCTGCTGAAGGAGACTGCCAGTGGAACAGCTGCACAGCCTGATAGGTAATTAGAGGAGAGCAATTTGTCAGAAATGGTAATGAATATCATGGTAGTATTGTTTACCAGAACAAAGCACATAGAACTGGTGCAAACAGTAATGCTGTATTCAGGCTATTTTAGTTCTTTGAGATAACAGCTGATGCACGACCTGACATTCTCAAACATGAGTGGTTCAGTTTGCACCTCAACTGCAGATTGTTCTGCAGGTCAGAGTGAACAGTAGCCTAAAATATGGCCTTGGGTTTGGCAAAGAAAGTGCAACTCAACAGCTGTGCTGCTGGAGCTTGGGTTGGGTGCCTTTTGTCCTCTCTGTGTATCATACTGTACTTCAGCACATAACAAATGTGGTTTACTTCTTGCTGCCTATTAAAAACTAAGTCCTTGGCTTTGGTTTTAAACACTGTGAAGGGGAGAGAATGAGCTGCCACAAGATCTGAGACATCTGTTAAGTCCCAGATTGAAGTTAGGCCTAGATTGAAACAAAGGAGTTTCATTGAGATGCTATCGTATCGGGCAGCTTGGCTTGAGTCTTCTCCCACTGTTGCAGGGTCTCTGATGTCTGTGAATCCCGGAGTTGCTCGCTGGATCAAGGAGCTGTTCTGCCACAATGAACGAGTTGTCCTTACAGGTGACTGGAAACACGGCTTTTTCTCTTTAACGGCCGTAGGAGCGACAAATGTGGGCTCCATTCGCATCTATTTTGACCAGGTGAGCAAGAGGGCAGCAGGTGGGTTTCTGGGTTTGGTGGCTGAGGCTGGTAAAGTACAATAGAAGAAAACTACAAAAAAAAAATTAAAGATCTTACTACCCTGAAACAGTAATGTTTCACACCGTGGATGCTCCACACTATTTTTATGTGTTCTTAGTCTAATTTAAGGGAGTTGCCCACAGTACAGACTGATTTTGGTTTAAAATTCCTCTTGTGCTTCCAAATTGTGAGTTTGCTCCTGCATCAGAGATGCCCAGATCTCTGCAGGCTGCAGCTGTGCTGATCCCCGCCAAGGGCTGACATCCTCCAGTAACAGTTTCTTCCTTCTCTGTGTAGGACTTGCACACCAACAGTCCACGCTACTCAAAAGGTTCCTACAATGACTTCAGCTTCATATCCAACAACAACAAGGAGGGAATCCCCATGCGGAAGGGAGAACATTTAGGGGAATTTAACTTAGGCTCTACGATTGTACTGATCTTTGAGGCACCCAAGGACTTCAAATTCCACCTCAAGGCTGGACAGAAAATTCGCTTTGGGGAAGCACTGGGCTCTCTATAGAATGGTCAGCAAGAAGCGTTTCGATACAAAGGGACTCATCACATCACAGTGTTCATTTAACAGGTGTGTCACTCAGCAGGACCTGAGTGTGGAGCACAGCAGATGTCGTTGCTACGTTAAACTTGTGAGCATTTGGTCTGTATTTACCTGCTGCTGAATGCAGAAAGAGGATTTTGAATGGCCACATCTGTATGTGGTCCAGCTGCCTTTGAAGATTCTGACAACAGAGGTTTCTGTTCCACTCTGTGCCTGTAATCTTTCATGTTCTCCCTTCGTTGTGCCACAGGAGAACACTGTTCTGGAGCCCCCGAGTCCATTCGGAGCCTTCCTGAGCTGTGCCGGTGCAGTGTGTAAGGGCAGGGGTAGAGATGAGCTGTGTTTAAAGGGCACTGATAGGCCCAGTCAAACCCTGTACCTTTTCTCTGCACTGTCTGGCTTTCAGACCTCAAGTGAAGAGTGTGTTCTCATGTTTATTTTACTCTCAGACACTCCTTTGCAGCTCTTGCATGAAGGCAGCGTATGGGTAGGTAGAGCCCAAACCAACCACCATGTACAACAGGCAGTGTCCTGACAATAAAGTCACCCAAGTTTCCTACTGTCAACTTCAGTTCTTCTACCTGATGTGGTCCCTTTAAAGATGGACTTTGTGCTCTGTTTTGAATCCGAACACTGTGTCTGCATCCCTCATCTTGAGAGTTTGTTTCTAAAAATATAGCAGAGCAAGCTCTGTCCCATTTGTAATCCATGGCTTTATTTTGCTATTTCTGGCCTTAAAGAGTTGGTTTGTGTGAGAGACAAACTTCACCTCTTAGATTAAGGGGTCAAAAGACACAGGGGATGTTTTTCTTGTATGATGCAATAAGACAGCAGCCAAAATGTTTCTACTTTCTGCTCTGTATTTCCTGTGTTGCTTTCTCACTAAGTCCTTGAAGAATTAATTGCTCTATTCACAGAGCAGTTTCAGATACGTCAGGACCAATTTTTACTGCAGAGTGAAATGTTCCATGTGCTGACCCATGTATTGAGAACATTAGGGACTGTTGAAACAATCCCAGGTTTCCTCCCAGGTGCCAGCCTGGACCTCCCCTAATAAACTGGCAACAACTTCATCTCATCCAAAATACACCCCCCTACCCCAACGCAGCTGCTCTCACTTCTGCTCTCAGATTTCATGCTACGAATGCACTGGGGTCTGAGAGTTCTATGTTGAAGCCTCATCCTACGGCAGAACTTCAGACTCTCTGTAACTTCACATCAAGGAAAGTTAAAATTCAACACCCTGGGTCTGTGGAACGTGGCGCTGCCTGCCCCTGGCAGAACTGCTGCCAAGTGAAGCAAAGGGACAGAGTTTGAGAGCAGTGCATCCAGTGTGGCTAGAGAATGAACTGTTCCAAGCCCAGGCACTCAGATATTTAGACCAGGCCGTGGTGTTGGCACATTTGCGCCTGCAGCAGCACATTGTCGGGTACTGATTATAGAAACAGGCACTTTAGATCCCTGCGAGGGAGAAAAGACAGTCAAATGTCAGCCCTGAGAGGATAAAGCTGTACCGATTAGCTAGAGAAGGCAAGTCTGTCCCAGTGGCTGAGGGACGAGATGCTTGAATCCTCTGCTCCTTTCCCACGGAGGCCTGTGCCATCCAGACACCGCCAGAGCAACTTTGAGCTTTAATTTCTACCTGCTCCCATCATCACACACAGGATCTGAAGGTGGCTACTGGCTGAGCAGCAGGTTACCTGGGGTTTGCTTTATTAGAAATCTAAGGAGGAGAGGATTAGGGTGCAAGTGGCTGGTTTAGTGATGGTCAATACTGTGCAGAGCTGGCAGCTTAACAAACATGACTTGTTATGCAGAGGTCAGCAGAGGTCAGCAAGGCGCAAAGTTCCTAGAAGGTAATGATGATGCTGTGAATTTCTCCTGCATGGAGAATCCATTTAATTCTTCAACTGTATCAGTAGCACGGTATTTTTGTACATCAAAGTGTATGACTTACTGACATTAATTCATTTAACTGCAAACATTTTGAAATAAAAGAGACTTATCAGTGTTGCTGATATTTCTGAAATGTCAGGGTAACCTAAAACTAGGTATTGTGAGTGCAGCGTGAGGTATGCAGAGTTCCTGGTTTAACCAGCTGTAATGACAAAATAAATTGAGGAAAAGTAGTTAATTCCTAAAACGAAAATGCTCTACGTTGACTAAGAGAACACACACATTGCTTCCATCCTCTTCTGCTGTCAAAGGGGCAAAATGTCCTCCCTGTGAGGCACAGTGGGTTTGGATGCATCACGTATCCAGAGCACTCTGGATCTCACGCAGGCGAACAAGCAGGTTCTGCACGTGATGTCTGTCCTGCGGCTGCGCTTTGGCGAGGGCCTTGATCCTCACCTGCAGCTGAAAGTTAAGAGAATTGTGTAAGCTGTTTGTACAGCAAGAGAGCATCTTGTCTTTTGGCAGGAAGAGGTAACTGAGCTGTAGCAGCCTTTGTGTTGTCCTGGAAACCATTACAGACTGAGAACCAGTGACAGGACAGTGACAGGAGCAGCCAAGCATGGACCAGCTCTGGAGGCGACAGTGCAGCCGTCGTGTCCGGCTCGTGAACCAGGGGATTGATCAGTGCAGGTGCCATCGCTGCACTGTAGCTGCACTCACAGGACAAGTGAGGCTGCCTGACTGCAGCTCCGAAACTGCCATGGAAAAGGCTCTTGGAGCTGGAGTTGCATTTCTGAACATGGAGGGAGATGCCTCTCCAGAGCAGTGTGCTCTGCTCCCCAGCTCACTTGTGATAAGTACAGTTCCTTACAGAGACCACCAGCCTGTAGGCCCAGGGCACAGCATCGTGATAACCGGTGTCCTTGGATTTACGCACCTGATCCAATTCTGCCTGAACTTCTCGTGCCTCATCTTTGTCCTCGGGTTGCACGCTTGTTTCTAGCCACTTCTGCAGAATCTGTACCTGCTGCTGACAGAACCTGATAAAATGGTGAGAAGGATTCTTGTCCCTATTAGGAGCTCAGCAGTCAAAGCCAACTCAGACTTGCAATCAGTACTTGAAATAAGAGCCAATGTTTTTGTCAAAATGAAAAATAAAGCAAACTGGCAAGAGGAAGGCTTGCTAGGAAGCACAGAAATCCATCTGAAAGCTCCTGCCTCCATTCCCCGCTTCTTCCTTTCCCAACAGTTGACTCCCAAGCTCCATTTTCTTTTAAGCTTTTTCGTAAATGTCTTATTCAAACAGAGAAGCTGTCAGACCCCAGCCACGCATTTTTAATGGACAATTGAAAAAGCTAAGAAGTCTTCACTCCTCAGAATAAAAGAGCTGAAAGCTTTATTTCAGCTGCTCTGCCAGGCTCATTTGTGCTGCCTTCACATTATATTATGATACTTTTGTTCTGCTCTCTCCAATAGCTGCCAAAGGTGTAATTAAGCTGCTTGCTGGCTACAAAAGAAGTTGTGCATGTACTCTCTCCCACCTGGAGTGAACTCTGAAAAGGAGGAACTAAAAACGCTTCGACCTTTTCTGTTTCACTCGCAGTTCTGCTGGGAACAGACGGGTTATTTTCAGAGTAGCTACACACAAAAATGCACTATGGAGCTGAGCATGTCAAAAGGCTCATTAGAGGGGTTCTGCAACATACTTAAGTTCTTGTTTCCTGCTGAAGTAGTACTGCATCTGCTGCTGGATGTGTCGGAGTTCCACTTCCAGCCTTCTCTGAAACGTTGCTTCTGCTCTGGAATTGCACTCCTTTTCTTCCCTTTCAGCTGAATGGAAGACAAAAGGCACAAGCAATGGAGGTTAGAGCACAATGACACCGTTTCTTTTTATCAGGGAAAGCCAGGTTAGTAGAGAGGAAGCAGAACCCTCCCAAGTCCTTTGCACATGTTTTGTCACCCTGTGACATGGACTCAAAAGATGAGGTACAGCGAGAGGGCAGGAGGCCTGACAGTGTCACAGGCTCTCAGGACTCAGTTTAAACATACAAAACAAGGTAATGCTCTAGCAAATGGTTTTGTACTGGGTTTTTTTTTCATGCTGTTTTGGCCTAGTCATGATTCACTGTTTCACATCTACTCTAGTAGTAAGTCTGGTACCTTGAATGCTAATTTCATGCCCTGTCCTCCAAATCACCACAGTGAGAGGTGCTTCACCACCATCCCCTTTACAGCCACACTAAGTACAGGGGAAATGCAGAGAACTGTACTGGGTAAATTCTTCCCTCCTGACGCAAGTTCTATACATTCAGCCTCACATACATGAAAGGCCCTGCACTTGAGCACTCCCACCCCGGAGGTTCCATCCTTCAGCCCCTCGAACAGCATTAACCCTCTGATTTGGCAGAGTGAACCAAACTGCACCTCCGTCCCAAAAAGGCTCGATGGATTCCCTTCCCCTCCTCATGCAGGCACACCAGATCGCTTGGTCTCCTTTACAAGCTGTGGGGCTGACTTGCAGTCCTGCATGTGCTGGAGGACGTGCAAGAGCTGCAGTTCAGATCTGAGGACCTACCTGCAGTCTGGCAACTTCGTCTTCCCACAAAGTCTTCAGGTGACAGCAAACGTGGCTGCAAATGTGGTCGCAACTTCTTCTCTGGAGAGTCCTGTTGAGCACAATGCACGCCATGTGTCCACAGTGGCGCAGACGGGACTGGTGGGTAGGAGTGAGTGGTTCTGCCCATTGGAGACAGACACCTACAGGTGCTGCCTTCTGCCTGAGGTGCTGGCGTTGAGCTCCCGGTGTGTGCAGCTCGGGCCTTGGCCAGTCTGAGCCAAGCAACAAACGCCTGCAAGAGGAACAGAGAGCGGCAAGTGTTACAGACGGGTTCCAGGCCAGAAACTCCCCCTGCAGACAGAAACACCTTCCCCTCCGCTGGGCAGTAAGGGCAGAGATACGGCAACAGCAGGACAGGAGGCTGCTGCAAGGACAAAGGGACAGGGATTTAAATCAGCTGAGGCTGAATGGGGAAAAATACGTGCAAATTTTTTAATCGGATAAGAGGATTTAGGGACAGTTTTCCAGCATCCTAAAATAACATAAAACAGCTAAAGATAAAAGAAAACAGATATTCGGTGTGCACTCTGCTGACTGCAGTCCAGTCTGCATTGAACAGCATGTCTGCACATTCATTTGTCTGCCCTGACCCCCAAGTCCTCTTACCTTTCTCTGCAATGAACGGGACCAGTGCCACAACCCTTGCACTGTCTTCTCCTTTTCCCATTGCTGCTGCAACAGCTATCGGGGAGAAAAAATGCACAGTAACCAGTTTAGGAAGTTACACATCCCACACCAGAAATGCGAGTCAGAGCATCAACCAGACAAGAAGGGCTGGTGGGACCACAGCAGAAACACTGACTCTGTTCACCCAGTACATGGGAAGGTTTCTCTTGTGCTACTGGAACCAGAAATCCAACAATTACATTCATTTTTGTGGTCCTCATGTAAATGGAATAAGAAGAAGGAATAAGGATCAGCAAGGGGACAGACACCTACCCAGGGGACAATTCCTTACCCGTGTCTTCCACAAACGGAAGGAAGCAGAGCAAAGTCTACGAGTCATTAGCTGATCTCCCTGTCTTCGTAGCAGCTGTAAGGCAACCAGGTGAGTCACTCACAGACAAGCCCCACTTATCTAAGCCAAATGATAGCAGAGCAGAACAGGCACCACACGGCCTTCAGCACCTGCCCCTTGTTCCGCTGAGGCCACCCTCAATACTAAGTGCCCTATGGTGAAACCCCATCTGCAAATATCTATGAGCCCAGCAAGAATTTCATTTACAGTAAACGATCCCTCATGTGGCAACCCCAGCTTGTCATCTCTTGTCAAGTCTATTAGTTCTACCAAAGCTTCTCTGGCCATGACACAGGCATGTTCCTGCCCCTTGCTGCACAAGGCTCTCAGCTGAGATTACCATCCCCTTCACCAGGGAAGCCTGCGCTTCCACATCCACAACTTCCCACCCTGAGTCACTGTCTGGGGAGGCTGCTGATCCCTCTCACCGCTTTTCTGAGGCATCGCTGATGATATTCCTTCCATTTCACCAGGTACTTCTGGAGCAGATGCCGCTGGTGGTGCCGTACTGCCTTGTGCTGCTGTGCCTTCAGCATCAGAGACTCCCTAGTTAACTTCTTCCAGTGAAGAAACAGGCTCTGTAAACGCACTGGTAGAAGCAGATGAATTAACTAATGTGCCAAAAGGAAACTTCATCCCAGAGACTATCAAGTGATCATCTACTCTCCCAGACTGTTTTAGCAACTCCTGACACTGGTAACAGTCAGCACTGGCAGTACTTAGCACCAGAAAGGAATGGGAAACACTTCAGTTGATGCACAGTGAGGTGTGAATGGCAAGTCTTCCCTGCTGCCATCAACAGTCTTTATAATCTTCAGGAGATTATTTGACCTCTTTGTGCTTCAGAGTCCTCAGGTCAAGAACATGGCTACTACTTTGAAAATGTTTGCAGAGTTTGAAGGTCTTTCTCTATTAATTACTAGAGAGAGACTGAAGCAGTAATTGATGAGATTACTTGCACTGCACTCAGAACACAGATGTCTAAGCTTCTCAAAATTAGGAACGGAAATGGTTTGGAAGTGTTACTGTCCCTTATACAGACAAGGAACCAATGGAGAAGCGGAAGTCAGACAAGTAGCCTTCAGCAGATCACTGCAGTCCCAAGTCATTCCCCACTCTACAGGGACGTCCGTTGTAGGCTCAACAGACTGTCTGTGCATTTCATCCATGCAGATGGCACAAACGGCTGCCCTACTAAGCCATGACTTCCTAAGGATCAGAAAGAGATAACTAAGTCTTTTGAGGGTTTAATACTTCCATCAGCTCACCTATATTCAAATGCTTTCTGGCCTCCATCACAGCCGTCCTCTTCCGCTGGCGGCAATACTCCTGTTGCGAGGCAGCGCGTCTCCACTGTAGCAACACCTACAGACGGAACATCAGCAAGAGTCAGTACAGACTGACACTGGACACGCTGCTTGCACCATAACCATTCCCATCTGCCACATCAGGTTCAGCAAGACGGTGCAAATTTCTACAAATTAAACACAGCAGTATTTCAGAGGATGCCCCTGGGCATTTTTCATGGCATTCTTGTTTTCTGTCCCTCCATCTGCCCACTTCCCCCCAGGTAATGCTATTTTGCTGTATCACACCACCGTTTCTACCTTCCTTCTAGGAAATGGGGAGAAGTAAAGGAAGAGGAAAAACTCAGAGATGTCTGTAAAAAAAATACAGAACTCCCACTTTTTAGACCTTCCTTAGTAGTGGCTCTTAAATGAAGTATTTTGTCCTTCTCATTGCATTACCTGACCCTGCTACACAGATCCTACCTTCGACAGGACTGCTCTCCTGTAGTGCTCATCTGCCCGAGATGTTGCCTCAGCTTCACATATGAGCGCAAGGGCATTTTCTCTCCACACATGCAGAAGCTGCCTGAAGGCAAAAGATATCAAAAGAAAAAATAAATTAAAAAAAAACACCAAAAAAAAGCACTAAGAACAATGGTGGCAGTGAAAGAAAAAGAGTAATTTGGCAGCAGCACAGTCACTTTTGTCTCAGCTGCACAAGCCAGCAGAGGCTTACCGCAGCAGCAGCCTGGTGCGCTGTTCCTCCTTTTCAGCTATATGGTATAGAATGCACTGTACGTTATGTTGGTAACTCTGCAAGAAAAGCAGTAAAATTTCCCTCAACTGCCAACACCTCCGAGGAGAAAAGACACCTAGAAACTCTTACCAGCAGCTTAGTAGAGCAGCAGCGGCAGCAGAGAAAAACAATGACATTACAGCCCCTGAA
This sequence comes from Coccyzus lansbergi, assembly GCA_033558105.1. NCBI lineage: Eukaryota > Metazoa > Chordata > Aves > Cuculiformes > Coccyzidae > Coccyzus > Coccyzus lansbergi. The sequence continues at coordinate 536,853 of JAUMJK010001345.1, forward strand.
ACTGAGGCTGTCTTACCAAGAAGACCAGTCATTACATGCTAGTTTACGCTAGCTATTGATACTCTCCACTGAAGCCACAAGATTGCACTTGTTCTTTTGCTCCAAAAAGCAATGCTAGAGCTTGTATCGACAACACCCTCCCTGCCCCCTTCCTGCCCCCTTGCACACTTGGTGTGTGAGCACCTGGAGTGAAAGAGCATGGCAGCTCTTCACTCTCACAACACTTCAGCACACACAGATGAACCCCACAAAGGGAAGGACATTCCCTCCTACCTTCCAGGCTGCCAAGGTCTTGCCCAGCAACATGAGCCGATAGTGCGTGTCTGCTAGCATCAACTTCCTCCATTTCTCACGTTGATGTCCCACATACTGTGAGGAGGTGGGGGGAAAACAAAGTAAAAAAGGGTATATACACGGGTGGGGGGAAAACAGGCACCAGCAGAGGGAAAAGCATTATCCTGTTCTCTGGGGAAACATCAACCCTGTACCTTGCTTTAACAGGTTCTCTCTCACTGGTGCCGTGCTCTGTTGTTCCTCCAAAAGGCCTAGGTGAGGCTTTTTCTATCTGCCCTTTTTAGGAATCCTCTCAAAGACTGAGGCAATTCACTCAAGCTAATCAGGACTAACAGACTAGTGCTAGCTCTTGAATTTCTCACCAACTCCCAAGACATGTTGCAAGGTACGTTCAGTACATCTCATCACAAGGAACAGGGATGCAAGGGACAGGGCCAGCAAAGTGAAATTCCATCTGGCAGGGCCTGCTATGACCTGTACGCAGCTACAGACCATACGCCACAGCCTTGCTGCCAACTTCTGACTTCAGTCAAGTTTTGAGAAGGATATACGCAGACAGCACTGGCTGGGGACAGCTTCATCATAATAACTCCGGTTGCATTCTCAGATAAACCTCCTAAACTATGCTCTATACCTATAAACTATACCTAGACAAGTGAACAAGAACTTCAACTCCCCCTCCTCCCTACATCATTCCCATTCTGCCCACACCAAACCAGTTTTATCCACCTGGGAATGGAGGAGAGCTTAGGAGTGACCAATGTTTAAAATAAACTACATTAATTTCTAGCCATGTGGGTACAAGCGATCTGTATGCAACAAAAGCAATTAAAGCTCTTACCCATCTGCTATGTCTCTCACCTCCCTCCATTTGTTCCAAGTCTGCTGCAGACACTTTGAACAGTGAAATCTTAAGGCTTGCAGCTCCTTGAGCTTCCTATAAGAAAAACAATTTAATTACCTCTCCTACAATGCAGTCCATGTTACTGAACACTCCAGCACAGACGTGAGCCCACACTTGCCATTTTCAGTAAGTCATTTACCAAAAGACAAACCAGCAGATTCTAGAGCACAAGGAAGGAGTCAGAATCTTTGTGGATTAAATGCTGTTTTGTCAAAACTAGGCAACTACCCAGCCAATCCAAATAATTCTCTCTTTTAAAATAACTTCTTACTCTGTTTTTCTTTGTTGAGTGTTTTGTTTCCACACAGAGAAAGCCTTCAGCAGCAGCAGGTTACTGTAGTGATCTCTTGCACGAACCAAGCCCTTCTGCTCCTCCAAATGTGCAGCTGTCCTTCTGCGCCAGAGGCACCAGAAGGCATTCAACAGCTGCCTTTCAAAATGAAGCACAGCCTACAATGGAAAGAAGGTGGCAATGGATTCATGACACAGGCAAGTTACAAACAACAGAAGGCAATTCCTTAGAGGTGGCAAGCACAAAACTTCCCAGTGTTCATTTTCCTCTCCTCACGCTGAACAGCAATGAACACGTGTCAAAGCCCCTTTGCTGAGAGTTTATGTCAACCTGTTCTACAGGCATCTGTGTGCACACAGATGAAAAAATAGTTATCAGAAAACAGGAGGCCAAAGAGAGGTAAAATACAAGCTGATAAGTAGCATGTGAAAGACTCCCAAGAACTGACAAGTTCCAGAAAGCAGCCCTGTTGAATTTGCAAGAACTGATAATGTCAGAACACCAGGAGTCGGCCATATCTGCACAACACCACCTGCATACGTTACCATCAACTATGACCTGGGTAGCACAGACACATGAAAGTCAGCAACGGCTGCTGTACAGAGACTACAGGCTTATACAGGAAGCTAAGGCTTCTAAGAGACTTTCTGGACACCTACCAAGAAGCAACTAGTTTGCTAGTATGACCCTGCATTTGTTAAATAGGTTGGAGTTGGCTTTTTTTTTTACTCTTACTGTGTCAACCAGGTAACTATAAATCAGAGCAAGGGAGAGAGAGCACACACATATTTACTGGGTGAGGGAATAAAGGAATTAACTGCATAAGCAGTTATCCTCAAATAACAATAGCCTGATTTGTTTATTAACAAACAGCTTAACTTAAAAAAGGTGATTAATAAATATTGGTTGTAATCCTTTTCCCCTGACTTGATCACCCACAAGGGAGAAGGAATTTACAGCACCCAAGTCCACCTCATCCTAACTGATGTTCACAGTGAGAAAGAAATCGCCTCCTCTATTTCCCAGCAAGGTCAGGTAGAAGAGATACATTTACCGTCTCCTCTCCCATTCGGTATTCTCGCTGCTTGCTCATCTTCAGCAACCACGTATCAAATACTCGGCTCACCAACACTCTCCTGCAAGCAAAAAGGGAGAATGTTAGCATAGGAGAAAATTCCTTCAGAAAACAGATTGATTTTATGGACATCAAAAGACCAATCCACTTATAACTTAAGTTATAATAATTTCTTTTATTTACACACACACACAATTTTGGAACCAACTGAAAGCAGCAGGAATAATCAACAGACAGAGGAAGCAATTTTTCACAGAAAACACAAAAGCAGCTAGCATCAGGATGGTCGTGCCCCCAAAAGTACTACCAGATTTTAGAAGAGATTTGAAGGCCTGCAGATCCCACATTTGCACAAATTTATTCTATACTCGTATTCCTCTGCATACCTATAACGGGCATGAGCCACTGATGTTAAGGCCTGATGCTGTTCTTCCTCCTTCTCTTCCAAATTGGACTTCCAACGGTTCCAGAACTTCTGCAACACCTGAAACAAAACAACAGAGACAGGAAATCACGTTGAATGCAAAGAAAGAAATTATTACATGTCCTACTAACACTGCATGCTGCGATGGATGCCTCCTACAGCGCTTCATGTTCCCAACTTGTTTTATAACCTGCTATTAATTCTTCTATTAAAAGACAAAGTCACCATAAACAAAGGAAAACAGAAAACTAAAATAACATATCTAAGACACAGAAGATTTCTTTGGGAACAAAGCCACTGATTTAATAGAAAAGCATTTTGTAGGTGAAGGTGGAAGCCAATAGGACAGATCGAGAAAAACTAATACAAGAATAATAAAGAAGCCAAGCTCACTGTATGATGCTGATGTTTCCTTGATTTCTGAAGACGAGTGTTCAAGACATTCTGCCAAAGACCCTCAAACCCGAGTTTCTGTAACAAGAAGAAACATACACAACTTCATGTAATCCCAATCAGCAAGTACGGGTAAGCTTAGAAGTAGCTGTTCCTTGCAGACAATCCTCGCAGTAATGCATCAATTCCTTCTCACAAATTTGTCACTTCCCCAGCTAAACTGAAATTCCTAGGCTTTTATGGCGAGACATCCAACTCCTTTCTCAGCTTTCAGCACTGCTACCCAAACCCTTTCCCAAACTGTCTCCTCCTTCAGTTCAAGGTTCAAAAATTGCTTCTTAGCAAAAATAGGAAAGATGCACTTCTTCCCTTTTAGGTCAGTAGAAGGTCTTTTGGTCTTGATTCAGGGATGAACATGGTCAAATAGCACTATGAGAGCATCCTACTTTAAAGCATTCATATAGTCAGTAATGTTTTCAATATATGATCCAAGCAGGTTTATTACTGTTCCTTTGATGATTGGTACTGATCCCCACCTGAAAATAATTCCATTCTGGAAAAGCTGGAGGTTTGCTTGTGTCCACCTTGCTGACAGTCCTCAAGGATTTATCTTTTTTTTTTTTTTAAAAAAAAAAAGAAAGAGACACTTACCCCACGACCTGCACATGCAGTAACCTAGCTTTGGGCTTGTGTCAAAGCAGCACGTGTGCATTAAAACAGAGGGGAAAAATAATTCTTGTAGCTAAACAGGGTAAGCAGACAGAAACATTTAGGGTAGAGGAAAACTAAGGAAAATTAAATCTGAGAAGATCAAGGGGAAAGGCTATCTCATGATGAAATTGCCAGGGAGCACAATAGCCCAACACCATCAAGATTAATCTGCTACTTCACCATTTTTCCAATTCAAAGAAAAACTATTCAGAAGAGCAGCACTGTTCCCATTTGGACTCAACTGGCAGATTCCAGAATAGTTACAATTTGGAAACCTGATGCGGGACCCAATCTCACCACAGCAGAAAATGGTGCCTCCCTCTCTTAAGCCACACACCAGCACCGTTACAGGCTCCCTGCCGGTCACAAGTATTCCAACTCTCTCCACAGCCCTTCCGGCCCAATGCATAACAGTGCTCTTACCAGCAGATGGTGATTGTAGTGTTTTTCAGCCACCTCACACTGTCGAGTCTTCTCCGCACACAGCACAGTATCTGTTATTGAGTTAAAGTCTCTTTTACACAGAAACAACCATCCGTAACAACTTCTCCCACAGAGAAGCACTAGATCTCCAGCTAAACTTACTTCAGTATTTGTATCTGAATTTGTTACTTGTGCTAGATTTGATTACAGTCAAGCTTTTAGATTTTCCTGGCTTACCACAATACATTTCTGATTCACTGGTAAGTGAGGAATTCCCCTCCAACCTTAAATTACCTTCTGCAGGCTCTTAGCTGGCAACAATTTTTTAAATTTTTACTACGGCCTTACATAGTTTGTTTTCACCCTTGTTACGTGCACCACACTCCTACTCATTAACCAGCTCTCTCCTCCGCAGGCACGCTTTAAACCTCTTCCTGAAGGATAAAATACATATTGGATACACTGCTTCCAGCACGCAAAGCTCCTCCGTAAGGCAATCCTTCCTGCTAGTTTTTCAATGCCCTTTTGGTGAGCACGCACTCTTCTCCTGCGCTCCCATGAGAGCTGCCAATTGGAGAAACACTGCCAGACTATCCTGCTTCGGTGATGCTCTTGGGCCAGCTCTAGAGAACAAACACACAAGTTACTCACAAACTTGTTCCATCCAGGACTCATTTATATCAGAAAAGGCCATGGTACTTCAGATGCTGGCTCTGAAGTGACAGTAGCTCTAACACCGAACAACGTTGGTAAAAATCCACAGTAACACTCAGCTATGGGCTATGTTCTTCCTGTTGATCACAAAGGCAGTTTTAAACCAGACTGTATTGACTTAAGAAAGGGATGTTAAGAATCTGTGTCACTTGTTCAACAAGCACAAGCTTGTTCACATTTCTGTATGCTCCCATTACTGTTCCCAGATATCCAAGCTGTACTCTTTTCCATTACCACTGATCAATGGGCAACTCACACAAATGTATGAACTCATTTCAATAACTTCAAGGAAAGAAACAAAAGAGCTGGTGTAATCACCTTTACCATCCTGCATGAGACGTGATTCTCTGGCTATCAGAAAATCCACACACAGTGTGACTGATAACAGCCTTGAATACATCCTTGTCACCGATATCTCAGTCAGAATACAACATGAAATCTGCAAATTTTCATCATGGGAACTGTGAGGCATTTTCTTTTAAATCGCACAGAAAGCAGGTGACCTTCTCAACAGCACAGTATGTAACCTTAGCTAGCCAGGCCTGTAAGAGGGCACAGTCCAAGCTGCATCTCATTGTCTGCTGAGCAATCAGAAACACTGCAGCATCTCATAGAACAGGAATAAAATAAAGTCGCTGTGCCCTAAAAGCAAAGGAGCTAAGCTTTGTTCTGCCTAACTCACCGTTCTGATGTTTCTTTGCTCTGTGGAGGTATAAGTATCTAAGCCATGCTTCCATGCATCTCTTCAATTCCCGCTGCTGCTGGTGAGTTACTGCCCTCATCTCCTTCTGCTTGTCATTCTGCCTGTAAAAGTACAGCTCCCGCCACTGCAACCAAGCCTGGCGGAGCAATTGGGAAGGGAGGGAAGTAAGGAGAGAAAACCAGACAAGATTAGGGAAACAAAACAAAAAGAGGAAACAGGATATTCCATGTAAGACCTAAAGGTGAAAGCAGAGCGGTTCCTCCCCACGAGGCAGGGTAAAACGACAAACAAAACCAAACAAACAAATGTCAAAGGAATGTCAGCATGAAAAAGGTCAAAGACCATGAATATCATATTTCTTTTTCTTTTTTCCTTTTTTAATGCTTTGACACTTTTCACATTAAAAGGCCAAAATAATATTTTTTGATCAATAGGTTTCCTTTCAGCCAGAGTATTTTCATATAAGAGGGAGTCACATCTTGAGATATGACAAGATTTCTCAAGTCGTGAGTTTATCAACTTGGTAGAATACCTCATAACAGGCACAGCATTGCCATCTTACAGCAAAGGCTGAATTAAATGCTGTCGCCTGTTTTCAATGAAATGGTTAAAAAGCCACAGTTCCAGTGAAAGAAAGAAAACCATCCTGCTTTTGCTTCAGCTAGGAAGAACAACTTACTGAAGGAGCAGAAAACCCCTCAAGAATATGAAATGCTGCCTTGTATTTTCTTACCCCAAAATGGAGCTAAACATGCTCACAGAAACTCATCAGGACATAAGAAACTTAAAGATGAGAAAAGGTAACAGTTGAAGCTTCTGGGACTTACTCGAAACTGCAGGCTCTGAGCCCAGTGCTGCAGAGCCAAAACGTTCATTTTATGTCGAGCACAGTTCTGGTGGTGTCGTCTTCTCCACACAGCCCAGGACGTGCTGCCAAAACAATGCAACACACATGATGAAATGCAGAATCCACAGTTTGGTGCAAGAAATCACCCTCCTCTCACGGGATAAAGGTATTAACAACAGTCTTCTAAGTTCACAGTCTGTGAGTGCACCAGAAGAATCCAGACACAAACATTTCCCCAAGATAAAAAAGGGCAAAAAACCACAGAGCATGGAACAAAGTCACTGCAGGAGAGGATAACAGAACACACGTCAAAACCATGGCCTCACGGTCAGTGACACGCCTTTGCCTGCTTTCACTCCATTCTTACCGCAAGCAGCTTCTTTCCCTGAAAGCCACTGCCACACACTGCATCCCATGTTTTGTCCTCCGAACATCACGATAAACCAGCCAGCACTGCCAGGTCCTGAGCAGTTGTTGTTTCTTTGCTGTGCACAACAGAAAAATTACAGCATCTCAAGTTCCTGCAGGAATCTGGCATTTTTAGCCACTCCCTCACACACAGAATAGAATCATAGATTCTATGTCCCTGAGCTCTGTCCCCTCAGCCTGCAGTGACACCTCGTGGGAAACCCCAACACAGCTGCCACCAGCGTCGGGATCTCTGAACCGCTGACCTGCCATGCTGCTTATTGAGTGTAGCGAGAGTTATCCCACAAAGGCATTGCTTTGTCTGCAGCACTTACAGGGCATAGTTTCAGCCAATATAGGCAACTTCAACAGCAGAACAAACCCATTGCAGAATAAGGAATCTACACAGTAAGACAAGGGGCACTTCAAAAGCTTGGGTTCTCTTCAGTTGCAAGGCACAAGCTGGCAGGAACAGTGAATAGAGACAGAATAGGTGTAAATACCAGAGGGGATTAGTATCTAATTCCTATATAGCCACAGTTGACCGAGAATTCCAGTAACACAGTAACACATTCTATCAAAAAATACCTATTTGAATACATTTTGTGATAAAGTAAAAAAAAAAAAAAAAAAAACCAAACCACAAAACCCACCAAAACCCACAGCAAACCATCCCCCCAAAACCAAACAACACTGCTGAGAGCAGATGGAGAGGCCCCTAAGCTCATCCACTGGCATCCCTAAATAACTATATAGCTACAGAGCAGAGCATTGAACGGACATCCTGCCAGCTTTACACAGCAACCATCTGTACCTAAAAGCATCACACAGCCACGGGAGGGGGAGGCCAACACACAAACATGCACAAGGGACAGAGATTCTGTGTAAATATTGTCCTTGGAAACTCCCATCCCAATATGTCCCCAAATAAAGGCAGTTAACATCACTTCTACACTTACCATGAGACTCTGCAGTAGCATATTTGCTCCTCATTCCATGTTGCTGGCACACATAGGCTCTCCAGGCCTTGAATATCAAATTAAGGAGGAAATGCCTGAAAAAATTAAAACAACACCATTCACTGAAATAGCCACCAATGCCTAGAAGTAGGACTCTTCCGAGTTCAGCTGCATTCTGAAGATATAGCACAAAGGAAATTTTGATGTCATCCTAAGACAACAAAAAAAAAAAAAAAAAAAAGAGAGAGGAAGAAAAACATGAAAATAAGCAATGAAGGACAGCTGTTGGCCTGGAGGTACTGCTGATGCAACTTGCTTACTGGAATTAATAGCTCTTTAAGAGCCTAGGGAAGATTCCTCATGCTGCTGTCTACACACAGTAACAGGAATTGTTTCACACACCTGTAGTGCCTGCCTGCTCTGAGGCTCAGCTTCCTTTCTCTGCGGACAGTCCACCACTCCTTCCACTCTCCAAAAGTGTTTTGAAGAATCTTCTTGTCATAAAAGCACCTAAACAGTTGAAAGATTGGGACACAGGAAATTTCATGCAGGTTTACCAGTTGACCGCAAATCAGTTTTAATGAAGATTATGCTACCTCTTTTCCCGTCTTGCCCAATTAGCCTAACAGTATCTAATTGCATTTAAAAAGCACTGCCCTGCTGGGACACTTTATTTCAAAGCTCTGTGCAGCACGACAAGGGGCAATCAGCTTAGTGACTGCAAATACTTCATATTCAGTCAAGGAAGGAAAGACAGACATTGTTAACTGCCAAATCAGAATGTCAGTTGACTTCAGACCTACGAATAACCATCAACTTTTACCCTCAGTTCTGTGTTTTACTCAAAAAAACCAGCACAGCCAATAATGATATGTGTTTGCCTTGCTACTGTTGTTATTTTTACACAGAATATTTTTATATGTAGAAATAAACACAAAAGCTACTTCTACCTGGCTTTGGAAGGAAGAATTTGTCCAAATATCTTCTTTGCCCAGAGACAGAAGTACTTCCTTACTAGATATCTGGAGCATAAGGAAAGGTTAGTTGTCTTTGCAGTCTTACACTGTTCATTCCTAGACAGTTATAAAAATAGAAACTTCTATGCTAGTGGCAGGAATAAAACTCAGGGTCTGGTTTTACAGAGATCGATGTATATATGCAATATTTATGCCCTGAAATTAGTACCTTTACAGGCTTGTTCACCAAGCATAAACAGAGGCCCATGCATCATTGCAAGACCTGAATTGTGATATTATCACTCTTTTTTCCCTGTCTTCCAAGTGGCTTTAAGAGTTAATTGGCTCACAGAGGACCCCAAAAAGCACCAAAGCCAGCATAAAGTCGTTAATTAAAGCACACAGCCATGTACCTCTTTCAGCAAGTTGCTCGAATCAGTTCAATAAATATTAGAGGTTTAATCTCTAAACAATTACCATTGTCAAGATTCCTTCAACAAACAAAGAAGAAACACAAGAGGAGGGTAAGACTAAACCATTATAGATGGCAGCCCACTAGCCAACTATACTGCTGAATCTCCATTTACATTGGAAAATCAAAAATGTATGAAGTCTGACTGTGCCAATGTCCTCAGGTTAGCACCAACACCTTCAGAAATGTCAGGTGTGCCTGCCAATAAAATCTTTGCCTTAGCCTGCACTTATACTACTAAAGACAGGATTCTTTGAGTCTGATCCCCCTGATCCATTCAAAGAAAATCATCACCTGATTCGGAATTCTTCTAACTTCCCTCTTTGCTGCCAGGTATACGCGGCCTGATCTGCGTCGTCCTGACTGCCGTCCTCAAACTGCTGCTGGGCAGACTGGGGAGCAATCGACTGCCTAGTTGCAAGCACTTGACACTGAGATGGTTGTTGGATTTCATGCATCTTCAGAGATTCTGAACTTAAAAGGAAAGTAGTTTTGTGAAAAACTACATTAACGGCAAAGTAGCAGCTTTATTTCAATAAAGTAATCTCTAGCAAAGGAAGACAATCACATATAGAGGTTTACAGCTATAAGACGCTAAAAGGCATTTATTGCCTCTTTATCCAGCATTTTTCACTCTCTGTAAAAGTTGTTTCCCCAAGACAAGCAGGAAGAGACATTTCAGCAAATCATGTTACAGACTCCCTTCTCTAAAGTGGAAATGGAGAAGCACTGAAATGCATTTGTGCTTCCTCTAACAGAGAAGATCCGAATGTGCTTTCCTGCCTTTTATTCTCAAATATATCAAGGTATTCCATCTGTTCCAAAAAAACTCTCTTGAGGACTAGAGGAACTGAAGTGAGAATTTCCCATTTTAATACAAAATGCACTTACAGATATAGTTTCTTTACGTGGAACTTTACAAGGAACAAGTTTTGCTCATATTTTAATGTATTTCACTTGAAAAAAAAATCCATTCCTAATTGTACATATTCATCATTAAAAAGCAGTTAGGCATATTCTTCCATCATACTGCTTACTTTCACACGTAGTTCTAATCTGAAAAATAACAAGTATCTTGTTATGAATTGTAAGTATTTTGTCTCAGTAATTTCCTGAAAACAAGATATATAAAAAAATCTGCCCAGATAAAACTTGCTGAACCGGTTGTACTGAAGCTTCTTTCCCAAAACAAATACTGCCACCACCCTGAAAATCTGCACACTAGAACCACAAACACGTTCTTGGGCTCCACAGCAGGAGAGGAAAGGCTGAAGTCTCACCCCCCATGATCACCTGCACTGAGCTAGGGACAACAGGGCTGCAGCCAGAAAAAAAAGCAGTGGTTCCACAAAGTTACTGGAACAATCGCTACTGCTGAATTCCAGGATTTCAGCTGAATAACCAGGTGCTCACAGGTTTAACAACCAAACATTGGGAGAGACAGAACAACAACAAAACCAAAATCCAAACTCATCCACCCTACAAAACCTCACAGGAGGAAATGCAGTATCTTTGGCTTGTTCCAGCAAGAAGTTAATGAAATAAAACAAGATCTGTATTTCATGCGAGAGAGAGAAATTCTTCTTCTTCTCCTATAAAATATAATTATACTCTTTTCTGCAACACAAGCTCCATCCAGCAGACAAAAGATTTCTGTTCACATGAAGACGTGCAGTTAAGGCAGCTGCTGAAGAGTTTCAAAAGCTTTTACATTTAGGCAAAACAGCTTTCAGCACAAGTTCTTGTATGTGTCTGCTAGGCCCAACTCCCTTTAAAAACATCCAATTCACTTGAAAGGTAAACCTCGGCTGCCATAAGCAATTAACACAAAGCAGCGAAAGAATCAGGCTCAGGCAGAACATGTAAAAGTTTTGTATTCAAGGCTAAAGCCTGTGAATACTTCATCATTGTCCAACGCAGGTACTTCTTAACAGATTACTTCCAAATTGGAAATGTTGTTTGTGAGAAACATATAGAGTGATGACAACCCATGCCCATAAGAATTTACAGCAAGTAAGCACAACAAAACAAAAGTTGAAGGATTATTTGTCCCTTGTAAAGTCAGAAAACAAGAGCTGACGCCCCAGAATAAACCTGCGGTTGGGCCAACAACTATAGCCAAACATCTGATGTTCCAGCCTAACAGCTCAAGATCACAGTTGTTATACCTGAGTGTTATAGTAACATAAACCCACATGAACTTGTGTTTCGTGAGGGGTTCAGGGCAGTGTTCGTTCTTTTGCGTTCAGGAGGAACACGTTCTATTTAATAACGTCCCACAGAGACCAAGAAGCCTTCGTCTGAGAACAACTCAACCTTCTTCCGTCTCACGGAACCTCTGAGAGGCCATAATGAAAGGCAGTGAATTACAGCCGAGGCCTTCGACGCGGCAGCACCTCCCGGCGGCTTCCCCCGCGGCTCCCCAGGCCCCTGAGCGCCCCCGTGCGGCCGGAGGGAGCTGAGGCGCCGCCAGGGACGGAGCCCTCGAAGCGAAGGCCAGAAGGGTTTTATGTTACCATTCGGCGCTGACTCGGCTGCCCTCCTAAAAGAGGCCTCAGGGTGAGGGGATTCCTCCTTCTGCCCAGTGCAGATCTGCCCCTCTCCAGTTCAGACCCGTTTCCCCTCCTAACCCCACAACCCTTTGAGAGCAGCCCCTCTCCCCCTTTCCTCACAGCCCTTCAGGCCCCGGGAGGCTGCTGCCAGCCCCAGCTCAGCTCCCGCCCTGCGACGCCCGTCGCAGCCGCTCAGCACCACGTTTATAGGCGATACCGAAGCACGCGGACCCCACGCACCAAAACTCAGCCGAGAATCCTGTCACCAGCAAACACGCGTCGGGGCGGGAGGGGCGGGGGAACGGGCGCTGCCCTGGTCCCGCCCCCCGGGGCTGCCCCTCTCGGCGCCTGTGTGCCCGCGACCCCCCACCCCCTCCTCCGGGGCCGCGGGGCGGCGGGCGGGGCCGGGCGGGGCGGGGCCAGGCCGGGACCGGGGCGCTCCTCTCCCCCCCCCACCCCGCTCTCAGCTCCGTTCAGGCGCCGCGGGGGCCCCGGAGCGGCCGCGCCTGCGCGGGGCCATAAATGGGTGCGGGGCGCGCGGCGCAGGCCCCGGCGGCGGCGGGAGGGGAGCGCGGCGGCTGCGGAGGGGCGGGCACTGGGCACCGGGCTCCGGCCCGCGGTGAGCGGGGCAGCCCGAGGGCTCTGCCGGGGAAGACCGGCGCTGGGGGGGGGGGCTGCGGGGCTCGGCCCTGCCGGGGGGCGGAGGAGCGGCGTGAGGGGATGTGAGGCCGCGGGGGGGGGCGGCTGCCCTGCTGGGGGCCGGCGGGGCGGCCTCGCTCTGGGGGCTGTGGGACCGAGCTGGGAGCTCCCACGTGCTGGGGCTCCCCTGTGCCGGGGCCTGTGCCCGTGTCGAGGGGCTCTGCCCTGCCCCCCTGGGGCTGCCTGGGGGGCTCTGCCCGGCTGAGGAGCCTTGGGAAGGCGGCTGGGAGGTTGAGTGAGGGCTGTGCTGGAGCGGGAGCCGTGGGTGGAAAACCGGCGTTGCTGGGGAGCGCACTCCTTATCTGCTGTGTCCAAGCAGTAAACAGACTTAGAGCGGAGGGAAAACGCACCCACTGGAAATGTGCTTCTCAAAATCTGTCGGGTTGGTTTTGTTTTAATCAGGTCTGTGGTGACAGGCTTTGAAGTAATCATGGATAAAAGAGGAGGCGCAACAGGAACTGAAAATGGTGATGCTTTCCTGGAGCTCAGCAGAGTTACAGTGAAATACCCACATCGCTACACGAAGGTGAGTGCCCCTGTCCCTCCAGGAGGTGTGTGAGCTGTTGGGTGCAGTGGCAGGCTGGGAGGGGAGTCTTCTGTGACAGGGAAGCAGGAAGGCAAGGGCTGAAAAGCCTTTGCTTGTGTTAGGATTTACAAGATGCTGGAAAACAAGCAACCTGTTAAATGGGACGTAGCTGCACAATCCTGTCCCTGATACGCTTTTGGTTCTTACCACCTTATTTTAATATCTGAGCACCTCACAGTATGTGCTGGAGAGGTTGTGGCGGAGGCTGAAGTATGTTGCTCTACCAGCTTTCCTGAGCAGTCACACGCCACAGTTCTAGTTCTATTTTCTGTAGTTTTCCTTTGCAAAGTTGACCAAAGCATTTCCTTAGATTTTTATGTCACTTCCTTGGAACCTGCAGCATACAGGATATTGTATGGGGCTGTAATGCATTTACTGAGATGCCTTTTGTGATCTTAGAATTGCTTTCTTAGAATTTGGCTGCTGGAAGCTCAAGTACTTAGTACTCCAACTACTGCTTATTGTTAAAACTGTACCACAGGTGTTTTTGTTCAGCTGTGATACCTAAATGAATGCCCAAGTGGAAAAACAGCAACTAAATTACTTGCAAATATGAAGTGAGTTTGATGTATAAAGGTTCCAGTCACATTAGGGGTTTTGGTAGCACTGCTGGAAAGTGCTTTTAGGCAGAGTTGTTCCTGGTAGCTGATGTTCCCATTGTGAGAAGCTGTGGGAGCAGGTGGTTGTTTCTTGGTGGAAATCTGTTAAGATACTTGGCAACAAATGACCTTCGGTGTGGAACAGAGCAGGGCAGTGCAGTGCTGCCTTATCTTACTTGAGGAATTCTGGGCTGTTAGCTTCTGAGGGGTTGTTTTTAAAAAGAAAAGTTATCATTGTGGTTCTGTTGAGATAGCAGGGCTGGCTTATTGTGACCAGACATCAACAATAAACCAGGTGCTGCAGAATTTGCCAGACTTGAATGGGAGTAGCTAATGTGGCTTACTGATTCTGTCTCACTCCTTAGAAAAGTTGTGGCTTAACCTTCTTGAGATGCAAAGTGGCCTGTTTTGACCTCCTTATTCAGTTAGTTGTAAAGAGAAGGGGAGGAGTTGTTTTTAACTTTTGCTGCTGGAAAAGTGGCATCTGTACTTATTTGCTCTTGTCCAGCCTCTTGAGTGCAGTAACCGAGTGCAGCTTTGAGTTCTGCTTGCTGCTTTGGGCAGTGTTGGGTTGGTGCTGGTGGTAGCTGTATGCCAAAAGGGATGTGTTTCTACCTTCAGTTTTGTTAATTCAGTACCTGATCAGGACAAAGTTGCAGAACCAGCACCAGAAGGCATCTGACCTTGTTTCTGTTGGTTCACAAGGAGTCTAAAGTCAAGAAACAACAGAAATCAATCTGTGCTAAAATCTTTTGTTGTATGGGCTTTTTCACAAGTAGCATCTTTAGATATTGAAAGTGCTCATGTAATCAGTGTTGTAAGGCATTTTCAATGTGGTCAGTTTCCTACTAATTAGGGATGGGAGGAACACAGTTTCAGGACATGTGCTGCTGATTTGGAGAGGGGACTGATCCCCTTGAACAGCTTATTCATTTACTACCAGTAGGAAAACAGTTGGAAGTTGAAAAAAGTTTAGTACCAGCTAAACACACTACTCCCACACCTACAAGTAATAGTGTGTGACTTCAACAAAAAAAGAAAAAAATCCCAAAACACTCTGGAAGTGCCAGCATTAATCTTCTCCGATATGAGACCTCAATGAAGTCCAAGTTGTGACTTTGAGTTCTTTGGAAGCTGTTGCTCCAGGGATGCACAACTGCTGAGCAAAAGCCAAAAATAATTAAAGTTTTCTCCACTCTGGTGGAAGAATTGCCCTAAGATCTGATGGAGCCTGTGGACTCCCTCTCGTGGCCAGCAGGACTGTGCTGTTCATACCTGTGATATCCACGTCAGAGTATGGTGCTGTTACAGTGCTAATGGTCCTTGTAGATCAGGGTTTATTTTTGGGAAGCTGTGGGCAGAGAGGTCCATCTCTGTCCCTTTAATAGAAGTCTTTGCTGAAGACTAGTACAGGATGATGCTTGGATATATGTGTGCAGGTGTATTAAGGTTTTGTCCTCCTACTAAGTTGCCATCTGGAAGTTCTAAGAGTATCATGCTCACATAGCTAATGAACTGTTCTAGAGGATATTGCATTCTTGAGAAAAGGTAAAGGGATTTCCCCCTTCAGGGTGTAGTGTCTGCTGTTAAGGTTTCTTTTACCTTATTTCCAGCTGCCTGATACTGAATGGGTTCAGCTCAGTTGGGAGTGAGGCAGATAGAGAGGTAATCTACGGAGAATGAGTACATTTAATTACAAATGTGGATCTCGACTGAAGCCAAGTCGATGGTGATTCAAAGCACAGATGATTCCACTGTTAACAATGCCAAATACTGCATCGGAAAGCTGGGAAAAAGTGGGAGAGCTGAAGTAATTACTCAGTGTTGATTTGGCGTTGGATAGAGTCGGTAACTAATGTACGTTTGGGTATCTTGGAGTTGGTGCTGGTCAGAAATGTAAAGTTTGTCTGGAATGTAAAGGTCTATATTAGGAAATGGTATTGTGATGATGCTTTTTTTTTACCTGCTGAATCTTGTACGGCATTGAACATAGCAATTTTTGTTCTATTTTGAACTCCAGTATCAATGACGTCTATCTTGCTCGTAAGGTGGATTCTCTAGGGAAGCGAGCATGTAAACATGTACAATGAGAACTGCCTTTTGTGTGGTACGATGAGGACTGAGCCTGAGCTGGTGAGGGTTAGTGCTTTGCATGCATCTTTGCTCAGCGGCTGCTGGCCGAAAACTGCAAAATAAACTTGCTGTCTAATGCCAGCTATTCGCTGCGGTGTTTCACAGGGAGTGAAACAACCTATTGGGAAACTTGGATTGTCAAGCTAAAACAGGCAGTCGAGTAAGTATTTTGGGTCTTGTCTGGGTGAGAACTAAAACTAACTACTTGCTTTTTCTAGGAGGAACTGCTGGATATTAAAGAGCGTCCCTACTCCAAACAAAGACCTTCTTGTCTTTCTGAAAAATATGACAGGTATTTTCTTGATTATACAAAAACTATATATGTTTCTTTCTAGTAAAAGATCTAAATTGCAAAAAGTTCTTAGCAAAGAAATGTTTGTGTTGATGCAGAATACATGCTCTAGAGTTCAGATGTGCTGCTCTGCTAGGAGAGGCTTCATACTCTAGCTAGGGATTTTGTGCTTTTGAACAAAGATTGGGTTTCAGCAGAAGATAACTTCACACAGCACAAGTCTTAGACATGCAGGAGAAGCTACGTGGAGATAGCTGTAGCACAGGCTGACTAGGTCATGTTCCGACACGCTGGCTTGTGTGGTGGATTACTGTCCTGTGTTGACAGCATAACTCATTTAAAAATGAGGGTGAGAGTTCTTGGCTTGTAACTTTGCTAGACAGTGGGGTTTTTACTGTGTAGATTAATTTATTGTATACATAAGCAAGAGATTGAGGTAAAATCCTCCGAATGCTTAAGCACAGAAGCGTTTGGTCTACTTGAGCTGTTTCTCAGTGCACGAGGCAAACCTCACCAATAACCATTGGGACAACGTGTCTGTGTATTGTCCCTTGGATAGCCTGATGCTGGGTGTTGCATCCCCTTATGGGGGATACGGAATACCATATATGGGGTGTAGAAAGGCAGAGATTTAGAAATTGGGTGTGAAAGATGTCACTTGTACAGACTGATAGTGAGTTCTAGGTTTTCAGCAGCACTAAGAATTATTTATTAGTCTACAAGTACTAACCAATCTTGCAATTTTATTTTCTTAGTGATGGTGTCTGGGATCCAGAGAAGTGGCATGCATCTTTATATCCAAGTTCAGGAAGAACTTCACCAGTGGAAAGCTTTAAAAAAGATCTGGATTCAGATCGGACTTCTCTGATACGTAGGATAGTGGGTAAGTGCATTCTTATAGCTCGCGACTCAAAACCAAACATAGGCTATTGGCACAAACTTTTCGTTGCAGTAACTTGAACGAGACTAAACCAAGATTCTCTGAAAATGTGTAACTGCATAAAACAAGTGTTGCGAAGGCCTTGTTTGCTCCAGCTCCAGTCTAGTTTCTGGTATTTTGCCAACTGTTCTGTGAGAAAAAACTTGGATGTAAGTCAGTTATTATGTCCTGCTGTTCTTGCTGTCTAATAATAAATGCATATGTAATAATGCAAGCACAGGGAGCAATTTCCTTTCAGTTCAAGACTGAGTACTCGGTAGCCCTGTGGTAGGAAGGCAGTTACTTCCTGGGAAATAGCAGTGATTCCTTGATATCCAACTGTAATTTTTTTTCCTTTGTACTCCCTGTGGTCTTGCCTAGATTAGCCTCTCAAAAGTAATTAGTGGGTGTTTTCCTTCAGAAAACTCTCAAATAGCAGCAGGGCTATGGAGTAGAAGGCTGGTGTACAGAGAACAAGCTTGTGTTTATTAATACTCTAAATCCAGTGCTTTTCTTGTGATCTTTGATTTGTAGATCCAAGAGAGCGAGTGAAAGATGATGACTTGGATGTAGTCTTAAGTCCACAAAGGCGAAGCTTTGGAGGTGGCTGTCATGTAACTGCAGCTGTTAGCTCACGCCGAGCAGGGAGCCCGTTGGAAAAGGAGAACGATGGTGTCCGTGTCATTGGTGGCCGTAGGATTGGCAGTGGAAGAATTATCTCTTCTCGTAACTTTGATAAAGACCACCGGGGTGGTGAAAAAGACCTCCGTGACTGTAGAGATGCAAGAGACAGAGATCGTGAGAGGGACTACAAAGATAAACGATTCAGGGTTTGTTCTTTCTTTCCTGATCACATATTAAATCAGAATTTTTGGACAGTTTGCAGTAAAAGCAACAGGGGCAGGTTTACCATGTGCAGTGGTTAAGCTTTCCATACATGTGGGCTGTTTTTTCTTAGTACCTTTATGGTTTAGAGGGTGCTTCAAAAAACTTAGTTTTCAATCCTTCTGAGAGCTCAATGTGGATGCATCTAATGCTGTTTTACAGACCTCTCCTCTGGTAGACATAGCAAGATGTTCAAAACTCTTAACAGTTTGTTCATAGTTCTTGTCCTACCAGTTATCAGCAAGCATTGTCTTTAGCCTCTGTAAATGGAATTTTTCCATGTTTCCAGGCATTTTTTAGAAAAAGAGGAATCACAAGGGTACCTTTCAGGATACAAAACTGAGTTTATTAGGTGCCTGCAGAGCAGTAACTTTCTGTGTAATGAAGCAGAAATTCAGCTGCATAATTTTAAAAGCTTAGTGAGCATGCAGAATGTACATTTAAATCTTAAATACAGGAACTGATGTGAAAAGGTTGTCACTTGCTTTGGAGGACAGGGAGGAGTCGCATGAGTCGACATTTAATAGATTTTAATGTCTTACTGCAGAGGGAGTTTGGTGACAGCAAACGTATCTTTGGGGAGCGACGAAGGAATGATTCTTACACTGAAGAGGAACCCGAGTGGTTCTCTGCTGGTCCCACAAGTCAGTCTGAGACCATTGAGCTCACAGGCTTTGATGATAAAATTCTGGAGGAAGATCACAAGGGGAGGAAGCGTACAAGGCGACGTACAGCCTCTCTGAAAGAAGGTAATGGCACATTTCACAACACCTTTGCTTGCGTGCTGGCAGGGCATGTTGCTGGATGTGGAGGTGCTTGTTAGAGATCCAGGCGAGTATGAAGAATAATGCAGTTTATCAGTCTTTAGTCGAAGCACCAGACATAGGGCCTGCGATTGATCTCTCAGACTGCAAGTACCTTTAAGTGATAGAATAGTATTTTTCCAAACTAAAAAGGGAGCCTGCTTTCTGGGCCATCTGGGAAGAAAGCAGGAGCTGCCAGAGGAGATTTGGTGGAAAAACAGCAGCAGCTGTTGACTTAAATGGCTGTATCTGCTTAGTTTGTTGTAAGGTCTGATCTCCTGGGCTGGTTGGGATGCAGTTGTTTACACCTGATTCGTGGTAACTCTTATTTTCTTGAGGTAGGTATTCCTAATTACAGACTGGAAGATCCGTACTGGAGTTCTAGTGGGTACTGGTTTCTGTTGTGCTGGCTGCCACCTGCCACAATATAACTGGTGAAATATCACATGGATTGCTTTAGTCCTATGCTTCTCATTCCTAGGCAGATGCATTGACTGTTAGGCACTGTTCCTGCAGGAAATAGTCAAGTTCAGTGACTTGGCAATCACCTGCTTTTTTTTTTAAGGGATAGAATGCAATGGCGGAGTGGCAGAGGAAGATGAAGTGCAAACTGTCCTTGCCAATGAAACTCCAGCAGATCAAGAAGTTCCTAGGGAAGCAGTCTTACAAGAACCAGCTCCAGGAGAGTTTGACTTCAATGAGTTCTTTAACTTGGATAAAAGCGTTCCTGGTTTAGCTTCGGTGAGTTGTTTAAGATGGGCGGTATTCATGAGAAGCATTTTGGTGCTGCTGTGTTGACTAAAAGCTACAACTTCTTGTTTTGCTAAAGTTGCTTTGTGCAGTATGTAAGTCTGAGATGAGTTTGCAGACTTAGCTTTGGAGAGTTAGGATGTTACTTCTAAAATGTTATCCCAGAGACTGGCTCTGTCTCCGAAAAAGTGTGTGAGGCAAACTAGCTGATTATTTTTCCTTTGTTTTGATCATTACCAAAAACTCAGACAGAATCAGAGTTATGCAAGCTTCCTGGAAGGCAGTAAACCTGGAGACACCTGGTAAATGTTATCTCAGATACAGCTGCATTGTTATTCTTAAGTTGTGTGGGTGATATCTGCAACAAGTCTTAGAGTAGATTTGTAGAATTTTAAGATGGTGTAGTTAATGGTCTTTAGATGCTCTGGTTATGCTGTTTCAGTTATAATTTTACTGTGAACAAATATCTGGTATAAATAAAGATGTCTGATGGGTTATGCTAACTGACAAATGCTGCCATATTAGAAGGAAAAAAAAAAGCAGTTCAAAGCTGCTAAATTCTGGGAGCAGCATCTTGGCTGTAGCAGAAGAATCTGGGTTGCACAGTGAAGCTTCTTAAAGATCTTGGTGATCTTGCCTCTGTTAAGATTCTTTTTCCCTTCCCCACCCCATAATCTAGATGATCGAGGATGTGCTTGGGGAAGGCTCGGTGTCTGCCAGCAGGTTCAGCAGGTGGTTTTCTAATCCCAGTCGTTCTGGAAGTCGGTCAAGCAGCTTGAGATCTACACCACATGAGGAACTGGAGAGGCTAGCAGGTAAGAGTAAAGGACAGAGTCAGACGCCTCCTGTATTCCTTTCTGCTCATTCAGTAAGAACATGGCAGATGAAGCTTTAGGATAGTGAGTTCTCCCACAGTTTAAGCACCTGCTGTTCTTTTTTTAAATGTTCTTTTTGTGCTCCCGATGACTTTCCAGCTCATCTTGGGCAGGGGATGCAAGGAATAACTTTTCAGTGACGTGTTGAAGTTGGTTACCAGTTTATGTTCATCTTGAGACATTGGATTGGTGAACTGATGTCGCAGTGCTCCTGGTTTTGCTGTTTCAGGTCTAGAGCAAGCCATTCTCTCCCCTGGCCAGAACTCTGGAAACTACTTTGCTCCCATTCCATTGGAAGACCACTCTGAAAACAAAGTGGACATCCTAGAAATGCTACAGAAAGCCAAAGTGGACTTAAAACCTCTTCTTTCAAGTCTTTCAGCCAACAAGGAAAAGCTTAGAGAGAGCAGTAAGTGCCTCTTCAGATATTGTTGAGTTCCTGTGATGCAGTATCTCAAGACAAGAGGCTTGGTATTCTGGAAACTTCAACTGCTAAGTTGAGTTGGAGTAGGAAGTATTATTGGTTTCCTCACACTGAGAACCTGATACTCAGCATCTCAATTGTGTCAATATCGTTGCTGATTCTTTTCATCCTAATTGTCAGATGACATCAGGGCTGTATCAGATGACTTTACTGGCCAGCAATAGCCATAAGTTAAGACTATGCAAGTCTTGGTCTGTGTTTCCAACTTTGTCTGTGGTAATTACATAAGTTTTTCACACTGGAGGCTGGTAATGTCAGCTAAGAAACTATGTGGCATTTAAATTCTGCCTTCACCAAGAAAATAGTGCAGATCATTCTTGCCGGCATCTCTAATGAGTCAAATTGATCCATTCAGTATTGGCGTCTAAAGATTGATAGGGCTTGAGGATGTCAGTGTTTTTCAGCTGCATGCTGTAAACTTTAACATTTCCATGGTGTTGCTGGCACTTGAAGCACAGTGGTCTGTACATTAATGCGCAGAATAGAGCAACAATTAAATCATTAGCGTAGAGCTACACCATAGAAACAGAATTGTCGTAGTTATGCTAACTTGTCTAGGATCACGGGATTCCAAGGAACTTACTCTGTTAATTCACTTGTGCTTGCATCGGCTTCTCTAAACAGAGCTTAGGGCTGACTTTAAACTTAATGTTCAAGGGCTCCTGCAAGTTTGGGATTTGCATGTTCGGGCCTGTAGCATGCATGGAGAGTACGAAATGCATGTGTTCTTTGGAATCTCAAGTTCTAATTCCAAACTGGTTTCTCTTTGGCAAATAGCATGTATTGCCACGTAAACAGGACTGAACAAAAAGCAATGCTGCTCTAATGTGTGCAGCAGCTAGGAAGGAAAGCATCCAAACACTGCAAATGTTCTTATGCATCCAGTCTGGAAGTAGAGAGAGACAGCTAAAGTGGAGAACTTTTCCTTAATTTGACTTAAATGGAACTATGAGTATCATCTGTGTTCTGCCTAGTCTGACTTTCGTACTAAAAGCTTTGTAAACTTTGATCCTCACAAGCCAAGAATGAAGGAAGAAAAAGCCATGGGGAAGCTTCCACTCACTCAGAAGTACTTGACGTTGGTTCTGTGTTCCCATAAAATGCTGTACAGTTTGTGTTGTGGAGCTGTCAGGTCATTTCTCTCCACCAGCCTCATGTTTTCCTCGTGTTCCATACTGCATGTCTGCATCATTTTCTTTTCTCCACCTTCTTGCCGAAATTTCCAGTAAGTCCTGTTTCTTTGGACCAGCATCTGCTTCAGCACCCCATGGCATGCTCCTGCCTCTTCTTTCTTTTCTCTTAAGGTGTCAGACCTTGTGAAGTGTGCTAGCTGGTCCATAAAGCATGTCTAGCCTGATGTTGGCACTGACAGATGTTTACACATACGCAGGAAACAAAGCACTGCTTAGCAACACTTGCATCTTATTCCAGTTATGCCAGTGAAATCTTTCTATAGCAGTGTTAATTTCTGAGGAAAAAAACCCCAAACTACTTCAAACTTTATGCCCTTGAAGCTAAACATGAGTTTCCAGAGTATTTCAATTTCCCAGGTATGTATTCTCTCTCCTTATGGTAGCATCAGATAATTTGGCATCGCTCACACTGGCTGCAAGACCATCTGGTCTCCTGGAGTATAAGATGAATGGAACTTTCCTAACTGGAAAAGAACAAACTCAGCTGTCAGGTGAATTTTACCCATTACATGAAGCTGTAAAATATAGTAATGGCATGTCTTGCAGGATAAACGAATGCCAAGAGTTCTACCAACTGAAATGGAAACAGGTTCTTGTGGAGTCTTATGTGCCTGTGGCTATTGCATGGCAATGCTACTATCTGTGTGTTAGAATAGTAGTCTAATTGCAGGTTGGATACAGTTTGACAGCTAGTATGGCTATCGGAAGATCAGGTTTTGGCTGTTCCCTGATTTCAAACAACTTGTATTCAGCACCTGCGCAAGAATGTAGCTCACTTGTAAACACACAACTGTGGTTCACCACTATTTCTGTTGTTTCTCAGCACATTCAGGAGTTGTACTTTCAGTGGAAGAAGTCGAAGCTGGACTAAAAGGTCTGAAAGTGGATCAAGAGGGGAAAATTGCTACTCCGTTTATGGCTGAGCAAATGGAGGAAGCATTGAATGTTGCTGGCTCCAGACAGATCAAGAAAGATGGAGATATGACTGCGTTTAACAAACTAGTGAGCAGCATGAAGGCAAGTGGGACACTGCCTTCACAACCCAAAGTCAATGTGAGTAGCAGACTCCTGACTCTTCTGAACTGTAAGTGGATCTGTGCCGAGATTGCTTGACCTAGAAGCAGTTGGTAACTGCTTCTGCCACCCTAAAACACTCTAATGACTGAGTAAGTGTAAAACACCTTGTTTTCCTGCCAAACTAAACCCAAGGACTTCTAGCCTCATCCTATTTCACTAAAAGATACCAAAGAATGTAAATTTGGCTGGCGAGATGTTTGCTGATAGATTTCATGCTAAAACAGACTTTCATTTCTTGCTGGCTCTTTACATTGACATGTAGGTTTGATGCATAGAAGAATAACTTCAATGCTTTCTCTACTATTAAATCTTAGACGTGAATGAGTCACCTTGGCCAGCCTGGATGCAATCTAGCACTAGGGATTTTCTTAGCTGGGGGAGGTCTGTGAGCCAGATTGGCCTGTACCTCTGCTGGCGTTTTGTTTGGCTGATGCATAAACTGTGGATCTAACAGAATAAGTAAAATGACTTCTCTCAGAGACAAATATGGGTGGTCTCTTAATGAGTTTGATGCTTGTTGTTATATACTTACAGTGTTTTCATTTTATTAGCAGAGCCTTGAGAGCCACTTAATGTCACCTCCAGAGATGTCAGGCCAGCCTCTGTCAAAGAATATTCTGCAGGTACTTCTTACTTAGCGGGGGATAAGCACTTTAAAGCCTATCCCTGGTGGGAGAACAAAAGTTATTAAAAAAAGATTTACGGCAGTTATGCGATCAGCAGTCAGTGTGACTCTAGAGAAAGTAAAGAGAACTATTCGGTAGTTCAGTTTACTTAGAAATGTATCTTGTTGTACTGTTTCCCATGGTTACAACTTGAAAGTTAGAATCAAGGGCTTAACCAGCTTTTTAAGGGTAATCTGGAATTGGTGTGTCCTGTGTCTTGGTGCACGAGTCTGCCCTGTCTTTCTAACTTACCATAAATAGCACAGCCTGTAGTACAGTAAAATGAGCTTGTTTGTGTAAACTGATCATGTTCTGAACATTCTTTTGTGACTTGCTCTCAGGAACTTCTTGGTCCACCCATTACCAGACCTGCTTCGTCAAATGTTCTGAGTGGCCTGATAGGTGGTTTGGAGCCCACACCCTCTTTACTGACACAGAGAGCACCTTCGCCTCCAGTTCCACCGGTGTTCCCAAGTCGAGCTGCTTCTGCGGACTACCTCCGCCACAGAATATCTTCACCCATTGGTGAGACTGGCTGTAATGCAGAAGGGTGGTTTTTTAGTTTATCATACTGTAAAACCAACTCACATAATGCCTTGGAGAACAGTAACGACTTCCTGGCACTTAGTGAGCAGCTTAGGCCGATGTCTGCCTCTTACGTGTGTGCAAGGTGCCTTCTTACTTAATCATCTCTGATGTTAAATTGATCTCCAAAGAATGCTGGTGTCTGGCAGATCAGCTAGAACCCACAAATTCTGATGTGGAGCAGTGTCCTCAGCTGCTGTACAAGAAGCCAGTTTTCAGGGGCCACTTGGTCACTGTGGTGCAACACGCCACCAGTAGTCTCCCTGTAGCTCCTGAGCATTGTGACAAGGAAGAGATGTGGCTCTGTGTGGACTTCAAGGATGAGCAGAGAGTTTTCACAAGGAACCCTTAATTCATGTAGAATTGTTTAACTAGGGGCAGTATCTTGTGCAAGATGAAAGGAACTGCCAGTCTGTTTAAATGCAACTGTTGAATGTTCTTTAGGTTTTGGACAAGGTTCTCAGCAGTTGCTTGGTGATCCGTTTCCAGGCGTAAGGAAGCCCATGAGTCCGGTTGCTGCACAGGTTAGATTAAACACTTTCTGCTTACTGTGTATTCTTATGTTTTTTGTGGTCAAGAGTAAATTTCCAGAAACACAAAAATCTTATGTTCAGATGTTTATGCTTAAGTTCAGTCTGAGTGTGGGGAAGCAGCGTCAAATTTAGCACAGTCTCAAAATTTTTCTGCAGTTGGATCCATCTTGGAGTCCCTCAGATAGAAAATGTATTTGAAACATTTATTTTCTGTTAATAAAATGGATGGCTGCTGGTGGGCAGATACCCTGTGAAGACATTAGTAGCTATAGCAGCAAATCTTCAGGATTTTAAACACCAACCAGGTACAAGCTTTGATTCATGTTTTCTATACAACTCTTCTTCAGATGAGCCCCTTGGAAATACAGCAAGCGGCGTTAGAGGGGCTGGCGTTACCTCATGACTTGGCCATACAGGCAGCAAACTTCTATCAGCATGGATTTGGGAAGCCACAGATGGACAAAAGCAGGGATGGCTACAGAAACAGGTGAGTGAGTACCTGACTGCAACATTTAAGGGTTACACTGTTGACTGGCTGTTAATGGAAGTGTTCTCTTTCACTAGATATTAGCAATAGTGAATTCCAACTGGTTCTGGTTCTTGGCAGTCCTGCCTTTCACTGTGCCAAGAGCAGAGCTGCCACTGAGTGCCTTTCTGCCCTTTAGCAGGCCGCAGCGCATGACGAAATCACCTGCCCCAGGACACAGAGGGAATGCATCTTCTCCAGCCCCTGCAGCATCCATTACCAGCATGGTCAGTACTTCATCTGTAACAGCAGTCGGTAGAGCTGTGGAAGTGTCCACAGTAACTAAATACAGTAGTTGTAATTGATAGGAGGAGGAGTTAATCATAGCCACATTAAATAGGTGGCAATGGGATACAAGAATGAATTACGTTTCATAGTTAACTGTATGCCCTCACTTTGGGAAATGTTCTTTTCTCACCAAACCCCAACTTTTGCAAAACTTTAAAAGTGCTTAAGCTATAGAATAAAACAATGAAAAGAGGTGAAATAAAACGGGCCTGCAGTGGCTGATTCAAAAGCGCTTCAAGTGGAAAGGGTGTGCTAGAAATGGTGTCCACCCACAACTAAGGTAGTGTGGCCTAGGTAATTGGCACAGGGTGAAGTGTTGCTGTTTGCAATGTTCTCTGCAGCTGTCTCCTTCCTTTACACCTACCTCGGTGATCCGCAAGATGTATGAGAGCAAGGAGAAGAGCAAAGAGGAACCAGTTTCTGGGAAAATGAAAGTCAGCGATGGTAAAGATGAAAACCAGAGGCCAAATGAAGGTATTGTAATAGCTTTAAAATCACACATGCAAGAGGGACGTGGAATAGAATCAAACTTTTTAGACATAATAGAGCCAGGCTAATGTAAGACAATCCCAGTTGTCATCCAAGAGGATGAGGGTGTAGAACTGAGACTGTAATAAGAGTGAGCATTAGAGCTGTGGAGGGCATACACTTCTAAGTGCAGTCTGCCAGCAGTGCTGGCTTTAAATCCACTGTTTTCTTGTCTGTCAGTTTGTGAGCAATAGTGACACTGAGGCCTGGACCAAAGCTCCCTTTGTAGCTGGTCTCAAATAGTGCATTAATGTTGACACTTGCATTTTGCTCTACACCAGTAGTTGAATACAAGCAATTTACAGCACTCTCAAGGTGTCTTAACTTCAATAATCAAAGCTGAAACCAATTAAGCTCTTTCAAATGTAGCAGTTGAAGGAAGCATTTTGTCACCCTCACTGATGCAAGAGGCTGTTATAGGAGGAAATGCTTAATACCAGTTGTGTGGCTCAGTTAGACTGATGTGACTAATCACCAGGTTATTGTTCTTTGATGCTGGTAATGAGGCAGTTTGCAGGCTCTGTTCTCCAGGTGACTTTTCCTGCTAGCACTCCCAACTATCGCTATGACCTCAGCTGGTAGCAGATGGTTCTAAGGTGGTTCAGGTCTTATCTAACTGATGTAGATGGTCTGTGGAACCAGCTTTGTGAGAGGCTTTAGTGTTTCAGGTCTTGCTATAAGCAGATGTCAGACATGGAAGACTACTGCTAACCCCCAGACACATCTAAACTGGAAAGATCACTTTGGGCTGGATTGGTGGCACAGCTCCAAATTATGATCTTGAGTGGGGAGTATCCTTTGTACCTCCTGTCTCCTTTGGGACTACTGACTCATCTGTGCTGCCAGCTCAGAATTTCTAAGAAAGAGGGAAAATAAGAATTAAAGGTAGAGTTATTGCTGATTCTGACCTAACTTAAACTTGCTGTTAAGGGATTTCTGTGGAACATACTCCTTCTCTTTACCATTTTGAAATAATTTTTCCAAAAGCATCCAAGAAAGACAGGTTCTTACAACTGCATATGTGGCTAAAGATCAGCTCGTCCTGGGATCTTGCTATCAAACCCATTTGCTAGCTGTGTTGTTCATTAGGTGTAATCTCTAGCTGTGGACTATAATAGTTGTATTCAATTCTAGCTACAGATAACCTACTGTCTAGTTCTGTGGAGAATGCAGATCAAGGAACTTTGCCCACCTTAGGTACCAAACTACCTGCACTGCAACGCTCTGCATGTTCCACACCTCTTACCCAAGCAAATCGTTGCACCAAAGAGCAAGACTACAGGCCCAAATCAACTGGTAGAAAGACTCCTACAATGGCCTCCCCAGTACCCGGAGGCCCTTTCCTTCGTCCTGTTCATCAAGTACCCCTTGTTCCCCATGTACCAATTGTACGACCTGCTCATCAACTGCATCCAGGACTGGTCCAAAGAATGCTGGCACAGGGGGTTCATCCGCAACACCTTCCTCTACTGCAAGCAGGTAATCCATGTGTTTTCCCCTTAAGTTAATGCATGTTCTTTGTAAGGCCAACTTTGTTAGGAACAGCACGAACTGATACTCTTTACTGGTAATGTTTGTTTTATCAACACTTGCCTTTAAAAACCAGGCAATAAATTCCTGCCTGTCTAAATACACAAGTGTTTGCTTTGCTTTAAGTTCCTTATGCTTTCCTGGGTAAGAGGTTTCCTCACTCCTGTTCAACAGGTATGCTTCCTCCTGGAATGGACCTGAATCACTTGCAGGGAATATCTGCTCCCATCCTTGGGCAGCCTTTCTACCCTCTCCCAACGACCAGCCACCACATCCTGAATCCGCGCTCTGGGACACCTCTGCAGCTCGCGATGATGCAGCAGCAACTACAACGATCAGGTAGGCCAAACCATGGAGTGGGAGTTTTGGAGCCCTGACAGATGGCTCCAGGCACTGCGCTTGCTGGCTCATTTCAGTACGTGGGCTAACAGGAACCTACTTTGGTAATTTCAGTTTTCATAATCACTGATCTTGTGCAGTATTGGAGTGGGCTCTGCAGACTCTGAGGCCAGAACAAAGTCCAAGTGCAGCACTTGGATTAACAGTAAATGGTGTTATTGGCAGATTTGCCTTTTGCAGCATGTGTGGCCTTTACTTCCTTGCTGGGGGGCACCCACCTATTTAAAAAAAAAATGCTGTCTAATGCTGGTCTTTCAGGTAAAAAAACCTAGATGGTGCTGTGTCTGGAGCTGGCAATGTCTGGCAGTTTAGAGGAGGAGAATAAACATATGAGGCCTAGATTACTCAGGGCTGGCAGGAGAGTAAGAGCCCATTCAGCTTAGGCCTGATCAAGTGGTTGTTCCAGGGCAAGTCTCTGAACATGTGGCTACATCTAACAGCTTTACATTCCACAGGCACTGGAGCACAGGGATCACCTGCCAGTGCGCAGACCACCCCTCAGAACGTGCTGTCTAGGACTGGATTATCTCACGGGCACACACAGCTTGACCATCGCCCCAGCCAGAGGAGTGGCTCTCCCATTGGCCTTGCAAAGTGGTTTGGTTCGGATGTCTTGCAGCAGCCTCTCCCTTCCATGCCATCCAAAGTTATCAGTGTGGATGAACTGGAGTACCGGCAGTGAACAGTGACCACTGGGTGGGACTTCTTTAGAATGGATAAAAAGGTCCATAGTCAGGACTTCACCTCTGTTTATTTTTCGGGGCTTTTATTTTTAGCACTCTGCAGAATTTCTGTTTGAGAGACTAAAGCACATGGCACCTGTCCTGGTCTCATGTCTGCATCAAGACTAAAGGATCCATTATGGCTTGAATAGTGAAGCCTGATGAGATTTAGATGCAAGACAAACCCAGTTTAATCCTGGAAGTGTCTATTTTTTGGTTTTTTTTGTAAGATATGTGAATGAAGTGCTGATATTCTCTAGTGTAGAGGTAGCAGCTATGGATTCCTCCTGCAGAAAACTAAATGTATAGAACCTTGTGTACAGACTTGTGTATAAACAATCTTTTGTATATATACAAATAGAATAGCCTTTTTGAACTTATACAACTGTACATAAGAGTAGCTGATAACAGTTGAGCTTTAGTTGTTTGGATCTTTCTCCATTGTATGTGTGGGACTTTGTTTAAGATTAAAATTGCATATCCTAAGTGTGAATGAACAGGATAAAGTTGCTTTGCCTTTTCTTGCTGCTCATCTGTAGGCCTCCCCTCACGTTCTTCTGTCATGTTTTGTGCACTCGGTGTAGCTGAAATGTCAAAGCCCACATCTTGCTGTCTGTGTAACAAAGGGCTGATTCTGCGTGCGATTCTTCCCATCAAGCGAGAGAATTATTCAGTCCTCGAACAGCCTTGAGTATGGGAGCTGGTACAGTAAGGATACAGCCAGCTCTTTGGTCTGCCGGGAGCAGAGGTTGCAGGTACCCACTGGTCTGTGCTTTCCCGAGGGTTGGAGCTGGTCCTGGTTTAGCTGCAGTATTCTTCTTGTTTTAATCTTTCAGGCCAGTTAAATGTCATCAAAACGGAGCCTTTGAATCCTCACCCTTCAGCTCCTCAGTTGTAGCTGTGGTGTTCTGTGCTGCCTTCGGTGTTGTTGATGGAAGGGAGTTCTTTGAACTGCTCTCAGCCTGGTGTGTATCTGCTGGTGCAGTTACTGTGAAACCTGCCTCTGGAGTCAGTGTCTGTGGCTTGAGATGGGGAGGATTGGGGTAGTTTTGTGTTCTTACTTGTGTATATTTGGTTTTAAAATACTATGTTCTTTTTAAGCCTATTTCACTTTCTTGAGCAGCTCAGTACTTTCTTCCATCCTTGTAGCGCATGGTTCCTCACTTCACCTTCTCACGTGTGTTGTCTGGTGCTCCTGTCCTGTCCTCTGCCTAGTGTAGGACTGCCTAGGCTCTCGTGCTCTTTTAAAAGGCGTAAAAGCCTTTAAAACCTTAGAAGTGGAATTCTCATGGACTTGCTCTCTTTTTGGTCTCACTGAACGCAAAACCAGCAGCAGGAAAAAAACTCCCCTGCCTGTATTGTAAAAGTTGCCAGCGTGCTGTGGTGGGTTTGTTTCAGTCCAGCAGAGACTGTTGTACAGGACAGCAAGCTGAAATCTAGTGGGAAATCTCTTAGGGGTCACCCATACTTCCAGGGATTGTTCCTCAACCAATCTCTGTAAACATGCAATCACCAGCTTGTCCTTGTATGATTGTTTTCATACTTTTTTTAACTTGACACTTTCCCAGTAACGTTCTGTAAATAAAGTTGATTCTACCAGCTGTCTGTATCAACTGCTCTTGGGCTGAACTGCACTGCCAGGGGACTGGTTAACTTTGAGCACTGCTCAAGTGTGAGCTGTAAGTGGGGTGAGCTGCAGCTGTGGGTGATTTAGCCTGGGTTTGTCTTCCCTGGGGGACAGAAGAGCAGCCTCCTCTGAGGAAGGAAGCCTCTCTGCAACTGTGTGTGTTGATGCTTGCTCCACTGAGCATCTTGTAGCAGCAGCATTATTAAGTAAAAGCTGGAAAGCCATGGTTAAGGACAAGGGGATTCCAGTGTCCTAGAACTGGTAGAGCAAATCAGCTTTCAGAAGGTGATGGATGTTTTCTCATGGCTTTCAGCTGAGGCTGATCACCCCAGGGCAGTGGCAGGTGCTTGGAGCACATGCAGGGACCTCCTTCTAAGCTTAGGAAAATGCTTGGAGAAGACTGGACTGTGCTCTTAACTGGGTGTGTGAAATTGCTGTGCTTCTGTGTGATAACGTGAGGGGGCATTTTTGACACATTTGAGTAAACACCTGTCCATCCTTTTTGTCAAAAAGCAAATGCTTGAGGCTGATGCTTTTGCTCATGGTAGAACCAAACTGCCTTCAATTATGCTAAAAAGCAACAGAACCTCCTCTGAGGCATCAAAGCTCTGTAAGGATTTGGTTGGGGAAAGTCCTTCATGTGAGTTTCTCAGAGTTCTGCAGGGGGACACTGCAGCACAAGCTGGATGGACAGAAACATTGGGTTTACCAAGCAGAAAGCTACAAGTATAGATTGGACAGAACTAGCCTGTTCTTTGCTGCTTACAACAAATAAACACTGGGCACAGTGGCAAACCATGTCAGAACAACTTTTATTTTTTCACAATCTGAATAACATCCTCGTCCTCGAGAGTGTGGTCTTTGCCAACTTTCTGAGGGTTGTGTTTAACAGATGAACCCCAGACCAGTGCACTGAAAAGAAAAAAACAGAAAAGGCTTAGAAGTACAATGTGCACACAGCAGCACAGCTCTCTGTCACAAAGCTAATACAGAAAGCAATGTTGAGAGCTGGTTTTATTCTGCAAGTATCTGGGTGAGTGGCCTAGATGAACCAAAACCCAGGTGTAGAACAAAAAGAATGTACTTGTGCAGGACAGTGCTCTGCAATGCTGTGTCTGGGGCTATTTTGAATACAGAGAACACTGTCCCCGTAGAGGAAATGTATCAAGGAACTTAAAATACAGTAATTTAAGTATTGGGTTTGATTGTCAAAAAAATAAAATCCTGTTTTCCTTTCTAGTTTACAAGAGAATATGAGAATATACCAGGAGCTGGATTATTTTGTACTCTCTATAACTTATTAATTTACAATACTTACTATTTAAAGTCTTTAATAAGATTTTTGTGGATCTTCATGCAAAAATCCTCCACGGTAGTCTTACAGGAAGGCAGCACCACAGGAGAGGTGTAGTCTGGGAGCTGCCCCTTTGGTTTGGTGTAGCTGTAGTGCAGAGGAACATCCAGTCAATGTCAAAACCACCTCATCAATATCAAAACCACAAGAGACATTATAATTTGAAAGTGAGAGTTCTAAGCTAGTTGAAAATCACTATAAAATCATCATTCGACCACTCTTAGCCATTCTTCAGTCTCAGCTCTACACTTAACACCACAGAAGGCAGCGACTGCCACTCACATTCGTACGAGCTTCAAGTAGTCCCAAATTTTCTCCAGCAGATCATCGAAGTTCCAGCGATGGTGAGCAGATATTGGTACACAGTGGGGTACTTTGTAAATAATATCTAGTTCCTCAATGGAAATCTGGTCAATTTTATTTAGGACATAAATGCATGGGATGTAAACCCTGCAAAGAGAAGGAAATACCATTACAGCAGCCCTGCAGCAATCTGCTGCTACCTTCACTGGGAAGAAAACACCATTGTTGATACCAGGCTCCTAGCTTGGCCTCTGTGGGAAGCAAAGCCTGGAGAATTATTTTCTATGGAATATAAATTGCAAGTAGGCTGGACCCAGGGTCCCAACAGTACCTGTTCCCTTCAACAACATCAATGAGATCATCAGCAGTGGCGTCGCTGCGCAGGGTGACGTCAGCATTGTGAATTTTATACTCTGCTAAGATGCTCTTCACGGTTTCAGTATCCAGCTCGCTCTGAGGACACTGAACACAGACACAGTATTAAGGGATGCAAAAGCTTGCAGTCAATCAAGTATTATAATGAATACTGCTATCATCTAGCAGTTGCTGCATAGAGGTTACTAAAAATAGTAACTGCATGGTGAGGTTACTGGACTCGACTGTGACTTTACCATCGTTACCCTCAGGAGAGGGAAAAGATACTTAGATCACAGCAGTGTTATTAACACTCTACCGATTGCTGCTGCAATCAGACATTTTGGAAGTAACGTTTCCTGACAGTGTGGGACCAACTCCAGCACAAACCTGCCCGTCTACCAGCCCAGGACCCAGACAACTCCACATCAGATGCCTTGGTTCCAGAGCATGGGTCTGATTTTTGTTCTCTGGCTATTTCTACATTTTAAAAGATTCAGTGGTAAATGGAAAATGAGGAACAGCCTAGATTCTGAGGCCTGGAACTCTGAGCTCTTCCCCAAACTAATACTGTAGTCATGCAGCAAGAGCCAGTTTTCCCATCCTCTCCTTGAGGTCTCAGAACTTGATGGAAAGCACACAAGGCTCTCATTTTGGGGTGGGGAGGTAGTCGGGCTCCTAGGGCAGGTACAGAGGCCTCTGGGAGCAGTAACTGATGAGAGCAGCTCAGCACCTAGAGGAGGCACAGCAACAGGGCGGCCCCAGCCACACCACGAACAGCAAATGCCTTTCTTCAAGCACATTTTTTTAAATTTTGATTAAATAAAACTTCCAACTTACTGTGGCTGTAAGGTTAATGCCTCCTTTATCCTTTTTCTTAAAGCCAATATTGGGGGGCTTACTGTTCAGACGAATTCCAAATCCCTCCAGTTCATTCTCAATTATTTTCTTGTGACCAAGGGGTTTCAGCACATCCAGCACAATCAGAATGAGATTGCAGGTTCGAGCAACTAAGAACAAGAAAATCATCCCTCAAAAAAGAAAGCTCACACAATCTGAGACAAAACAACATAAAACACAGCTCCATGATGTAGGTTAAACCCCTGGAGGCCAGGAGTTACGCTGCCTATTTTTAAATTCTAGTACAAGACCGAAGTCTGTAGTGCTGGCCAAGCATCACTGATACACAGACCCTGTCATCTTATAAGAATCATAGAGGCTAGGAAAGTCTTCCTTTCTGTCTACATTCAGACCTCAGAATGACAACAATGAGCAAGGTAAAAAAATGAAGACACCAGCCTTGTTCAGTGTCCACATCTGCTTTCAAAAGAGGTTATATAATTTCACCACCAGGTAAACACAGAGCAGGAGCAGAGCACATGCTTAAAGCTAGAATTAAAGCAGAGCAAAAGGACAGCAGCTACTGCTTCGCATCAGGCAGCTCAATTCCAGCTGGAATTCTGCTTTTTAAAGACATCAGAAACAGTGATTCAGCCCTTCATTCTCATAAGCTGTACTGACTGAGCCAGTGAGAGGATGCTGCCTCCAGCGCTAAGATACTCACCTGCAATCACCTGCCGTCCTCTGCCTTTACCGTCCTTGGCACCCTCAATAATTCCTGGGAGATCAAGTAGCTATTCATTCAGGGGAAGGAAAGTAACTCATCAGAAAAATATTCTTCTGCAGGTAGAACATAAATCCTCCTTTTACCTTTCTCCTAAGTCAGCTGACTCTACTGCAGATCTGAATAGGACACAGTAAAGTCCTTTCCCCTTTGATTCTTACATGTTGCATTATCCCTGGTGCCCTACGGGTACAACAGAACAGATCCGCATCACCCAGAACAGGATCTCCCTCCCCAGAGCAAATTGGAATGCAGGACAAAGCTAGCACATGGAAACATTTCCAGTAAGTGTTGTCATGCACTTCTCCACATCCAGTATACCTGTGCACACCTCATCCTCACAGACACAGAAGGATCTCACCTGTATCTTTGCTCCCTTGTATCTGATGACACCAGGCACAGTAGTGAGCGTAGTGAACTCGTATGCTGCCACTTCAGAGTACACTCCGGCAAGATTACTTAGCAGAGTAGATTTCCCTACCGATGGAAAACCAACAAACCCAATTCGGGCATCACCTGTCTTTGCGACATCAAAACCTGCAAGTAAGGAGAAAAAAACATTCGTTTAAAGATTGACATTTGTCATCTTCTAAGGTTCTGTACAGCAGTCCTGCTATTTCTTTTAATATTGCCCAAGTGAAAACCAGGTAAGCTTCCTGAGGTGAGGATGAGCACCCAGCACCGAGGGCTGCCAGTCTGTGCTGCCCTGCAGGCTCCAGGCTGGGGGCTCACACCTTCACTCCTCCAGGTGCACAGAGGCACCTGTCGCAAGGCACTCTTCACCTGGAACCTTTGAGACTTAGAACCATAGAACAACCAGGTTGGAAGAGACCCACTGGATCATCGAGTCCAACCATTCCCATCAAACACTAACCCATGTCCCTCAGCACCTCGTCCACCCGTCCCTTAAACACCTCCAGGGAAGGTGACTCAACCCCCTCCCTGGGCAGCCTCTGCCACTGCCCAATGACCCTTTCTGGGAAATATTTTTTTCCTAATGTCCAGCCTGACCCTCCCCTGGCGGAGCTTGAGGCCATTCCCTCTCGCCCTGTCCCTTGGGAGAAGAGCCCAGCTCCCTCCTCTCCACAACCTCCTCTCAGGGAGTTGTAGAGAGCAATGAGGCCTCCCCTCAGCTCCTCTTCCCGGCCCCCGCACCTTCCCCGGCGCTGCCGCCGCCGCCGCCCTTGGGCGCGATGAGCTCCCGGCGCAGCTTGGCCAGTCTCGCCTTCAGCAGCCCCAGGTGGTGCGCGGTGGCCTTGTTCTTCTGCGTTCGAGCCATCTGCAACGGGACACACCGACCGCTCGCACCGGCTCGGGCCCCCCGGACCCGCCCCCCGCCCCGACCCGCGCCGCCACCTCTGCCTCGATCTCCGCGATCTTGGCCAGGGTTCCGCTCATCTTGGCGGCGGCTCCCGGCGCTGAGACCGGAACGCGGCCCCGAGCGGCCCCTGCGCGCGGCTCTCGCGAGAAACGGGGCGAGAGCGGCAACCGCCGAACAGAGCGCCCCCGCGCGGCCCAGCCGGGAACGGGCGGGGGCTGAGGGAGGGGCGGGGCCTGAGGGAGGGGTGAGGGCTGAGGAGGGGCGAGGGCTGAGGGAGGGGCGGGGGCTGAGGGAGGGGCGGCAGCTGAGGAGGGGCGGCAGCTGAGGGAGGGGTGAGGGCTGAGGAGGGGCGAGGGCTGAAGGAGGGGCGGGGGCTGAAGAGGGGGCGGGGCTGAGGGAGGGGCGGGCCTGAGGAGGGGCGGGGCCTGAGGAGGGGGCGGGGCCTGAGGGAGGGGTGAGGGCTGAGGAGGGGCGGGGGGCTGAAGGAGGGGCGGGGGCTGAGGAGGGGGCGGGGGCTGAGGAGGGGCGAGGGCTGAGGGAGGGGCGGGCCTGAGGAGGGGCGGGGGGGCCCTGAGGAGGGGCGGGGCCTGAGGG